>KZ506207.1:89273-108119 GCA_002844005.1 Limosa lapponica baueri
GAACAAAAGATAACATCACCTCTAGGAACTCAGGGAGAAATACAACTTCAACCCCAAGACAGGGTTATCCTGACGGACACAGCACCATAAACCTCCACATGAAAAAAAAAAAAAAACAAAAAAAAAAGAGAAAAAAAAAGAAAAACAATTGGGGGAGAAAAGGAATCTGACACAAAGGCTAAAAAGAGTATTCTTTCTGTTGTAGCTGTAGTTAGTGGTGTTGATGGCCTTTTTATTTTATTTTTCTTTCTAACACCCCATGTAAGAATTTTGTAGAATTTACCCGTGACAAAATCAAGAGGCACAGAGAGAGTGGAGAAATTTCACACAAAAACTGTCTCAGGATCCCTACAGACTTGAATGGAGGAAGGCGGCACTTGGGAACAGTTTCAGCAGCCTGTCACACAAGTCCTTCGCCAAAACACAAACATTACCTTGTTAAAATCTACACATCCTACAGACCAGCTGTTGCTCAGTTAAATTCTGCAGGAATTCAGAACAATCGTTCAAGCCTGTGCCCTTGACAAATGCATACTGTAACCACCGTAAGATTACTTTAATGTCGCAGCTGCTTGATAAATCTGTAATTTGCAAGTAACAGCCCCCCAGTGTTTTGACATTTCAGCACACACCATTGAAAAAAAATTGTGAATTAGAATGATAGATTTTCCAGCCAACACCCACATACCCGTCTACAGAACGATGCCTATTTCCAAACGAAGATCTGCACTCTATGCCTAATGAGACTGAAGCAAGAGCTGCTGACTTGAAATATGCCCCAAATTCTCAACCCTGTCAGTGGAACGGGACTTGTTGAAAAGTCCTGGGTGGTGCTAGAAATCTCTTACTTAACAAAGGAAAGGTCATATTAGCATCTCCCAATGACATACTCGCAAAAGTGATGCCACAAATGCTGGGAATCCCTTTTCTGCAGCAAGATGCAAAGAATTCCCTTCTCTCACAGCAAAGCTTTAAATAGCATCTCATGTTCAGTTTTCAAACGCTACAGGAAATAACCATCATTACAGTACATGAGATTGACAGCACGGGAGTTTAATGGCATAAAAGCTAGGGTTGCAAAACAAAGACCAAGATAGGGGGCCTATTAACCAAACGTCTTCTGTTCAGTGTAAAGTCAGGGGGAAATTACAATATACACTTCTTTAGCCATATTTATTAATTTGTGATGAGTTACAATTTTAGGCCCCTGTCCTGATCTGGAATCTTACTATTGCACTCTCGCAGCTCAGCAAACATCAAACCACCAAACTGTAGATACTGAAAGTAAGGTATAGATACACCATTTGATAATATAAGTGATTTTCCCATAGTATGCTATACAGTACAATTTTGGACATTCAATATATGGAAATTAAACTAACAACCAGTCAAGTTTGGTCCTTCCTAAACAAGATCCCAACTCTGGACCCCACACCCCCTTTAGAGTTCCTCCAGCATTCTGAGCCACCGAGTGATCTGGCACTGAAATCTTTGATAAAATCCCATTCAACCGGGGAAAACATATGCAGGAAACTCTACATAAGATAATTATTGGTACGTGACTGAAAGAGTTGTATGCAAGACTCTGCTTTCCATCTCACATCCCAGCCCGCTCAGTCCACATCGCTCTGGAACCCCAGTCCTCAGCAAGCAGCAGATTTACAGGCACATTCTGCCAGGGTATCTGAATCCAATTTTCGCCACTGACTCTATTGTACCTTGAGTGTCACCACATCTAGGATAACTTTCTGAAGCTCCTTCCAAGCCAATCAAATGAAAGAAGCAAATAACAAAGTCCAGAGTTAACATCCTCACAGGAAAAATCTTGAGAATACGCAATGCTTTCGTCTGAAATACTTGAAGATCTTGGCATCACATATAGGCCATAAAGGAGTAAACTGTATCCTGCCTTATAAAATCTAGACTCTGCACTCAAATGGGCATCTTATCATACAGACAGTCCTTACATGCTGTATCTCCAAATATTTATCACAGTAGAGAGAAATGTTTATAGTTAAATATGCAATCCATCTTCTGCATGCTGCTGCTCTTAAACAAGACAAAGTGTGAGGTAAAAGGTCAAAACTACTACAAAGAGCCCTGAATAAAAACTCTGACATTACAACCATTTTGCTAGAAGAGACAAGGTGTAAAATAGGTTCTTGGAGTCAAACTCCCTATGCAACCAGGCAGGCCAAGAGTACTGATCCAAACAGCGGTGTATAGTAACACAACTGTTGGTGTTAACGTGTTCAGTAAGACCAGACTGCTGTGAAAATCTCTCATTTAATGACAGCAACATTTTTACATGCACATATGTAAAATTAGTTCTCATTCAATGAAATTTTAACATGGAATAACTGAAAAATTGATATTAAACTTATAGGTAACTTCTGTCACTATCATTAAGCTATTGACACTGAAACATGACCTTGAAATGACAGCTCCATTAATGCAAGTCTTACCAGGGAAGGTTTCAAAAAGCCCCGATTAAATTAACTACTTTTAAACACAATAGGATCAATATGTATGCAGAGAATGTACACCCCCATGGCAAGTTCTGCTTGCTTGATTGATCAAAAACAAAAAAATCCTGTGGCCTTCCAGATCTCAGCTGGTGCCAGAAATCCACATAGAAAAAAAAAAAAATCCATCTAAATGAAACTCTGAAAAGGTTTACCCTTCACCAGTCTATTTGCACTTCAAAAACTCCTTAAGTCCTTCAGCTAAACCCCAGGGTTGAACCATTTCAAAAATGAGAGGGGGATGGCCATGATTTATCTTCCTTCTGTGCTCTGGACAGAGCTGTAAAATCTGCCTGCTGGTGTGCGTGTGGGTTACAGGCTCATTTTTGGGATTCTTGGATATTTACCATTTTTAGAAATAACTCTGCCCAATTCCTCACCGTCATTTACCTCGTTCCATCAGATGCAAGTACAATTTATAAAGTAAAATTCTGATTTCTGCTCACTGGCAACCAAGCTGATGAAGCTGAATCAGCAAAATGGCCAAGCATCTGAAATCACCATTATAAAGAAAAATATAGCAGATCTTATTCATACCTGTAAGTATCACCTATTGCCTTAGTGAATTTGTGCAGAGAGAACATTTGTTTAAGAATATAATTTCAGCCTATCCCTTATATTTACCAGTATCAAACACATATTTAGCAATAAGCCTCAAATAATTTTCCATTTGTAGATAATCAATGTGTTCAGTCACACAGGATGCATTTTTCAGGCCTCTGTACTTCAAAATACATTACCAATACAAGGAAAACGGAGATTTCATGGGTCACAAACTTCCGGGTCATAAGGACCTTCAGTGCTGCAGTCAGCCTAGTAAAACTCAATCAATATACTCTTGCTTTCTATGTCCACTATTAAAAACCCTGCACCTGAATTTCTACATGATTTTTCCTGAAGTAGAAACAACAGCTCAACAACTTCACTGACATTCTTTGAACAGAAATTAATGCTCCAATATTCAGTTAATGTGTTAAAAATATAAACACGTGCATATATAAATGAAATGTGCACCCTCGCCAAACATCACAGATAAATCCTACAGCATTACCATTGCAGAACAGCTCAAAGCGAGGGCACTGAAACATGACTATGTACTTCAGTTTTTCTGAAACTTTCTTCTACTCATCCCTATAAACCATGTATCAGTGCCATAACTCTTACCAGTCTAAATTCTTCAGACTTGGATAAACAGATAGACTTGCTCTCAAGGTAAATAACAGTAAGAACAGATTCAGTATTAACGATTTTTGCATGGAAAGGGCCCATTTATTTCCAGAGTCCTTTCAGATTTTGCTTTTATCAGAGATTTGGTATCTTCCATTCTAAAACAATAAAAGGAATGGAAAATATTTTATGAGAAGATAAAAATATGCAGATCCTGCCACTGTAGGTTGAGTCTTAATTAGACTAGTGGGAAGCTTTAAAAACATTGACATTGTGCTTGTTTTTGTGCAAGCCAAATACAGGCCCTAACAGAACTGCAAGCCTAATCTGAGAAAAACCCTAATCACTCTATTAGTCCCCACTCAAATCCACAAGGATCCTTAAGTAAGAAGTTGTGAATATAAGGCGGAATGGCATCTTACTCAGCATCTGACATTCTACTCAACTCCTCAGAGTCTTAATCTCTCCTCTCCTATTCAGAAAAAAGAATACAAGATATTTTGAGTATATATTCTATTTTGAGTAGATATATTCTTTTCATATTAAATAAAAATAGTTTCCAGTATAACTACTTATCTGTGTACTTTCGCAAAAACTGTACTAGGATATTTACTTGACTATATCCTTCACTGGCTCAAAATTATAAGACTGCACTGAAGATGCTTCTAAGCTTGCATCGAATTCTGGTGTGCTTGCAAAATTTTATGATTCCAGCTGCAGCCTCATCAGCAAAACACTTAAACTTCCCTACGTATTCCAACATTTGTTATTTTAAGAGAAAGAATTTTTACAAAGGAAGGCAGAGGCCAGAGGCTTGTCTCTCCTTACTACATCCAGTAGTACCATGAACAATTTTTACATATTATTTTTTATTGAAATGAAGAATTTTTCTGCATTTGTGTAGCCATCTATTTTTCTGTATTTATTTACAAACCCTGAGACTTCCCCGAATACGTATTCTGATCAACAGGATTTGGTACTTCTGTTTCAAGCAAAACAAATGCCGCCACAGCCACATAAAGCAACTTTAGGAACTGAAGTCTGAGAAGAGGGGAGAAAAATTCCGCAAAACTGCAAACAGATCGTGGTCTGCTTTCCAGGGAATAAAAAAGAGCTGAAAAAAACAAAACACAAACAAGAAATACCCCGTGGATTCATTAGCAACCAGGGTGGCAGGCCTTCCTCTAATTCCCTTATAAAAGCCCATGACTACCTGCAGAGCCTGGGAGTGCAAATCACATTAGTGGAGCCACCAGATGACCAAAGAAAGCACTGGAGGCCTGGTGAAACCAGTAAACAAAAGGCAGCATTCCAGCTGAATGCCGCTGCTAGAGTCAGCATTGTAAGATGCTTGGATCTGATAACCCAAAAAGCAGATTAGCTGCAGGCAACAAAAGAGTAAAATGAGAAACAAAGGGGTCATTTTGACACATGAAGAAATCATTTCCATTAAGCCATCTTGAATTTACTGTGTAGTTATAAAAACTGCTCCTACTTGAAGTGACATTTGAAGCAATGAAGCTGTGACAGTGCAGCGACTTGGACAAGCTCCTGAAACAACGCATTCCTGATCGCAGTATAATTTAAAGAGGCAAACTGGCCTCTTTGCTTTCGAATCTTTGTGACATTTTAAAGGCCTAATAATGACTCTTAAATCTGTTGTACGGATTTCAGTTAGGAGACTTAACACGTATTGCTAGGCTTGACGAACAGAAGATTCATTAGTTTTATCTGTATTTGAAAGTCTCCTGCAGAGAAGGCACATACCACAAATATTCTGCTGTAATTACACGAGAAGGTTGCCTTCTCTCCCCAGTCCCCATCTCCTCCCATGCATGTCTCACTCGCTCGCTCTCAGCACAGGAAAGAGTCATGCGATATTGCTTATCAGAAGCTTAAAGGATTTTTATCCTGAAGCAAGTCTAGGTGTACTTTAATGACAAGAATCAAACTGCAAAATTGAGACATTTTGCAGAATACGTAGGCACTAGAGAGACAGACGTCTAAACTTTCTGGGCTAAAACTGGAAAATTTGCCACAATTCTCTCTTACACAATAAAGAATTCTAAATACTCAAAGCCCAAACAGGTCTTTTTTCTTTCTTCACAAAACAGTAAACTGCCCTGCTATAAAGTATCCATGAGCAAGAAGAAACTTCTGAGGAACACTGTGGCACACAGAGAACTTTTCAGCTTGCTAGCTGTGCTCTGCACGTCTCCCCTTGCTAATGCGAAGGACAGAAACCTGACACAGGATGAGGAATCAGGCCTTCCTTTAACAGAATGAAATTTCTTACCCGTTTTTTGCACACATACAGCAACTAGACCTGTTAACTTCAGTAGGGATGGGATTTCACAAGCATATGCGTCCACAGCTAATTGATGCTTCTCAACGACAAGAGCAGAGAAAACATACCCAGAAAAATAGCTCAGCAGAATCTAAGAGGAACAGCATTAAGCCCAACCGATGGCTGTGTCCACGTACAAATACACGGTATGCATCGATGTGGAGACCTTGCTATCAATGAAAGGCCTGCCATAAAAAGTTCCACAAACACCTTCTGCTTGATACCTGGTGACTTTGCAAAAATACAAAGCCATTAAAGATATCCGAAAGGGGAAAGACATAATGCAGACATCTAGTTATACAATATGGACATTACCTGAGGACATCCTGTACCAACATACTGACATCAGGACAAACCCAGTGGTACACAGTAGATATCATGCACATCAGGTTTTCCCCTGGTTCCAAGCAAAGAAGATGGATGGACAGAAGACTGAAAAGAGTAGAAGGCACTATTCTGTTATTCTGCCTTTAAAGATATATTCTTATCCAAAATAGCGCTTAGGCATAAACACGACTTCATAAATTCACAGAAGGAAAAAGGCAGTGGCCATAATGTGCACATGTGTGTGCTATGTAAATCTACATGGGGGAGAAGCACGAGATGCTGTCATACATCGAGCTCATCTTGAACCCTTATACTGAGGAGAAGGAAAAATACACTGACGTTCAGAGATTCAGCCTATCACCATTCAGAGAAACACAAGTGTTTGTATTTATAGCTATCAGCCAGTCTGAATATGAAGATGGATGCAGCTAGTAATCACATAAAATGATCCACTTCAATGCAGTTGGTCTTTATACTGCAGAGAGAAAACAACAGGGTCTTTGGTTGGTAGTCACAGACAGTATATTATCATTAGCAATTTCTCATAGCATCCTTCTAATAAAAATGTCAGAGCACCCTAAACAAAAGGGCAAGCTGATCAGAATATTAAAAATCTTCATATATTTAACCCAAGCAGACCCCATATATTAGTTACAAAGGGCTTTTCCAAGCAAGGCTATTTCAAGTTGCGTTGCCCTGGGTTCCCTCATCACTAAGATATTCCAGCAAAACAGAAACTCTGTCAGGACTTGCTGCCTAACTGCTGTTGCTTGTGCAGAACGACACAGTGTGGCCAGACCTTTGTAAAAATGCTAATGTTAAAACCCTTAATCACTTTGAGGAATTCTAGTTATTTTTACATAGGGGCAAGCACCTGAGTCACTAGTCCTCCCTCAGCTGGGATTGCCACGGACTCAGTTATGGGCAGCTGACTGAACACCTGAGAGGTGGAGGAAACTGGTTTCCTGTTTGCAAAGTCACTCAGCAGAGAGAGCAGAAGGTCCCTGGAATAAAGAGACTGCCTCATACACCTTATAGACCTGATAGGAAAACCACAGACAGACCAGGGCATTGTCACTACTCAGGCTGATCTTCATCCTCTATGGCTGCAGTCTGGGTCTGCATCCTCTCTCACATTAAAACTGCTTTTGTTGAAAAGCACTCCAAATAAAGGCTTCCACAATGCCTGAAGTGATATACTTGAGCAAAATTTTGGGCTGCAAGTACTGGACATTAGAATAGTTATTCCACTAGAGTAGAAGCCATTCATACAGAAATTATGCTCAATCCTGACACCACTTGGCATGCTAAAAGTCCAGGAGCATTTATGAAAGTGGATATTGAAGTGTTTTACTTTAAGGTTGGTGGGGAAACCAAGCTGCTCTTTGAACAATTAAAAAGAAATCTAGTGTAGACAAAGTGCCAGGTGAAAGACACAGGACAGGGAAAGAACACTACTCAGGGGTCACAAGGATAAGACAGTCAGTAATGCTCTCCTCAGTTCTTCCACATCTCCAGTGCTCTGGCATGGAGAGAAACAAAAAAATATTGGCCAAGGAAAGAAAAGGCCTTTCAAAAATAAGAATTTTGTAAGAAAAGTAAATAGGAAGAGAAAACCTTGTGTTCTCTCACATACGCTGAAGTAGAGAGGAGATCTCATGAAGACTCAGGATTAAGGATAAGATCTTTCTACTGCTGAAGTACAGGAGGGGGGCAACAGATGGAAACAGTGATAAGGAGCTCACTCTGCTTGTACTTATGATCCTGAGAGAGTCTGGTAAAGGTGGGCTAAGGAGGATAACAGCATTTTCTTCTCCCGACATCATAACCAACTTACACTGAGCTCCTCAGGGTGGAGCTGACCTTCCTATAAACTGATACAGACCTCTGAAGCTTCTTATCAGAGCTTCTTTAGAAACCATCACAAAATGCATAAACTGAAAAACTCATACATAGAGATCGCAGAAAAGAAAAGGCATTCATATCCCTAGCTGTTAATTATAACATAACAATCAGGAGTGTATACAAAGACATATATTAAAATAATCTAATCCTCTCTACAGGTCAATTAAGTCTGACTTGCTCTGAAATGGAAGTCCTCCATCTGTCCCCCTCCTCTTTCCAGGGCAAAGTCTCCATTGCTGCTAAATGTACTGGTTTTCAAGGCCATAACCATACACTGGTCTACAAAAAAACCAACACACTTTGATGGAGTAGAAACCTTTCCATGGAAGTCAAAAGGAAGACAATTTTTTGTTCCCTACTCAAGTCTATTCTTATTGTACAAGCAGTTTCAGAGGACGGGTTGTGTAAAAGCTAAATAGGCAGAAAAAATACTGCCTTCACTGCCTGTCACCCTTGAAATCCCTAACGTGACAATAAGCAGTACTTCCCCACCATATGCTACACGCTTCTGGTGCTTTCCAAAAAGCCTCTTTATCTGATGCTGGGAACAGACTCCTGCTGCAGATCTGTATGCAGAAGACTCAAAGCGCTGCACAAACGAGAGATGGAGTTGGAGAAAATGAGTGGTTGAGTATGGATAGAAACAGGAAATCAGTTCTCAGAGATGCTATCTTCACGCCGGTGCTTCTGTTCCACCTCCTCCTCCCACGCTTGCTCTCTGTCCCTCGCCAGCTTCCTACTGTACCAGCTCTTTTCCTAGCTACCCACTAGCAAAGCTAGGAAACTTTACCAAGATTATCTTTTTTCTGCTGGTGCAGTATGTCTCTGTCTTAAGAGTATTGTCTGGTTTACCCTGGCCTATTTTTGAGTGTCATCTAAAAAAGCAACAACTCTTTTTCTTCCAGCCTTTTCTGCTTCCCCAAGTATTGATCCAGATCTCATCTAATGATAGGGTTCGAGATCTCTCAAAACTCTGAGAAATCAACAGAAGGATGAAAATGACAGTGTATGAAGAATAAACAGCCTTCTTTTTTTTTTTTTTTTTTTAAAAGAGAGGGCCAGCAGGATAACAATTCTGATAAGATTTAAATAAACATACGTGGGAGGTAGCAGGAAAGGCAGTCGGTTCCTCATGCTCAGACGCACACAGGTAATGACCTCTGTCTCTTGCTGTCCCAAAGCTAACAATGCTGGTTATTGCACTCCTCCAGTGTGATCTGGAAAGGATCCAGCGCACTACTGATTACATTTCATCCACAGTTAGTTTAACCTTTGAAACATGACAGTCAGTGGCAGGGAACGGGCCAGGATGTAAGGTCAGCTCAACCTTGTTGGTCCCAGCATTCTCCCAGTGTTTGCACAGAAAACAACCTAGTGACCAGGGATTTCTTCCCCGTAAATACAAAAGACCCAACAGGGACAGTGCCGAAATGCTGGTTTTATTGCAAGGTACCATTCACAGTCGTTCACCTGCCAAAACACAAAAAATACTGCTTGTCCCTTTTCAAAAAACATAATAAATAGTATTACACAAAAACTCTCATTTAGGAAGGCAACGATGTGACTGATCTAATGTCAGGTATCAGGCAAGTGTCACATATTACTCTTTGTCCAAGAATAGAGAAAGGAAAAAAAAAAAAACCAAAGAGAAAATAAGTACACTTTAAAATAACAGTGAAACAACTGGGTCAGCAAGCATAACAAGAACACTTTGTGCTAAAAGGAAGGCTAAAAAAAATTCCTATTAAGTTGCCTATTTTTCTCAATTTCACTTCCTTTCCAGAACAGCCTCTTTTGAAGCTTACGTTTTATCTCTTGTACACCCAATTTTAAAATGAAAAAACCAGCATCTTCAATTACCCTGTATTTCTACAGGGAAGCACAAGACTTAGCAAGATTTATCTCTTTCTAAATATTAAGTTTCAACAAAATCCTTAGTCACAGGAAAAGGTATGCAAAAGGATATTCCTGGCTTCAAAAAGCTTCTAGTTAGTTATTTAGGAGTTATCACATCTTCCTTCTGGATAGATTGAAAGCATTTTGAAGTTATTAAAATGGAAAAAAAAAAATCAATTTGCCTTGGGAACTGCTGCCCTCTAACATAATAGCAGTGATGAGATTTTTTTTTTTTAGTGATGCTTAACTATCCCTTGGAGCATGCGCACTTGGATTTTTCATTATTTGGGTAAGTGTTTGTGTGGATGGCTCAGGAAGCACAGGCTTTTCAAAAGCCAGTAAGAGATGAAAAAAGGTCACTTCAGCAGAATTAGTTTTCCCTTAAATTCTCAAAGAAATGCTGCTAAAAAGTGGCAACAACAAACTTTTCATCTTTTCCTCTCACTATCAGCATTTCCTAAGGTTCCTTTGGTTATAATACAATAGTATCTTCGGTTATACCCTACCACCTATTTCTTCATCTTCTAACAATGATTTTTAACACAAATGCTGGCAACAGTCTTGTTAGGAGTGGGAATTGGACTAGACCTCCAGATGGCCCTTCCAACTAGCACTTCAGCGCTGCCATGATGAATCCGCTCGCCCACGAGCTGCATCTGCTGCTGCTCCAGGGGGAAGGCCTCCCCTTGCTTCCACTCACGCCACTGCAAATCCCCGACATTAGGCACAACCGAGAAACCTCGCCTCTGGATTTTCCTGGAGGCAGACTCAGGGTCCTTCAAAGTGGGCCGATAGTGATGTGGGCCTGCATGAAGGAACTACTGTGCCTCGAGGTTTACTGTGCTGAAAAAACGTTAATTCTTATACTTAGAGTGGAAAGAGGATGCTGCTTTAAAAACTCACAAGCACACAAACAAATGAAACAGTGTCTTTGGAAAATCCAGTCTTTTCGCTCTGAACTCGCTCACTCCCAAGTCTTCACACCTCCCTGAGGCTCTAAAATCACAGAATCATAGAATGGTTTGAGTTGGAAGGGACCTTAAAGATCATTGAGTTCCAACCCCCCTGCCATGAGCAGGGACACCTCCACTAGACCAGGTTGCTCAAAGCCCCATCCAGCCTGACCTTGAACACTTCCAGGGATGGGGCATCCACAGCTTCTCTGGGCAACCTGTTCCACTCTCAGAGTGAAAAATTTCTTCCTGATATCTAATCTGGATCTACCCTCTTCCAGTTTGAAGCCATCACCCTTCATCCTATCACTGCTCTCCCTGATGAAGAGAGTCCCTCCCCATCTCTCCTGTAGGCCTCCCTTTAGGTACTGGAAAGCTGCTATAAGGTCTCCCTGGAGCCTAGTTTCCTCCAGGCTGAAGAACCCCAACTCTCTCAACCTGTCTTCTACTAAAGTATGTATGTAAAGCACAATGTACTTTTTTAACACCTTGTACTACTTTGGAACTGGTAGTATACACACTAGGAAAGATGCTGCCCTGACCTGCAGATTGGCTCCTTTCCAAAGCATCCAGATGGGACAACACGACGCACGAGGGAACACAGTCAACCCCCACCCCATACCCAGAGGAGTGGGCACTGGAATACACTGGGTAACAGAAAAATCCAGCTCCGGAGAGCGGGATCACAGAGCAGAGACATTTAAGCAGCTCTGCATGAAAGCAGCAAGGCCAGGCCTCAGCCAGGGCAGAAAAAAAACCCCACAGACCACCAGAGCAGAGCTGGTGCCTGCAGAGCCACCAGCCGCCTCTCGAGGAGGGAAGGCTGGCCCACCCCAGCTTCATGGAGCCACGCTCCCACCCCTGGAGCCAAAATGCCCCAGCAGATGGGAAAGCACCACATAAGCGAGACCTTGCAAGTGAGGTGGGACCCGGCGGAGCTCACCTAGATCAAGGTCAGGTGGGTCTGCCCCATTAGGCACAGCGGGGCTGAATGGGTCCCAGGGCTGACATCTCAATAACAAGGAGAGACAAGGGGCAGATAATGGAGAGAAAAAACCCTCAGGGATTTCAGGGCCTTGAAAGAGAAGATAAAGAGCTTAGGTCCCATGCTATAAAGACAAGAAAACCCTGGCAGAGGAATGCAAGAAGAAAGGTAACAAAATCGAGAGGACAGGCTCAGAAAACAATTTTCACACAGAGCAGGCACAAGCCTACATTTGTCCAGGCCTGCAAACATGGTCTTGATGTAGCAAAGATGGGAGGTTTCCCTCTCCGAATGAAAGAGCAAATCCGCCACCAGGTCAGAGACGTTCCGCAGGGAGGACCCACAAGAGGCAGCCCTGGCCAGCAGGCGAGCGCAGGGGCAGGTCCGGGTGACAGAGAAGGGACACGGGAGTGAAACATCCCAGAGGAGATGTCAGGGAGACAGGCCGAGATTTCGGCTCCAGCCCAGGGAGACTGATGATCCGCTTTATGGCCTGCAAGCACTTCCCACCGAAGTTCACACAGGAAGATAATGTCCTCTTCAAATGAATTTATGCAGACGGTGGTTCGTTTGTCAGAGGATAAAAAGATGCACTTTCATTTTAAAATGAAAACACTCGAGATCCTCAGCAGACAAGAACAAGCAAAAGCTGGTACCTGAAGGTGAGCAGTTTCTGCTCACGCCTGTTGTCTGATTTCTGTGGGAGTTTACACCACCAGAGCTACACAGGTCCACCAGCCCGGAAAGGCACATGATTATATCCCATTAAATCCCATACGAAGTCCATACTTCTCAAAAGATGCAAATGAAAACCCCACACATTGCGCAGGCAGATGCTCCTGCAACATAACTTCTGAATTGAAAACATAAACCAGTACCAAGTGTGTTCCAAAATGGGTAACTGCTAAAATAATATGAAACTGGATGCTTCAAGAAAAAAGCAGTTGAGGCAAGCAACATTTTTCTCTTGATTTAGATTAAAACTCAGCTTTACTGACGCTAAGACTTTAAAAAAAACCCAACTGCTTCAGAAAGTTATTTCTTGTCCAGTCCGTTATCCAGTTTCATGTGCCTTTCCCACATGAAGTTGTAATCCCTGATAAGGTTTACATATGTGAAAATAGTTTTAAGCTGAAAATCAGTATTACCTCTATGCCAAAACACTGTATCATGTCCGGCATTCCATACAGCAGACAAAACACAGTGCTAGAAGGATACAAAGAAAACACTTCATTTTGGTACCGCTGAAACCAAGCATTGAAACTGGTTCATTGATTTTCCTTCATTAAAAAATAACTGATTGTAAAAGAAGTGTTGCTTGGTAGGATCAAAGCCTATCCTACAGGAAATGCACACACAAAGCATTTGGAAATGAGGGTTAATTTGGCATGCAATTTAACAGCATTAGCTTTTATCAGCAGCATTTCAAGGTCAGGCACATCCATGTTTAAAATGTTTGGTTTTGTTACAATTTCAACTATAGCGTATTAGAGTTCAACATATCTTAAAGTGATATTAAAATGAAGGAAGGCTGCGTAGAAGCACAAACAAATAAAAGAAAATACACCATTGTTCATAGTTTAGCACTGCAAACATTAAAACCAGAAAAACTATTCCAAAGAAACTAAACTTAAAAAGCTACGTGGCTCTTGAACTCTCCAATTTCCTTTTATTAATTCAAGACTTCACGCTCTCAAGAAAAAAAACAAAATTATATCAAATCAATAGATTACCAAAAATGCTCTCCTTCATCTGAGCACAGGACTAAGTCACAGATCAGGCGAAATGGAAGGAGTCCTTTTACTGACAGAGTTTGTGCAAGATTTAAAGAGTTTTTGAAGAGACTTAATATACTAAGTGACAGTCTAAATAGCTTCATATTTTAAGCAGTGTTTCTCTTCAAGTCTCTGATATTTTTTTTAAAAAAGCAAAAACACTTTTTCTTTTTTACCTAAACCTATTCTGTTCAGAATTTGTTAGCACATTTTATATATTCCCCAAATGATTAATTAAAAATGTAAGAACATTATTTTTTTTTAATTATACTTTACACTTACTTTATTCAAAAATGTACAAAAGGTCAATGGATAAGACAAAATATTAAGCAGAGTTGCTTAATGCTCCAATAAAAAATACTCCATGAACACCTACTGGAGATTTCCCCTTTTACTGATTTATAAATTTCAAAAACTAGCAAATAGCTGCATGTTTTCACGTTCATGGTTGTGCTATGGAAAGGTTTTCTGCATCTCTTTTCACTGAAAACGTGATCTTTATATAACCTAACTACCTGTAACGTTGACAGACTTTAACAGCAGTTGGCACCAAATGGTTCATGAGATCAAGTCCATACTGCACTTGAAACAAATACTTTGATTAATCAATTACTGGCAGAACTTCACAGTATCATGGATGTATGCCTAAGAGCTTTACAAACGCTTACGGGACAGTGATGTTAGGGGACTGAAATCTCTTAAGCCTCTTTCTTTGCAATTCTCTGCCACAGTTCAGAAGAATGCCACCCCATTACACCAAAACCAGGGGGGAAACAGTCGCTCTCGCCTCTCGCATGAGCATAATTAATCTTCTGACACCTTGACAAAGCAGCTTGTTGATAGTCAAAGAAAGGATTTTTCTGATTTCCTCCCAAGACAGGAGATGGTCTTTATCCATCATCCCTTCTTCCTGATCTCTTCTTCCAGAGTCCCCCCATCAGCAGAACTGTCTATCAGAGCAGACAGCAGGAGGGAAAGGTCTGACTGATTGATAGGGCACCAGTGCTCGACAGGGCTATTTAAGTGTAGGAACCTATTGTTAGAAACTTACTTTACAGCAGTTAAACAAATATAATGGCAACCAATTCAACCATTGTAGCACTAGAGTCAGCTCAAGCTAATAAGTAAAGTTAGCTAATTACGCTGATCTGATTTAAAATCCAGACAAATTGTAGAGACAGTCAGTATTACTGTGCACTGAAAGAGTAGAAATTTTAAAGGAAAAAGTTTTGCACATATTAACACTTTCTGAGCTGAATTACGGTTGCTGCCTATTTCACTGTCCCTTGTGAGCAGGATCATATGCCCAGGTCTCCTTTCCTTCTCTCACAATCATGGGCATCGTAGGTATTCCTAATTTATCAAAATAAGATCATTTTTTCTTACAATGCAGTTGTAATTTCCTCCTCTTACCCTACCGCTCCCAAGTTCTAACATATATACTTGTGAAGATTGTGAGGGATTTCAGTTTTTAAGGGGAAAACATTACAAAACACCTTCTAAAAGGATACTACCTACTACAAACCAAACTCCATTCTGGTAATGTATCTTTGAGGATACTTTGAGGATTTTGTGTAACCCAGCATAGATGTCCTGATGTAAACAAGAAGATTCTGCACACTTTTCAAAAACAGCCATTTAATATGCAAAATGCTGCCTTCTCATATATAGACATATTTTTATTATATAGACATTATATGTATCTTGCAGTTCCTTTCCACTCATCTCCCTCACCTTCTCAAAAAAAGATAAGAAAAAGATTAGAGCATAATTCTATGTCCACTTAATTCTTTTTTGCACTCAGAGAGAGAGGAAATTGTGTTAATCACTCCTTTTAAAGCTCTGACTGTTTGATAACTGCTGGTCATGGAGGAAACCAGTCCAGGTCAGAGAGGACCAGGGCATGGCACTCTGGGAGCTGTTCCCAGCCAGGACAAGTCTGACTCAGTTCTTGGTGACCTATTTCAAATATAAATCAGGTCACAATCTGTACAGACCTCTGTCTCACCGATGTTACAACCGAAGCAAAAGCGTGCAAGAGTCTGTGTGTTCTCTTACGGAGGTTGCCAAGAAAGCCAGCTTCATCCAAGTCACAGGAGCTCAGTAACCACTGGGTTTATCTACGCTGCTCTGACCTTGACTGTTTCATTCAGGACTTATCTCTCCATCTAAAAAAAACGTGCATGTTATGTGGCCCCGACCAGTTCTCCAAGCACTCTTCTTTCATTCAGTTACACCAGAAAATACAGCAGTATTTATCTCCATGATGTATAAAATAAATTTAGTAAAATTAGCCATTCAAAAAGTGAACACAGTGTTCTTTCCACAAATTGCATGAAACGTCAAGGGATACAGACTGCTCCAACCCAGTTGGGAAGTTAAATATTGATTATGGCAGGGCAAGAGTGAAAAAACTCATGTTCTTTCTGCAAAGAAGACTGTAGGCCACAACCTGGGGAATGATCTCCCTGTCTCTTTACTAGCATTTTGTGCTTGCAGATGTTAAGGCAGCAATAGGAACAGCCACCTGCAGTTTCCTACTTGTCCTCGTGTAGTTTCCCAAGCCAGCTGCAGGAATCGGCAGAGGAACTCTTGGTACTTGTGCCAACATCGGGCAGAGATGGTGAACACTGGTATGGGTCAACCAGCCATCCATATGCAAAGACCTGTGGCGAAATGCAGAGAGGGTGCTGGCTGGGAGGCAAAAGGGGCATAAGTGGGAGAAGCAAGGGGGGTTCTGCTGCAAGTTGCTAAAGAGGAAAGGGGATTTTCTAAGCTGGGAGGGACTAGATTGGGGTTGACAAGACATAGGACAGCAGGGCTGGGCAATCAGAGTCCAGAGGAAAGGCAAGCATGAGCTGTGGAACACAAGGATATGGGAAAGAGAAGGAATACGGGGACCTCAGGGTGCAAGATTTGAGGTTATTCTCTTATCCAGGTATCAAGCACCCCAATGTAGATCTTAGTTTAAGGGGTATGAAAATAATTGCAAGATTGCCCCCTTCCTTCTCCTTTCCCCCACTATGGGCTATGGAAAAAGGTGCCTTCCTTCATACCCAAGCCACCTTGTTTGCTGTCCGAAACAATAGCGCTTTTTTTCTGCATTGCAGCCCCACACTGTTGGCATGACATTTTCTTACAACTAGGAATGCTGAGTCAAAACTAGGGAACAAAAAAAAAAAGCAAAATAAAAAGCAGAAAAGTAGATCAATAAATGGTAAGCTGTAACCTTGCAAATACCCAGGCCAGCCAAAGGTGAGCTCCCCAGAGCTCTCTGTCCATAAAAGCTCTCTATTCCTCAGCTGAGCACCCCTTCTCTCTCTTGTCAAGCCAGTGGCAAGAATTTATCAAGTGTTTACTGCCACAATATAGAGTATTGCTGGACCACAGGAACTGGACAAGTGCATTAAAGGTCACTGGAGGACTGCAAAGAATTATTTTCAATGAGCCTTCAGCTATGCAAGAACCACTAGCACTGTTCACCTGGCAGGTTCGTATTCCCCTTCCTATCTGCAAAGACCAAAAGCAAACTAGAGGTCAGCCAGCCAGAGGTGAAGTTTAGCAACAAATATGACAATTTCAGTATCCGACTGCTGAATTTTCATTATATGCCTGAAAGCAAAGGAGTAGTTCCCCGCCAGTGGTAGAATGGGAGAGCACTGAGACCTGCAGGAGCTTATGCAAAGATAAGAGGTGCCTTTGAGAGTGTTTCTGTTGTTAACACAGCACACAGCTGACCTACAGCCCAAACTAGGCTGTATCTTCTCAGCACACGCTGAGCAAAGATATCTGGAGGCAGGAGGCAGCTTGAGAACCAGAAAGAGCCCCCCCAGCAGCGAGCGCAGGGGAATGGATAGCTCACGTGGAGCTTCTTGTTATCTTAGGTCAGTGTCTTTAGAAGTCCAACCTCTCTCTAAACAGTCAAGCTTGAGTACCTGTGCACTGCACTGCAGAAGAGACATCTTGAGAAATACCACGTTCGTGCTTTGTCTGTTTGATGGTAGGATGGATCAGGACATTAAATTCCTTACAGTGAACTGCTACTTTAAAAGAAGGCAGTACATTTGTTACTGACGGTTTCCCCCTGTGTGTGTCAAACAGAAGGCTGTTAGTACATGCACATTTCATTTAGAGCAAATTCATGGAGCACAGAACTGTGGGTGGTTTTTTGCTGGCAATTATTGTCACAACAGCGAATACAAAACATTTTCCTCTCCATGCTAAGTACCTCTTGGGCACTTAGTCATCAGCTAGCAGAGTTTGGGTGCAAGGTGTTCTTCACTAGAAATGATTAATCTCTTCGGAAAGAAGATATTTGATACGAGAATAATTTCAGGGCCATGGTAGGGATGTATGCCAAATAGTTCATCTCTGGGACTGATAGAAAAATATTCCACGGTAAGTAGAATATTATTTGCTAATCTGATCCTTCTGCTAAAAAATAGGTTCATGCCCGTGATCCCAGTTTACATCAGGCTTCCCTATTAGAAGCTCATCCAAGATACAGCACAAGCATTTTTAATCAGCAGAAGCATTTAGGTACGGCATGAATGCTGCCATGACAGAGTGCTGAATGAATGACAGCCACTAGCAGCTGGAGATGTCTTCAAGGCACAGTCCAGCAAGACAGGAGTAACCCACTGTGGCAGGGTCCTGCTGCTGCTTGGACCTGCCAAAGTAATGAGGCCCAGCAGAAAGCCATGCCAACAGCTGTGCAACTGGTCAGGTCCAAACAGAATATCTCCCTGTAACACAGTGAGATATAGTCTTCATATATTAAAGCACATGTGGTGGGTGAGAAGCTCAGCGTGAGTTGGCAATGCACACTGGCAGCCCAGAAAGCCAACCACATCCTGGGCTGCATCAAAAGAAGTGAGGCCAGCAGGTCAAGGGAGGTGATTCTACCCCTCTACTCTGCTGTGGTGAGACCCCACCTGGAGTATTGCGTCCAGCTCTGGAGTCCTCA
>KZ506207.1:108500-136026 GCA_002844005.1 Limosa lapponica baueri
GTTCAAGGCCAGGCTGGATGGGGCTTTGAGCAACCTGGTCTAGTGGGAGGTGTCCCTGCCCATGGCAGGGGGGTTGGAACTCCATGATCTTTAAGGTCCCTTCCAACCCAAACCATTCTATGATTCTATGCAAAGGGCAGCTGGGCAATGAAGTAACACCAGTGAAGAAAAAAACCTACAGACAGAAAATTTGCTTCTCTCTTTACGAACTCTTTACCCTCTGGCTTGCTTAAGGTTTTAGGTAAGTCATGCATCATGACAAGTTTTAACCAGATCAAGTGCTTCTCCCGCTCCTGATGGCTGAGTAGCAGACAGAGGGAGGCTTAGTCCCATTTACACCAGAAGCTATAGGTGGTACATTGGTCTCTGGAAGAGCATTAAAAGGAAAGCTGACTCCAGGAGAGAAGCTCCAGCCCAAAGTTACATAACTTCTTAGAGAACTGAAAAAGAGTATTTTGACTGATGTTTTCGCTACACTGACCCTCTGAGGGGTTTCACCGGTCAGTTGTTTGTAGGACACTATAAATTGTTTCCCTTCTTAGAGCAAAGGAAATGACTTTCCATCACTACACTGATGAACAAGAAGCTGCTACGAACTTTATCCAAGCAGAGAATTTTGTAGAGTTTTTGATTACAGTTCTGATGCGCAGAAGTAAGTTGTGCCTTTGAGCAAACAGTAAACATGTAAACACTTGTTAGTTCACATTTTTAGAAAAAGCATGTATTTCTGTCCTGGAGGTGAGTGACAGTGATGAAGAAGTTTCATGACACATTGTGCAACTTTCTTCTTCTTTGCCAACTCACTTAGATATCAGAAGTTTTGACTTCCCACAAAAAAACACTGAGAAACTAGAAGTTACTAAACAGCTGACAACTAACAGTTGCTTCAGATACAGCAGAAAACAACAAAGAAAGAAAACACAAGGCATAGGATAAACAGATAAAAGCTCAGTACATGCAACAGTTTCATTTGATATTTATTTAACAGCACTAGGTAGTGAGGAACAAACTGGAGGGTAGCACTCTCTACCACAGTTCCTCTGACTTTTTGCTGACAGACACAGCTGCACCTTCTGGCAATGCAGAACTTGGCACCTGCAAAAGGAAGCCCAGTGGAGTGCTCTTCTGTGGTACACAGCCAGAGTGAGTTAAATAAAATCTTTTTTTGGAACTCAAAGCAATAAGCAGTTCTCATTTACAACAAAAACCTCTTCAAACATTCAGCTTCAACGAAAAAAAATTAAGTTTTTTTAGACTAGAGTAACATAAGACTTTAAACCGTGACCAATAGTAAAGTATAATGGTATTTAGAGATAACACAGCCATGTTAAATCACCTATTTCTCTCCCCACAAAAATGCCCACCCAAAAAAAACCCCAAACACCCTGCCCAGTAGAATTACTGATGATGAAAACATGATTCCTCTCAACAACAAGTCTCTCTCATCTGTCCTCTAAAAGACAAACAGCAAAAGAATACAAATGTTTCTTAAAGTTCTCTACAAGCTACTGATTCATAATTTAAGATTATTATTATAAATTACTTGAATAAAGAAAAGGATCCATCATATCCAAAGCTCCCATAAGAATTTTTCCACTACTCTTAGTCATGCATAATTTTAATAATTCAGGTAGATGTTTTTCACTGAGGTCTACAGTTCCATGAAGCTCTGTCAAATGTTACTGCAAAGGTAATGAAAGAATTGGGTAATATCACTAAAATACTTCATGAACCTACATCAGATCTTTTGTAATCAGTTCTTAGGTTCACATATTAACAATGTGAGGCAGATAATAAAGAGGTAAGGAAACAAGTGAAATAGGTTTGAATGCTCATGTAGCAATTGCAACTTTATTAAAATTTGGTCAAAGTTTTATTACAATTGGACTTGTTTTGATATTTCCTGACTGACAGATCTTCCAGGAACACGCACTATCCAAAACATTGTTCCAGCCTTACAAACGCACCCCATCACAGCTCTGTGACCATCAGGATTCAGATGCTCTTGTTTAACTGCACCAGAATGTTAGGGTCTCTAGACCTGAGAGTCTTCAATGCAGGCCATGGCACCAGCAAGAGTAAAAGCCAAGACCAAAGACAGATGTTTCTACCATTGTCAGAGACAAAGCCGGTTTAGAAGAGCAAAGATTGGGAGCAGTTCATCCCAAAATACTCTTAAACTCAGATTTGGGCCAGTCACTTAGAGACCTGCTATCCACAGCTGTTTGATGGACAAAAAAAACATAGATTCTAAAAGCTGGATTCAGAAAAAAAGGTTCTGTATATTTTTGTATTATTACTTTAGCCCAATTTTACGTCACTTAAATTCAACATCTGAAACTTAAAGAGGTGTCTGAATGATTTGTGCTTGTTCAGTGCATTCTGTTCTCATCATGAACATTTCTTATCTTCAAAAAGTACATTTTGTTCTCTGCCACTCAAGCATGTACACCAAATACTAAGTTACAAAGAAAAGCAGATATGTTGAAATGAATTATGGTTGTTTTTAATGGAGATGAAGTACAGTAGAGAAAACCAACTATATTTTTTCCTTGTCTTTCTCCACCCGTACCCTTACACAACCCCAAGGTAAAAATCTATAGTTCATTCCTTGCCTTCTAAAAAGTCAGATAATATTTCTAGGTATCAAAGTTATGTTTTCAATTTTCTGTTGAGTTTCAATATTACACATGTCTAAAGCTGCCGATATTCTTAACACAATTACCCAGTACTCAGCATCCACTCAATTAATATCCCCTTCCAAAGGGATCATAGATTAGTTGCTAACCATGGCGGCTCTGCTTGAACACCATGGGAATTGAAGCAACCCCTTATAGGACATCTTTCACCCCAGTAAATGAATTAAACATATAATCTAGTATTCTGCAAGGCTTGTAACTATTTTTTTGTTGTTATTTTGTGCGAGGCATCTCGCACAAATCTCAGAATTCTACTTTTGAAAGTAACTGCAGCGGGATGGGAGAAAGCAGGCTAAATTAAGTACAGAATGTTTCATAATACAATTTTGGAAAGGACAGTTGGAAGTGATGGTTTTACAGAAAAGTGTTTTTTCATTCAGAAAAATTTTATGTTTTAGATGAAGACCATTTCAGAGCAAATATGAGCAGAGAGGTATGACAGTATTTGCTTTTTTTCATTCGACATTCAGCATGTTTATGCTAGAGACATTTGAAGGCCAATTCTATAATGCTTAGCAGTGGATGTAGACAATATGAAATATTTAGTTCCAGTCATCTGTATGCAGCCTGACAGATCATTCAGATTTACGCAAAATGGTCTTCAGAAAAAGAGAAAGAAATGGAAGCTGCAGAGACTTGAAAGTCTGCAGACTTGATTCTTCACTTGCATTGTTTACATCATGGTTTGAAACTAAAAATCTGTAAGCACATAAACGCAAGAGAAAAAAGAGCAGAGTTAAAGTCACAAACCTCAAGAAACAGTTAAATAATGCAAGAAAATGATTGACAGCTGTGCCATTGCATAGTGAAAATTAAAAAATACTACAAGTTCTCTGGAATAGGTACACCTCACCTCAAAGCTTTCATATGGTTGTTTGTTGTTTTGTTTTTTTAAAAGAAGTCAGTTTATATCCATTTAAAAGTAAATCTAATTGCAGTAGTAGCTATCAAAGTGACTTTGGAAACTCCAATCTTTTTTCTAATGTCCATAGTCTTATTTTTGCTAGCAGGTTAGCTAACACTGGACTCCGAAAATGAAGAATGCAAACAAATTTTAACACTAACATTTAAAGAAAATGAAACATTTTTATTTACTGCAGAGCTATAACTGTTTGAAGTATTCAAAGACTGTCAAGTCAATGAAATTTAAGCCAGTCTTATAAACAGCAAAACTGCAAAATCCTTCTAAATTGAAACAAGCTATCCTCCTTGGCAAGGGAATGTCTCCATTTTCTACTCCAGTCAATTTAAAAACAACTGTATTTTGAAGGATTGTATCTGCCCCTGATTGACCTGGCTTATATGTGGTCTTGCCCAGTAATTCACACAGCAACACACAGTGAAGGACACCGTATGGAACTAAAGGGACAGTTTCCATTTTGTAGTCAGTCCAGCCCAACCACAGAGAAACTGAGCAGGTTAAGAGGGATTTTTCTAGTTCTTCATGAACTGCCACGTAGTGAAATAAAACACCACCACAAAAATAGAATTATTTCAGAGTCACTTGCTAAATACCATACAGAATTTCCTTGCACATAGATTTTTCCGCAGATGAAATGTAAATATCAGAAAAAAAAAACTTGACAGCACAGACAAAGCAACTAGCAACAGATAAATATCACGTTTGTTTCAAGAACATGGCAACAAATAGGTCGAGTGTGATGAAAACCCTACACAGAGTAAGCCCACCACTCTCCCTACTGAAGAATTGGAGAGTAAACTAATACGGTGTAACAAAAAGTGGGATTAGAGATACCTAATCTGAAAAGCAATTTAAAGTTAAAGAACTGACTTCATGTCTTCTGCCCCTCTACTACAGCAAACGCTATATTGCCATGAATTCACACCGCAGTGAAAAGATGTCATCTTCAAAATCAACTTCATGTTTAAATGCTGTTCTTCCTGCTCTGTCGTTTCTGGTGATAAATAGTAGGAAATCAATGAGGAAACATCATTTGAAGTGAGCCATTCATCATGTACCAAAAAGGGTAAGTACCCCATAAATCGCAGTGATCCGTTTCCTATTAGAATCACACAACAGAAGGCAACAGTGTTCGCATTAGCAATTTTTATGACCTCCGTAGGTAGAGGATAACGTTAGGAAACAGCTTACTTTTGTCAGCTATAAAGCAGTTGTTGGGTGGGGAAGGAAGAAAATTTTCAAGAGAACCAGAGTTATTAGTAAACCAAAGCAGGGGAGAGGAGACAAGTAACAGCCCCACCAACTACACGGCTTCATACTTAAGAAATTTGTGGACTGGCAGTTATCCTAATTAATGTTGAATATTTTAGTAAATTTTACAATCTATGGAAACTTTTTATATTGTGGCGTGGGTGTAGGCCCAAAAAATTTGCTATCATTGCCTATGACTGCTTCCTAACAAACTTTTCTACAATCTAGGAAATAGATGAACACTCAAAAAAAGTAAAAGATAATCCCAATCCTGTGCTACACAAAACATGAAACAAAAATTCAAGCTCTAAAATGAAACAACAAATTTTTTATTACATGCTGTATTTCCCCTTAGCCCTGTTTCCCTTCCCCATCCCATCCTGTGTAACACTCTATGCTCTCTCCACCAAAACCAGGCAGGACAAACACACCAGGCAGAACAAGGATAAATAAAATTTGTCATTTTTGATGTGCCCCTTCACAACTTGCCAACATCATATATAAGTATATGACTAAATACCAGTCCTAAAAGAACAATCAAGCTTTATACTTGAACAGGCTACTCCTACGGTGCTAGGAGTGGGGTTGGGTGAAGGCAGGAGAAAAAAAGGAAGAAATGGTTTTATTTTCAAATAGTCCTCCAATTAATTTTTATTTTATTTTAACATAGAAATGCTTATCAGATTCAATTTGACATACCAGCGAGAGATTACATTTTTAAGGTAGTCTCACCCTAATGCCAGAAGATTTTGAAGTCCATACACCAAAACATCATCTAGTCTTGTGAAACAAATTGTAGGAAAGCACCTCATATGTGTCTCAAAATTAAAGAAAGCAGGCAAACAAACACCCAATTACAGTAATCAAGCTTAAGGGATGGAAAACCAAATTAAATCAAATAAAATTATCATGCATCTTCTGTGACCCAAGGTCTACAGTGCAAACTACTGAGAGAATCCTCTGACGTGTTATATATTAGGACAGTCTAAAGAAACGTTGAGTCACTTCTGTTCCCACTTCCTCCCCTTCCATACACCCACCAAAAATTAACACTGAACATTAACACTGACTCAGCAGTCCTGAGTAATGCACTATAGGCAATCCTGCCTTGGCAGGGGAGTTGGACTAGATGATCTCTAGAAGGTCCCTTCCAACTCCAACAATTCCGTGATTTCAACAGAATTTGCCACAGCTCAAAAACTTTTTCTTAGTTCTTCCTGAGCTTCCAACTTACACAAGACAGTGCAAGTCACTTGACTTGGTGGATCCAAAGTCCCATGGAAATCCAGATTCAAAGTCCTACACTCACTCCATCACAGCTAAACTGGAGCCACAGGTACATCTACCAGCCAAGTCTCTGGTCCACTGCCTGTGCTAGTGGCGGTAGAAATATGGCAGCCTAGATAACTAGATACGAATTTTCCCCTCAGGGATACCTGGTATCACCTTACATACCACCACCCACAGATGAGCCCATTCCACACTAATTATTGAGCTACTTTCTGCTGCCAGCAGACAGGATCAAATTAATGTTATCACAGTCATGGAAGTGAGGGGCTAGTTAGCCTTCAGAAGTGAGATTGGTTTCATCTAGATGAAAGCTCACTAATTACTTTTTTTTTATATATATTTCAGTCCAGCTTTCACACACACGCTTTCTTCTTTTACTCAATGAAAAGTTAGTAATTTTCATTTTCTAAAATAGTCAAGTGTGTAATTGTAATAATTTAGGGCCTTAGCTATTTCCCAGAGAACCTATTTTACTCTAATAACAGTGCTATCAGGATCTTTTTCATTAAACTTTGTGAAATCAGAGCTCAGAACACGATTTCAGTGTCACGTTTTTCTTCCCTCTGTGCCAGTGTACCTGCTGTACCCGGGACAACACAAAGGTACCACCACAGAGTACGGGCACATTTGTAGCACACTGCCCTAAGCATCTGCAGTAAGTTAGGAAAAAACACTAACAGTTATCTCCAGTTACACAGCTATGCTTGGGTTCAACCCTTTTTTACGCATGACTGAAAGGATCCCTGCACACTGCTGGCCAACCAGGCATCAGCCCCAAATTCATCCATACAAACAGAAAGCAGTGGGTATGTCTTTACAGAAGGTTTTCCGGGAGCTTGCCAATTCTCCTAAAACCTTGCAATATAAAACATTGCAACTTCTAGCCTTAACCCCGATCCTATTTTTTGACATCACGGGACTCATTCCCAGTCACCCTACTTCACCAGGCTCCTTTTCCAGCACTCCTGTGTTCTGGTGCCGAGATTGAGTCCCACCTCTGCCGCAGCCCAGACTACGGGCTTCTGCCACGCCAGCACTTCCCATGTTCCACATCACAGCCCTCCCACGTTCCACACCCCTCCCCTACCCTCAAAATTAATGCATTTCTACTTCTTTGGTCTCTGACCTTGGATTTTCCCGACCCTGACCATGACCTGCTTCTATCCCAGAAGCAGCCTGACCCAACACCACTAAGCCAAACCCACCAATGTCCTAGCCACAGCTGTGATCACAGAGTACTGGTAGGGATATTAAAGCCCCAGACAGAAGGAAGAGAGGGGGTTGGATTGATGGTTTCTTTTCATGAAGACAAGCCGAAGTCAAGCAGCACTGCCAGTATTCCTACAGATCAGTGAGAGCCCTGTGAGACCCAGTTCTCCCACGTCCACTTCACAAATGGAAGTGGCAAAGGCCTTTGGAGTTCCTCCTCTCAAGTCACGGTGCTCCGTGCGGACCACCAGCAATGAGGCTAGACACTGGCAGTCTATAGATTTAAAAGATTTACTGACGGCAGAAGAATGACAAGGTTAAAAAAACCTTTCGATTCCGTTTTAGGCATTACAATGGATGAACTGCTGTGGAAATGTATTATTCTGATCTAACCCTCTTGCCTCCTCTCCCAACTGGTTTGTCCAACTCCAGTCCGGTCCCTTTTCACTAGCCAGTCACAGTCATCCCATAGGATCTTCATCCCAGCCCTAAGTTTTATCCCAGCCCAGATCCCATGTTTGTACCCAAATTTGTCAGAAGCACTTGATTTCATCACATCTTTTTTCCTCTCACCTCAGCAGCTCTCAGGCTCCTTCCCAACATATTCTGTGTCATTCCCAGCTTTGCCTTCAGCATCACCTTCACTTCCATTTTTTATTGATTCCCATACCCTTCTTCCTCAACAAGCCAATCTTGATTTCTTCTAGCATGTGTTTCCCCTTTACTTTCCAAGCCCTCAGACTCTTGTATGGCCGGTCCAATCTCTTTCTCATTTTTTTCTGCAGCCTTCACTCCAAGCTCCCCTATCTTCCTCAGCCTCCTTGTTCATAGAATGGTTTGGGTTGGAAGGGATCATCGAGTTCCACCCCCCCTGCCATGGGCAGGGACACCTCCAACTAGAGGTTTACTCCCCACCATGATTATTTCCATTTCCTCACCACCTAAGTCAAGTAGCTTCCGCTGGCACATTGCCCAAACCCAACCAGTAAAGTCACACACACACACACACAAAACCAACTCTACAAATCTCCTCAGTTTCAGTGCCTGACCTTCAGACAGCTTGTTAAGGGCCAGGGGTACAACTAAAGGTTGTACAGCCTCAGGCTGGAACAGAGTCCCCGGAGAGGCTGGATTTTAGCAGCACAGCACTAGCAAGTTTCCGAGCATGAATAAACTGGAAGTTTTGGCTTTTAACTCGGATAGCTTTGGCTGACTTCTGAAGGGACAGCAAAGATGCAAACTCAAGATTAAAGCTACTACTGCCAAGAGCAAAGTTATTGGAGCACAAGGATGTTAAAGAAAAAAAAAAAGGCAAGAACAATGTTTTTCTAATATTTTCCCTTCTGTAAACAAAGCAATTGCTCCATCTGTATGCCTGATGCCAAAACCTGCCAACTCCTTTGACTGAAACAAGAGGACTGAGTAGACTGCAACAGCTGTTTAGCAAGCCCAAGTTTCACACAAATGACTGAAGTCTGGTAAAGCACTGGAACACTAAATTGTGTGACAGAAACTACTTCCAAATCTCAGATTACATTGCCAGTTTGCCCTATAGTTACTTTTTAAAAAAATAGATCTTTGATCAAAATGTTTGCTGTCTCCTTTCATTTGTTTCCAGAAGTCACTCTTCTTTCATTGCCAATTTTAACCTTGGTAAGACTTTTAACCTTCATCTTGCTACCATTCCCCCCAGCTCCCAAGAGGACTCAAACAAGAACTTTCCTGCTTACACTCAGCTATTGCATTGATACAAATGCCTTTAGACCAACTCCCTTAACTTAAGGAAAAGTTCCTATGAATTTGCTATTACCAAACACAAAGTCATTTACTGCGTAATTTCCCGTCTCTTTTAAGACAAAGATTCTCATCGTAAAGCAAAGTTCATCTTCTTATTAAAAAAAAAAAAAACAACCACAAAACCCAACAGTTTTGACAGTTGATAAAAAACTAAGCTTACCTACCATACCCATGTGAGAAGGCTGCAGATTCAGGAAGGTTCAAAATAACCAGCTCTACACTGATTAAACTTTCCTGTGTAAAAGAAAATAAAAAGACGGACTCCACACTTAGTCTCGACAACTAGGAAAACAAAGTCACAAGAGCAAAAATTTCAGATGAAAAAGATTATGTCATTTAATGCCTCCTGTCTTCTCAGGCTATTAAAAAAGATATTGCCTAGTGCTGTATCCACTCCAGCTGTGACTCAGCTTCCTGATGTGCGTGTGACCTGCACTCCCTCTCTCAGAATATTAGTCTAATATTTTACTACTCCAGAAACCACCTGGTGCAGTAATTGGAAATGATGGTTTCCAAAGAGCCAAATAATGTCTTTCTCTTCTCCATTTCTAATTTTTAGTCCTTGTAAGGGGCAGCTAAAACACAGTGAAGTCCAGACTTCCAAAATCCCATCCTGTCCAGCAGACACACACACAGATGCAAAATCACTGTATCATGGAGGAATTGGTTCAGAATCATTTTTAAGTTCACAGACACACAGCTTTGAACACCTGAGCTGGGGGAGAGAAGCTACAACCCATGACCACGCTTCCTACAGCCACGGTTTCCTCCAGACACATTATGCTTGAATAAAAACCAAAACATACATTCACATACTGTCAGCCAAAGGCAAATGAAGAGTTTGTACAGCCTAGGCTTAATGCAAGAGATCTTTATTTAAATTTGATAAAAATAAGTTTCTGTCAAAAATACGCTACTGTCAACATTCACACGTACGGTCTGGAAGTAGAAAGCTACCAATTTTTGCTCCACTGAAATTTAAACTACAGGTTAGGAGGAAAACAAAGGGCACAAAATGCACTTTAAGATGTTGATTTGCTTTTCTCTTTTAAAGATGGTAATAATGTTGCTAATCCAGTAGTACCTTACAGAAAAATAAAGCTAGTGAACCAGGTGCTCCCATTTTTCACAGAAATATGATGGAAAACTATCCACAGCCTAGAAGTCAGAGGGTTGCACTGATTCCATCACTGCTCACAAAGCAGGGACGGTAAGTCAATAAACTGACCCTTTAAAATCTGTCAAGTTCAGTAATTGTCACTGGTATCCAGTTGGCATTAAAAAAAGTAGTCATGATCATGACCTTTGCATTTTTACAAACATTAGCCATTGTCATGAGGAAGACCTCTTTGGCCTCATAATTCACATGCTGTTAACAACCAGCAAGAACACAGCATGTGTGTCAGTTACTAAATAATGTAAGAAAAATTAGATGTCACACTCATACCCCACTGTTCCTGTGCACAGCCATATGCATTGAAGCTAACCTGCATTACACTTAAAACTTTAGAAAGATTAAAATAAATCTATTTTTAATATTCAAGGTCCTTTTTTTTGACTATATTATTACTGTTATGGGACAAAATGAAGGATTTTTTTGGTTTATTTTTACTATTTGTTTTGTACTACTTGGTTTTGCCTAGTGTCTGAGGGAAATGTGGCTCGTGTCACCACATTTTTTGTCAAGTATCTTTTAAACCCACAATTCCATAAAAATTAGAAAGTGGTACAGAGGTCTGAAAGACATTTTGTCCCTTCAATATTCACGAAGAAACCTAGCCAGTTGGGCAGGACATTGACTGTGTCTTGGCTACGGGTAAAGACAATGCAAAAAGAAACCATTGGAGGGACCGATCCTAAGTACGGAAAACTTTTTAAACCAGGGTTTATCAACAAAGAAATCAAAATCTCTAGGAAACCAGGCTGCTTTAGTTCTGGCACTCCTGGAAACGCTTGTAATACTTAGTTTTATTACCTACAAAACCAACACGGTGCAGAGAAGCAAACTGTATGCTGCTTTCATCTGGCTCACTGCCTGCAGAAAATGCACTGCAAGCAACTAACAGACCTGGAACACATTTGTCAGCCCACCGCATCCAACCCAGTGACCCACACAATCAAAGAACGATGGGGTGGTCAGAACAACCTAAAAACTGACATGGCATGTCAGAGCACAAGCCTCCTTCCCTACGTCACACAGTGGCCAGCGGCAGATACTCAGAGAAGAATACAAACCCTGTGACAATCCTGTAATAGTAATTATCCAAAATATTCTTCTAGCCTCCACTGATCTGCAGCTGAAGGCTCATTTAACAGCAACCATAAATTTATCCAGCTGCTTTAGAAACCACCTAAGCTTTCAGCACGCCTGCGTCCTGAGAAAGGAGTGCCACAACCGACCTCACACTTGCAGTTATCACCTTTTGTTTGCATTCAGCACAGCCCCTGCTAATTTCATTTGATGCTCCTCAGTCCTTTTTCTACAGAAGACATGACCAGCTATCACCTTCTGCCCCACAGTATTTTATGGACCTCAGCTGTCTTACTCCCAGGTTGAAGTCTAGCCAGCTTAGTTGCTCCTTACATAGCAGTTCCACACCTTTGATCACCCTTAGGGCTTTCTCTGTATTTTATCCAATTTTACTATCTGTTATTGCAGAAGAGAGAAGAAGGAGACAAACTGCACATGACCTTCAAGATGTAGATATACTAAAGATCTATGTAGAGGGCAGAATTGTGTGGGGTTTTTTTTTGCTTTGGTCTCTTTTTTTTTTCCTCCCTAATGAGTCTTAACATTTGCTTTTCTTTGTCTTTCCCCCACCACCACCATTACAGACCATTAAACTAGCATGTTAATAGCACTCCCCATTACAACCTGAAGACATTGTTTCTGAGCAACAGTCCATTCAGAGCATCTGTACAGAACTGACACACATGCATGCACTTTCCAAGATGTACACTGAGGAATTTCTGAATGAGAGTATTTTTTATTCCCTGCGCTACTATTGCAGTCCATCACCAGGACAGAACAGAACAATCGAAATTTGGCTCTATCCTTCCTCTTCCGTTATTATGGGATGCGATTAATTCTGTTACAGTGCTTCACAATGAGAAGAAAGATACTGCACGTGAAAGCAATAATAAATCATAGGTGAACTTAAGCTTACTATAAGTTCTGCATATGGTAGTCAAACTACCCAAGAATGCTGACAAACCTTTTTGTGAACCCAGCCTGAAATTTATTACACACCAACACTATACTTAATATATAGTGTCTTTATCGCATACTAGAAAATGTGTACTAGGTAATCAGTTTCTTTAAAGAAATTTCAGTACAAAAGAGGATTAAGTCATCAAAACATAAATACAGATATATATATAGAGAGAGAGCTACCTCTACATAAAGAATTAAGTAACTGAGTTTTAACTCTTTTTCAGGAAGGGCAAATTACAAGCAATTACAATGATGATGTGACTATAACTTTACTGCTTGCTCAGCCCCTGAGATCGTCAACAGCAAGAAAAAAAAATGAGGTAAAAAAAACCCCACCCAACTGGTCTGATGGGTTGTGAGCAATCTGGAAGTAAATGACACCTCTCGTATGTGGATAATCACATAGGCACATGTCGCCCTATACCGACCAGCCATAAAAGATCACAGAAGCAACAGAGCACACACCGTGTGAAAACCAGAAGATAAGGTGGATTTTTCCCCTCTCTTCTCCTGAAGGCTGGCAAAGATCAGTGAAATTAAACACTGCCCAAGGCAATTGTTAAAAGCAGTTTGGCCATTAAAGTCATGTCATCTGGTGACCCAACTGACCTACATTAAACCCAGGCTAAAGGGCAATGTCATCTTTCTTTTCCTTTAGATAGCATGACTTTGCATCTTCAGCACAGATGGAAGACAACCCCTTTGGCCTGCTGGTTTCCACTCTATCCCTTGCTACAAACCAAAATTAGCTGCAACCAATCTTTTGTACTTGTTCAGCCTTTGTTCCACACTACTACAGTACTACTGAGCTGAAAACCAGCAAATTTTCTCCCTTAAGAATATTTCAACAGTATCTACATCTAACCATGGGCTGTAGCACTCCATACAATTAATGATGAGAAAGATTCATAGGCTACTGCAAATATTACAAAAATTGCCTATTTAATGATCATTAGGAACATCCAGTTGGGACAGTCTGAATAAGGGAGACATGTTATAATCACTTTTCTATTAAGGCACTGAATGTCAAAGTATAGGTTACTCAATGAATAATTTACTTTAGATCTACTGCACAGCCTACAGTTTCTCCACCCAGATTTGAGAGCTGCCATGTCGATAATACCGAAAAATTCTTGAAGAGTGTCTAAAACTTCAACAGTTTACAAAGATCATTAACAATCCACAAAAATGCTGTTCCACAGGTGACGGAGTCATTTCAAGTCTCTAATCCAAGACCAAGACCATTGCTTGCAGAACTGCAACAGCACCAACACCCTCCAAGCACAATTTCCCATGCAGCTGTATTATATACATTTTATAGACAAATCAAGAGTACAAGTGGCTCAAGTAGGAGCACGTACACTAATTGGTTCAATGAAGACAAACATAATGGAACAGGATTTTGCTCTTGTTGAATCCATATGGAAAACTGTCTTTTACATTGGAAGATTTACATTTAATTAGGCCAAACAGATTTAACTGTTGCTTATTCTTAGAATCACAGAATAATTCAGGTAGGGATGGACATCAGAAGGTTTTTATTCCAACCTCCAGGGTCAGCTGTGAAAGCAGACCTGGCTGCTCAAGGCTTTGCCCAGTCAAGCCTTGAAAACCTCCAAGGAGGAAGACTGCACAGCCACCTTGGGCAACCTGTGCCTCTGTCTGCTCACATACAGGGAAAACAAAAGCTGCTCCCCAGCTTGTCAGACCCCAGACCGTCTCATTACGAAGGCTGTGTGTGGAAATTCCATGAAGTCAGTTTATAGGAGGGAAAAAGGACGAGAAACAAAAGAACAGGTTTGCACCGTTTATTGTCAATCCCTCATTTATGTACTGTTATTGAGGAGAAACTCCCATCTTACTGAATCACTGTTTCCAATAGCAAATGGTGTTCAGCACAGGCTGCTATGAGAACATAGGAAGTGAATAAAATCCTGCAGCCTCAGAATGGTTCTTGAATCATTTCTATATTCTGCTCTCCCATTAGAGAAAACCACTTCATCAAAACCAAAGAGTATTCTTAGATTTTATTTCATCTTTGTTCAGTGGAGGCTGCAAGACACAACACCTATTTATGCTGCAAGAGACATCTTGTTTGTCCACAAAAGACATTTTGAAGCACTGCCAGTGTGCCAGGCATGAAGTTTACAGCTTGATCCTGCAATGTCTGTGCCTCTTCATTAGTCATCTTTGTCAATGGGAATAAATTGCTAGGCTGCCTAACAGCTCAGGGGAATGGTCTTTTCTCATGTGAGTAGTTCTTTTGAAGAATCACAAACAGGAACTTACTAGAATTTAGATCTTCCTCAGATTATGCACATTTTAATCCATATAGGTTTCATAGTGTGCTGTTTCTCTAGAAATTATACATCTATTAAAGCATTAGGTTGGTTTACTCACAAAGAAAAAAAGTCATTCCCTTGTTAGAACCAGGAGCACACTAAACATTCCAGCAATTAAATCATCTTGTTGGTTTTACCCATACTTTCAGTCTTCAAAGTCTTTTAAGAGAACTACAGAAATGCACACAACACATAAGAATGCAAACAGCTAAGTCACCCCAAAGTTTAACTTTATTTTTTTTTAAGCAGCCAAACTATGTTTAAAAAAAAATAAAATAAAAATCAAACACAATTCAAGAGAGTTGGTGTTTGAACTTTTTTTCTTTGGTGCTCAACCACACCTGGATCTTACTGAGGTAAATATGCTCTACCCCACCGAAGGGTAATACCTTACTGTTTAAAGATCTAACGAGGCACATAAGAAATAAATACTCTGACTGCCATTTAAAAATGAAGGCATTCAAACACCTTCTATTTAAAAGAACCCACAATGTTTTTAACAAAAAAACTCCACAACAATCAAACCTCAGTTGTAAAATTCTGTTCTCAAGTTCAGTCAAGGTTGGCACACTTACTTACGTAGCTCTAGACAGATAGAAACATTACACATACATTTCTAAACATACACACACGAAGCACCCAGTAGAATCTCCTACAATCTAACCATTGATCAGCGTGTTGAAGGGAAGAACACGTATTTAATGCCTGATGCGAAAGCATAAGTTTCTTATGATTATGTTAACATACTTCAGTTTGCCCAAAACACTTATTTTCAAAAGAAAGGTTTTCCACTGGATAGACTCCTTTCTTAAGATTATCACAAAAGAGTTTTCAGAAGGCATTTAAAATGGAAACTAAACAGTTGACAGAAAAGCAGTAGTCCACAAGGGCTAGTCAAGTAATTCCTATATGGAAAGGAAAGCAGAACAAATTCTTTAGCCAGCACACTTAGACTCTGTGTTAAATATGCTGGTATATGGTTTATTGCAACATTCATGAACGGAAATGGAAATCATGTCTTTCAAGAGCCATGCCTGGAATATTTGCGGGCACTACCCAACCCATCAATCTAATATGGAATGAAATGAAAAGCTGAAGCTTCGCAAAGAAAAATCTCAAACAGAAATAAGCAGCTCTTTGTTTGTTATTTAAACACCGTTCTCAGCATAAAAATCCTTTCTCATTCTTATTCCAAAGGCGACTGGCTGAAGAGCCAGTTATCGTGTGTAACTGCTTATAAACCAGGCAATGAGAACATTAACAGAAGATATTGGCACCATTTTAAAGCGTGAGATAGATGTAGTTGGGGAGCTGAACAGGACAGTACGGAGAAGTGAAGAATTCTGTTCTCAGAATTTGAGGATGTCCTCCAAAACACTTTGTGTCAAATTCAGTGTCATGCCCTAATGAAATATATCTTGCTGAAGCTTATCTGGTACCTGCAATGTATTACAAGATGCTTGCCACATATGTAACGTTCCCCTTTTCTAACATAGCTATTCTCCTTGTCTCTTGTTGAGATTAAATGCTCTATTTGTTAGGATGGCAAGGTCACTTGCTGTAAACACAAGCCACAGGTTTCTAGATAAAGGAAAGCTCTTCCACATGACTGCATGTAAGATTTGTTATGAATTTACATGAAGCAAAATAGGGTTTCTATTATTTTTTTTTTATTATTCAGACTGTAACTTCCACATAATAAATGGATGTTTTCTCATGCTGCATTTCAAAAGCACTTGCATACAAGGCCCAAGGCAGCACTCCTGCATTGACAGCATACGTAAACCTGTAGGTTCTGGTTCTGGGCAACTACGTTTTCTCCAAAAAGTAAAGTGGCATACATTTAATAAAAACTAATGACATCTCCTCAGATAACAACTCTTTCATTTCTGTACATGGCAGAATCAAGCCTAACAAGCAAAACCCTTAGTCTAAACGTAGCTCCCTATCCCAAACAAAAGAGCAGGGGCAGCAAGAGAAGACCCTGCCTGCCCCAGGGGCTCCCCTGTTGCCAGCATGGTAAGGCAGCAGCAGAAGAGTGCTGGGCACCCTCAGGCAGGGTGCCACGTGCTGCAGGGAGGTCACAGCTCAGCCTCAGCCATGGGATCCCCTCTGCCTTCCACCTACCAACTTGCTCCCTTGAACAAATCAGAACAGGGTAACACATACAACAATAAACATCCAGGACGATGGAGTAAGGAATAAGGAGTTTTAACTGCTCAGCTTCTCCTTACGTATTTTCAAGAAGCATTTCATTCGTAAATTTGCTTCTTTTTCCCAGAAATAAAACCTGTATTTTTTCAGCCTAATTTAAACTGCACACGCTCACCGTTTACCTACTCTTACTTGATTAAACACAGGTTCTCTATACTCACCAATTTTATAAAGATTAGCTGTCAAAAAAAAAGAAGTGTCTAGTAATAGAGTGAAACTATTACAAACCATCAGGTAAGCCTGTATTTCCCAGATGTGAAACAAACGATATCTGCCTGGACATGTTGATCTAAGCCCATGAGCCTGCAGTACCCACTGAGGTTCAGTAAGAAACAGCTGCTAATTCTGGTTCTATTACAGTCTTGGGCTTCCAGTTCCACAGTTCTCCATTTATTTCCTCTGCCTGATGAGCAATTATGATGCAGTTTCATTAGAACATAAAGTTACTGTTAAACAACAAAAAAAGAAAAAGTAAATTCAGTCTACTGTTAAATATAAAAAACTTGCTTAAAAAAACCAAGAGGTAGAATTGAAGAAAAAAATGGGTTAAAAGAATCCATTTTTGCTTCAGACTTGCTCCTGCTTTTTGGATGGGGGAACAGAAGAGGGAAAGAGGAAGGTTAATTTTCATTTGCAAAGTGCAAGGATCCCTTGAGGTCCACACAAATGCTGTTATATTATAAAGTGCATACACAAAGCACCCAGACATCTTCCCCACTCCCTAGGGTGGACCACCCCTCCGGTCTCCTCTGAGGGGCTCTGAACACTGGAGATGGGTGAACATTCATCCCTTCTCCAGCAGGGAAGGAAGGTACTTATTACAGAATGGAAAAATTCTATTACTACAGTCTCCTGCCACATTAACTTTCAATGATTATTCCAAGTTTGCAAGACAGCAGTAAGACTTTTCCATCTTCTTAAAAAAAGCAAGTTCTTGTGAACCCTTCTTCATTCAAGCCTGTCCTTAAAAATCTTAACACTTTGGTGACGTTTCTCCCCGCACCTCCAACTAAGGAATTTACAAGCACTCCTAGTACCATTACAACTGCCACATGTTGAATACTAGTAGCTTTGGATCTCAAAAGCTTCACAAGGTATAAAGGATTTGTTTTGCCCTCTTGTTATAAAACTTGCAGGTAATTTAAATAAGAGAAGCCCTGCAAGTGTGACAGCAGGTTTAAACAAGTTTAAAAAAAAAATGAAAAAAAGATTAAAATTTTAGTAAACTATTCTAACTCTGTGGTGCACAGCATAAAATTTTTTGAGTTGCACACCTTATTTCTTTTCTGCACTGTATATACCTTCAAGTGAGATGAAAGGAAGATGACCATTCTTTCTGGAATCTCACAGAAGTATAAATATACCCATCCATACATATACATATGCATTCCTTCATTCAGCTTTTTATATTTACCAGAAAGATTTATAGATCTTATATAAACAGCCAATATAAACAGCTTATTATAAAACTAAATGTGCACAGACATTTTGATATCACATCACACCTCTGTCCAGGGCAATGTAACAACAAGAAGCATAGAACTATTCAGAAAATGACCTAATCAAATTAAAGGCTTTCCTACAAACACTTTAAAATGATAATTTGTGAGAGGTTCGTGTCAAGCACCTTCTGTCCTTCGTTGCAGGGAATAATTCAGTCTGCATTGAGCTTCACCCTTCTGGTGTCAGCCACCCATCTGTCACTTCCCTTTTTCTGGGGTAATCTGCCCCGTACTTAAGAGTATCTGCACAGTAGCCTCCTAAGTCTCGTCTACCTCAAGAAAGTTACCTCTTGTTGATATTGGGGGTAAACAAACACGGGTAACTACTTCTTGCCTAGCTAAGCACAAACCACCATCACTACCATCTGCAAAGCTGCAATAAAATGGCACTCAACAGGCCCTCTCCAGCTCGTGCTTCCAAAGGAACTATATTTAGGCACAAGTAAGCAGCAGGAATGTTGTTTTATGTAACCTACCTTTATAAAAATAATGCAATTTAAGGGCATACTTTCAGAGTGACAATCTTGCCTGTATGAAGACAGCACAGGCGGTGGTGGTGATTTATTCCAGCACCATGGGGATCTCACCCACTGCTGGTGCCACCGCATGGGTTTGCCCAATAAAGGGCTCCAGAGCATACAGCGACAGCCTCATGTCAAGGACACACACAGAGAACACCACCTCTATCTTCCCCGGTCTGGTAGGAGTCTTCTCAACCAGAAGCATTTTATTTCTGCCAGGCAAAAAAAGACTCATTATACACCATACCTCAGCTGCGTATGTTCTGCCTCAGACCCTGCAGCAGAAGTCAGCATTAAAACAGCCACGATGTCTGAGATGGCAGCATGGAAAGCTACAAAACAAACTGCATCCCAAGCTCGATGGCAAGCCCACTTCACACGTTCAGTCTCGCAGCAGCTCTAATCTTTAAGGTGATTACTCTGGCACAGCTTTATTATAAAGGGAGGAGAGACAGCAAACGAAAAAACACTGTTTCGGTCACAGGAAAAAGGTTGCTTGTTCCTAGAAAATTACTTTGTAGGATTACTTATTCTGAAATTCTGGCATATCGGTCATACAGTTTGAAAGGAGATTTTGTTTTAACAAAACTTAGTTTAAACAAGGGCTTTTATGCAGGGTCAGAAATGCTACTGCTAGCTACAGAATTAAAGATGAGCACAGGTTGCATACATGAATATATAATAAGCAGCTCAGTTTGTTAAATGAAAAGATGCAACAAACTCAGTTACTAGCAATGAGAAAGACCAGGAATGTGAATGATTTAATATGTTTGAAGTAATATTTTTTTTTAATCTAAGAAGAGCTTTAACAAAGCGTTAGAGATTCCCCTGCCTCTTCCAACTCTTCACACTACCTTTCTAGCAACATCAGCCATGAGCGGCTCTACAGCAAGGTGCTAACAAACTCTGATGCTTTAAATGCTGTAAAACTGCACCAGGCAAGAAGAAAAAAACATTCAGGAGGCAAGGGGAGCGGAAGGGGTAAAAAAGAAACCATACTGAAAAACACCAATGAAACAACAAAGATTTAAACTTCATCCTTTTTACAAAAACAGCAATTATCTAAACTCTGTTATAGATACACAATCATAGCACTAGGTGGCTGTGTATGAGTGCAGTGAATTCCATGGGGGTTTTTTAATTAAAGCACATACATAGTTGTCATGATCTGAGCATGTACTACTATATATACAGCATCAAAACCATTGAGATCTACAGTTTTCCTTCCAAACTCATATCTGGACATTATTTGTATTTTACAGAAAGAAAACTATGACCCAAGAAGTTTAAAATTACTCACCGAACAGTCAACCCACAAATCCATATGATATGAAGTCCTCACTAGTTTCAAGAGTTAACATTTGCACCAATTTTTTTAAGAACAGCTTAAAGAACCGCAGATGCAGAAGATGCTTGCTGCAGCAATGCACAAAATTTCAAGAAGCCAGCAGGAAATAAATCAATTGAAGAAGTCACGGTCTTGGAGATGCATTTACAAGCCTGACCATCTCCTCCACAATCCAGTTTTCCAGGGAAGATGTGAAAAAGCACATTTCTGCTTGAGCTAAATGAATACAGAGAAGAATCAATAAATAATGTTTGGCTACAGAGTTCTGCATGTAGTTAGACTTTTTTTAGAAGAAGTATTTTCCTATTTTTCCCCGGCTGCTTATTTTTTTAAAGTATGATTCCACAGACACAGTAAAGCAAAAGTAACACAGCTTACAAGGTTCAGGTAACTATCTTAGCTGTGTTATAAGAGGAGAAGCAACACCCTGATGCAAATACAAAATACGTGAAGTTTCATGACAATTCTGTTGGTTGGAAAAGGCACTAAGTCACATGTGGTACTCTTCACATCTGTATTCAAAGAGTCCTATAATAAACACGCCTTAAAAAAAAGCATTTCTCCATGCCTAAAATCCCTACACTAAACCAGTGTGACATTTTGTGTGTAGCTTCTGAGAAGTAGCACTGAAAATTTAAACAAGAGAGGGTAATTGATTCATTACATCTATTTCTACTATATTTCTTTTTGTATTTTTTGGTCCCCATTTCAAAAGGCATTGTTTAAATTGCCCTAATCTGCAAACAGCAACAATAAGTGTAGCAAATACTTGACAATGAAGATGTAAAGCCTCTAAAAAGCTGTTACCTTAGTAACCATGGGAATGCAGGAGAATAAGAATACACGGAGTGTCAGGACATCATTTTGGATTCCACAGGGTTTGGGTTGAAATACAGTCAGCTTTCATTAGCTTTTTGTTTTTCCCAGTAGGTCCTTGGACTTTGAAACAAAACCCGAATGACAGCTATGAGCAATTCCAGCCTCACTCCTGATTAGCCACACCAAACAAAACAGCTCTCTTCACTGTGAAATGCAGCCCCCCCCCTTTACACCCAACAAGCCTCGAAACAAACATTATTTATGTCGCTGACCCCCCTGGATATCACTAATAAGTCGCATTCCAAGAGCAAAATGAAGAGCCACTTTCCTGGGACTTAACAGATAATTCACTTCAAACAAACGTACTGCAAGAAAAATAAAGAGCTGACATACCCACACAGGACATTTCTGTAACCCCAGAGTTTATTTACGGGCTTTACAGGGTATGTCAATTCAACACCAACACTAAGAAGAATTTAGCTGCTCATTTAAGTAATGCTATATTTCCATTTTACACACAGAGGGGGGGAAAAGAAAATAAAGACTTGAGATCCATGCCCCCACCCCCACCGAGGTCTGTTGGGAAGCTTGTGGGCAAAACAGAACAAAGATCTCCCAACCGCTGGCTTTAGCCGGCTTAATTCCAGGTCCATCCCCTTGCTCTTTGCTGCTATCTGGTCACTTGGGAAAACAATCTTGGGGGGAAAAAAAAAAAGCTCCAGGCAAAAATGTTGCAAGAACGAGCAAGAAACTCAACCATCTGGATTATGTTAGACCCAACCCCTAGAACACCTAAATGCTCCTTGAACTTTACACGTACAGCTTTATGTCCAGTTTCCTCCCCCCACGTACAAACCAGGCCTGTTCAGAAAGTGAGAGAAAGTGAGCTACTACTCCCCTCACCCACGAATTCTGCAGTCAACTACAAATACACACCACCATAGCCAACCAAAACATCTGCCGATTAATCACAACTAAGCTTTCTCTAAAAGCCCAATCAACTTTCTAGATACAATGATAAAGCATAATAGTGTTGGAGAGTGAGAAAAAAGGGAGTGGAAAGGAAAGAACGGATTTTTGCTAAGTGAGAGAGAAAAAAAAAAAGTAGAAATAGTGGCCTACTAGGTCCTCATGTGATGACAAAAAAAATCTTTGCATCAAAAAGCCTGGACGGTAACAGTAGTTCAGAGACACTGGTCTTAACTTGCCTTACATTCACTCACTTCTCTTCCAACTGATAAGGTATTTCTTTTCCATTCACAGAAACTGCCATTTCAGGATACCATTGATACATGTAAGAGCTACTGCCTCCATTTATTTGCAGTCTTCTGCAGTCATTTACACACATATATAAAGCTGTACCACACAGTGGCAACACCTGTTTCATGTGCAGTAGTGCAGATCCTCTGTTTTACACTGTGCTATATGAATGTCAGGATCAAATTAAGTGTCATTAATAAAAACCAAAGTTACACCCTCAAAGCCCGCTTTACAAGAGTGGTTCATCTGCTCATAGGGCAAACCAGGAGTATTTCTCCAGGTAACTGAAACTTCCAAGTTAAACCAAAAACCCCCACTAAATTAAATCCAATTACTCATTATGTATGGAAGAACACTTCCTGCATTACCCATTCACACATTTTGTAGATATATATAGAAAGGAGTTGGCATTCCCCACTCCTGAGTGCAATCAGGTGTCCAGAAACGGGCTCACCTCTACAATAGTAAGCACATCCACAACAGCAATGAGCCAGCAGGTTATAAAAGAGCGTATTTTATCCAGCCATAATCAGAAGGAAGGACATTTCAGGGTTTGAGACACAAGCTCAGGCTTCAGAAGGCCAATTTTCAGGTCAATCAGTCCCTCTTTTTTTCAGTCACTCAGTTCTCCAAGGAAACTAGGAAAACCAGGCACAATCACAAAATATTTTAGGAGAAAAAGATTTCAGAGGAAACCATAAGTTCTGAGAGAAAAAAAAAAAGCTTCCTTAAATATTTAAATTAGTTTCTTTAGCATACAAACCATTTTCAGAATCACATTATTAAAACAAGGTATAAGTTTGCATAAGTCACCGGAAAGTCTCTTTCTTTCCAAGCTTTTGTCTAATCTATCGCATGTTGCTTCATAATTTCAGAGTGGTATCGCACACGCTGTTTCTGCCTGGCCTGGCGTAGCCTTGACCAGGGTCAGCATGCTTGCCACTACTTGGCCAGCCCTTGAAAAGGTTCCTCTAGCAAGGAAGAAGCCAAATTCCCTCCCCAGCAGTACCTACACCCAGAATTACTCTACTGTGAAGAAGCAGAAAAGCAACTGAAGTTAACTTACATCAGTTGATTTCATCTAACCCCCATGAAGATTCTCTGTGACAAAAGCAGCAGTCACAAGCAGTCCCAGAAATTTCCATCTTTTATGGTGACTGTTGCCAGTCCCACCACTCACAGCTATCACCCAAGAGGCATCTTAGATGGCCAGAAGACTACGAAGACCACGGGGCAGAACTGATCATGACTGTTCTCCTGACATGCACATTCAAAGAGTTAAAAATAAGTAAAGCTGCCAGATGTGGTCTAAGCGGAGCAGCTCAGTCTGTAGCCAGCACAACGTAAAGCAAAGACAGGAGGGTAAGCACAGTCCAGCATGCCCAAGGCCAGAACCTCTTTTAAAGGCAAGCATTTACCCAGGGGACAGCTTCTAATACAGAAGAGGACTATGATGGACTATGAAGTAGTTGGGGACATAGCTCCATTGAGAACATGTGGCTTTTCTCTCCAAAGTTAAGCTTCAGCAGAAAGCCATGTGTCGGAAACAAAAGGCTCCCTAAAAACCTTCGTTTTCTTGCTTCCTCTCTGGAAAGTGGTACTGACGGCCATAACTTCCTAGGAGAAGGGAACCTTGACACTTCCACCTTTGATGCACAAGGGTCTGGAGCTTGGGAGGAAAGGATAGGCGCCATTCTTCTTACAGCAGGAAGCCATTGCTACAGTGTCCAAACGCTCTCCTGCAAATCACAAACAGGCCTTTTCAATCACAGGAGAGGAAGATTTCTCAAACTGGTATCAAGGACAGCATCATTATCAGCTCCGTAAATGGAGACCGAGTCAGAGCTGCAGTAGGAGCACCGCGACAATGACATACAGGAGGAGTGCACATGAACTCGCCTGGTATGGAAAAGCAGTTGATCATGACCCTACCTCTGTGCTCCCCCTCCCAAAAGAAAACCCCTGTAGACCACCCTGACACTGAATAGCATTGCTCAGACTCCGGCTGACTGCATTCAGGAAAAGACAAAAAAAAAAAAATATACATAAATAATTCCATCGTTGCATCAGCAACAGGAGAAGGTGAATGCAAGCAGATGCCAGTCTTCTACCTACTTCCCTTTCTAGAATTACTGCCCTCCTGTATGTAAGGTAAGCCACAGGCGCTGTGCCTTCTGACGGGCAGATCTGTAGCTGCTTTTATCTGGGAACAAAGGACACATCAGATCTGTTTTAATGGGAGAGGTGCAGTATGACCCAACCTGAGAAAGCACAAAGATAAGCACAGTCCTGTATTCTAACTGCTCTGTCATCTGCACAGGCCACGGATCCGACTGCTCACGCCAGATGCTGGGAGAACTGGGCTTTTCCCCAGTTTGCTGCAATTTGAGCTATACAGCTTAGTAACACTCTTTTAAAGGAACAGCGAAAATCTGGGTAAGTACAACCACTCATCAATTTTTCTACGCCAGAGACAAAACTGTGTTCCAAATATCTAGAATAAGGTTTGCAAGCCTGAAACAAAATTCCCCAAAGTTCTTCATTTCCCCCCCCTGCCCCCCCCAGAAATTCAGCTCTGCAGGAAGAAAAAAATTGAATCAGTTCTCAAACCAGTTCAGAACAGTTCCTTCACTGCCGAGTTTAAAGTTCCTGGACCCCAAACATAACCTAGTTGGCACTAGTTCTACAATGGTTTTTTGACCTCAGTGTAACTTATGATAGACTGGAAATATCTGGAAGGCATGTTGGTGGTACCTATAGCTTTCTACCAAAAAAGGGAAAAAAGCAGCACATAGGCACGTTCAATTAATTTTATAGAAGCGATGTCTGTACAGGCATACATTTTACAAAATTTCCAAATTAATCCCGAAGTAGGGTTTCTCTACCTGACAGAGAATGCCTGTTTAAAAACACCTCACAGTATACTTGGCATTAATGGTTGAAAAAGGAAAAAAAAAGATTCTACTGAGTACTGATGGATTCCACCCCGACGTGTTCCACTGCAGCTGCCAAGCTCAGTGTGTCACTCAGTTCTAAACTGATCAAGGAATCAATCCACCTAAGAAGTAACCTGAAAAAAAGGGTTTTTTCAAATGGATCAGTTCCTCTGCTAGACCCCAGCGTATGCCAAACAGCAGCAAAATAGGGGGGGGGGGGCTGAGGGCGAGGTGAGGAAACGGGCAACCCACAAGGAGGATGCAAGGGCTAATGGACCAGCAAGCCACAGTGCTGTCACACAGGCTCATTCACACAGTTTGGTACGAACTTTCCTTATTATGCCAAATCACAGATTTTTAATTATCACATGCAACTTTAAAAAGAAAGAAAGAAAGGAAACCTCACAAGTATGCCTGGCCCACCATCCACTGGATCAGTGTTCAGCAGGCACCTTGCCGAATCCGACATACACCTAGGACCATGTGGAAAAGCTGCAGACCACAGCTCTTCTACCTGCGGAAAGCAACCTGAAGAGCACATGGGAAAAATAGAAGAGAAAGGGAAATTAACTTTTCTAACATCTTCCACTCTCTGAAGTGACTTTTGGGAATTACCTCCAAATTTCATCTACCGAGTGATAAATAGGCTACGCTCAAATAAGCAAAGACCTGTAAAATGCCAAGATGTTTGTATTGAAACTCTTTCCTTCTTGCTCTCCTCTGCAATACAGCATCATGGAAAGAGTTTCAGGACTGAAAGGAAAGAGTTTCACTGAGTGAAGGAAATAACAGTGACTATCTTTGTCCTAGTACATTGTGGGAATTCAGGCTCTTTTTGTGGATATTGCCTGTCTCCTCTACACACATCTCCCTTGCTTTTTCTTCAGCAGATATCTGGAACTATGAACCTCCTCTCTGAACGCTCATATTCAGGGCAGGGAAGGAAATAGTACTGGAATGCTTAACAAATTGCAGCTACAGAGGACACGCTCATATTTGCACGCGCATGCACCTTGGACCCCACATGCACAAAACCAAAGCAAAAATATAGGCTTCTGCAATATAAATAAAGCAGATTACTTAAAAATAATCTAATCAGAGTTCCAATCTATCCAGCACCCTACTACTAAGCAAATATAGGGAAGTACTCAAACAGAAGATGATTTTCTGACAATTAAGCAAGAACAATAGCAAATATTCCATTTGCAATTAAGAATCTGGGGTTTGTTTTCACAGAAACAGTGGGGATTTCTTCAACAGTGACTTCAATTAACTTCTGCTCCCCCCCACTGCCAAAAGGCTTACTGTGCCCAAAAGCACGGCTGCTTTTTCCCAGTGATTTCAAACTTAAAAAAGGACATTATTACATCCTCTTAAAAAAAAGTTTCAACTACATTCATTACACTCACCTACTGTACTGATGGGCATTCCCCAAGAGGAAAAAAAACACAACCCCAAAGCAAAATCCCAACACAGATAAATAAACCCCAGCAAAGCCACAGTTAGTGGCTTCAGAAGAACCAAAACACACTAAACATTAAAAAAAATAATAAATTAAAATTAATAGGTCTGTTTTGTGATTGCCACAAGCCAACCTGCTGATTCAGAGCAATGTCACCAACAGTATTCTTATCTGTAAAGGGTAACAATCAATTGTTTGACAGAAACAAAGGAGAGCTCAACAGGAAATCAACCAGCTCGGGACAGATGGTCACTGAATCAAGTTTCACCCCTCCCCTCTCCAAAAATAGGCTTAAGAGGCATTTTCTGTTACCAAGCAACAGCCCAAAGGAAGGCATAAATCTCTTCCTATGTGTTATTCCCCTCCTCCCCGACACACATACATTTCAATGTACTAGGCCAGTATGTTTGTGGGCTTGTTTATTCTTTAAGTAACAGGTTTATTCTGCTCAATGACAACGTGTTTCTGCATGCCCACTAGCCACTTTCCCTTTTTTTAGGCAAGAAGGTGGCGAACTGTAACCATGCCATGAGAGCTACCGTGAAGGTGGGTTCCAGGCAGGGGTCCAATGCTAGTTAGTAGCCCCTCCGTGTCCAGCCAAGGTTCACCGGGGACCTGAGAAATGACTCCCCTGAGGAGGACAACCCCTGGCAATCTGTTTTATATAAAACCAACATGACCCTGATCACACTCTGACAAGAGAGGTGACCTTTTTTTTTAAAGTTATCATAAAACCCTGT
>KZ506207.1:138618-149044 GCA_002844005.1 Limosa lapponica baueri
AAAAAAAAAAATCACAACAGATTTTCTTTGGATTCTGCAGGTTTAGAACTCTAGGTCTTCTAACTCAATCTATTATTACATGGCGTTTAACTTGACACTCTACCTTGAACTGAGCCATTTTCCAGCAAAATATACCATTTGTAAGTGGTCCAAACAAATCCCCATCTTTTTTCCCATGGAACATAATAGCAATTGGGCATGTTCAGAACACAGGAACGTTCCTCAGTTACCTCTGGCCAGATGTACTAAGCTTAAGCTAAAGTTACAAAAACATATTTTCTCAATAGCAAGTAATTCAGTAGTAGCAGAGGGAAGCCCAAAGATCAATTGAATACAAAACTCTTATTAAAATCATAATAGTGCTTCCCTCCAAGAAAGGATGGGAAGAGGAACAGAATGGTAAAGAACAGTGATTATCACTGAAAAGCTCTGGTGAGTAAAAATAAGTCTAGCTGTAGAAACAGAGAAAGAATTACAAAACATCAGGGATAGGTAAGCCAGTAATGACTGCAAGTAGATCACTGCAAACCTCATTTCCAAAACAAAGAAAATTACAGTCTGAATATTATCCTTCATATGGCTAAATCACGGCATTGCATTTAACTGTTTACTCACCAGTTTCTCATCACTCCATTTCAAAGGAGGCCTCTTAAACTATTTTCTTCTTATGTATTCATAGTTTTGGGCTGTTTTTCCTGGCACACATAATGACAGTATGGACACAAGAAGATTCACCAATGTATTCTCTTATCTCCACATGCTGGCTGAAACACAGTTTATGTGATTTATTCCAGATCAGAAAGGCACTGTGACAACGCACAGAATAGACCTCATTTTCAACAAGCATTTTTTAATGAGAAATGTATCAGTCCCTCTCAGCATGAACTGCACTTTGGAACAGGGAGAACAGAATTGTTTTAATGAATTCATCCGGAGGCCAGCCTCCTTCCAGGCATTGGCCTCAAATACACTCATTTTCTGTCCTCGGGGCAAAGGATTAGCTATGAATCATAAAACAGTTCTGCTTGCTGGCCCTTGTTAACTTGCCAGTCAACTTCTTCCTAAAATTGAGTTTCTCAAAGAACATCCAATCTCTACTTGCCAATTTCTAGTTCTTTATCCCTCGCTCTGTTTGTTTTTTTTTTTTTTTTCACAAAAACTCAACTTCTCATGGCTTATTCAGATAACCGTTTGGAGCAGGAAAAAGTAAGTTGTCATCCATCCCCCACTCCTCTTCATAATTGGAAAATAAAAAGCACAACCCCCTTCTTTCCACATTTGGCTGTTTTTACTCTACACATGGAGTAAATTCAGCTGGAATATAGCAGCTAGAGGGAAACTGCAACCCACACACTGAATCATCACATAACAATCAGTGACATACTAATAAAACATACAGACACACATACAACTCAGTAACCAGAAAGATGCACAAGGGCATGCAATTGAGAACAGCAGTTCCCAAACCTCACCAATTAACAAAATAGTAAGAAGTGATTGACTGGAATAACATAAACAAGTATCTCCTTTTAATGCATGCTTTATTTTAGCCCTGAAAAGGTTTAAAATTAATAATACTAGGCTTATTTTAAGTGTCCTTAGAGTAAAATGTTTGATTATGACCATTAATCTAGAAAGACTGATTTTAAATGATGCATCAAAGTCAATCCATCAGATATCATCATTATTACCCTTTGATGCTCAGTCTTTCATCCCTGACAGGCCAAACAACCTCTTAGGGAGTCACTCGAGCTTTGCAGCCTTCCCATTAGCATAGGCCCAGCGATGCCTCAATCACCAGACCATTTCTGGGTTGTCAACCAGTAACACGACAAAACCTGCAGACCAGTAACAGGGCTCGGTCTGTCTCTCCATTGATGCGTGTGACTGGATGTGCCATCAGCACCTATTTCCGATGACACACAGAAAGGACATCTAGCACGCAGCAGAAAAATGGCGAAAAAGATGACAGTGGAAAGCAGGTTACCAAAACAGTTCATGCTGTCAATAGCCTATTCCTTGAGTATGTTTGCAAAGCTTTTGGGCCAGATGAATTGTTTCGGGAAGCTGCATCTTACCAATAGGTAATACTGCCCGGCCTTATGGTTTCTGTACTACCCCACTTTACAACAAACAACAGAATCACAGAATAATTCAGTTTGGAAGGGACCTCTGAAGGTCAACCAGTCCAACCTCACACTCAAGGCAGGACCACGTTGGAAAGTCTATGAAAATAAAACACTGTTCTGATGTGTTTTGGTTCATGGCTGATCTGCATCAATAGCTTTGACTTATTAACCTGTCAAATTTAAATGTGAGGTTCTAGGTAATTTTCAGCTAGACTACAATGAAACAAGAACTGAAGGCCCATTTCTTAAAAATAAAAGAGTCCAAGGCACAAAATACAGTTTTTCACAAAGAAAATGAAACGTTTTATTGATGCAAATACTTTATCTGTTTCCCAATATGCAGTTTTTGCAGTTTGGACAAATTACTAATGAACTACAAAGCAAAGATCCAGTCGTGTCAAGGTTATACATTGAGGTTCATGCTGTACTTGTTTATATAGTGAATCAGAAGAAAGAACACAAGCTTAAAGATATCAGTATCATCAGACATGAGAAGTATCAAAACTACGCAGCATCTGTTGCATTCTTCTCTCTTTTTCACCCCTAAAACCCTGAACTGCACATTACTGAATTCAAAGTTAAGTCCATTTCCACAGGACAATTCAATTAAAAAGCATCTGGGAGAATACTGTCTTTTACTGAAAGTAAGCCCCAGATCCAATTCTCATTTATTATGCTGCTGGGACAGCATCCTTTAAACATGGTAATCAAAAGCAAACCGTTTCTTTCACCCTTATAACCGACATAAAGCAACAACATTAGGATGAATTTTCAGGTGTTCTGAACCTACAGGTTATATAGATTTGCCTCTTTCAGCGGGAAGAACTCTGGCAACACACACATGCAACTTCGCAAGTTCAACTTGGCAGTTAATCTGTCTGGCCTTAGCACGTAATCAGAAATGGATTTACTACAGTGACGGCAAATGGAGCTGAAAACCTACACTGCACTGTGTAGGGGAGTGCTTAACCCCTATCACAAGCACAGCCTCCCTCTTTCTATACCAAATCCACATCACAACTGGAATCACCCCAAAGCCAGGCCTGACAGAAAGCCAGCCAGCTGTGCTGCAGATGAAAATTGAGCATCCATCTGCACAGCCATCAGGCACCTGACATCTCTCAATAAAACAACCATGCTGGACCGTCAGCAAGCAAGCACTGTTCATTATGATAGCTGACAACAGCCAGAAGAATGGGGTTTTGTTTGTTTGTATTTCTCTCAGGCTTTTCTGCCACAAGATCACATCTGGTGTTCAATATTAAAGTGCTTTTTAGTGGTGGCTTTTGTTTAAAAGCTTCTGAGGCACACTGTTTTGAATAGTATTACTAGTGGCACATCTACTACACTCGAAGAATTCCCGGTCTAGTCACACATGCATGTAAAGGCAAACTGTGAACACAACGTTAGAGTTCAGACCAGCATAAGCCATCTCAGCCAAGCAATCATTAAAGAAAAATAATTCTATGACCCATTATAATATTAGACCCCAGCATTTCCAATTCATGTCCTTTTTTCTTTGATATATGTGTACACACACATACTGTCCTCCCTGGTTTGCCAAATCTCCTGAAGTCCTCTAAGCTGTAGGATGCAACTGCCTATGCATTTTCCACGCAGCAACCAAAACACTCTTAGGAGGTAAGTAAGTAAGAAGGGTATTATGAAGTTAATGCTACAAAACAAAAAAACCCTGGATGTTTAGATGCTCTGCTGTTTCATTAGAAAAGATTCCATAGCACTAGAGACAAAATCTTGCGACAGCTAATGTTTTAATCTTGATGCCCTTGAAATCCAGCTTGCCTCCCGCATCTGCTAAAATCATGATTGTTATTTCATCTTCTTCTTCCAGGTCCACAATCTGGCAGACAAGTCATCTTCCCCCTCCTCGAGTGGCTTGGAAACTAAGAGCTAACTCTCCCAATCCAAAAACAAATTTGGCAAGAGCTAACCTTCAAAATTTGCTGAAACCGCTGCAGTCAAGACAGTGAGGAGATATATATATATTTTTTTTTTTTTTTTACTCTGAACTTCTGCTTTTAAATACCCTGTTGGTAGTTCTGTGTGCCTCTATCCAAGGCATTAAAGTCTTGTTGGATGCCTTTGCCCTTTACCTCCCCTAAGGTTTTCATCAAAATTGCTCCTCTGTGAGCTGGTACTGACCATTTGCCTAATCCACCTAATTTACTGTTCTAACAGCCACAATTTTCCCTCCAAGAGATTGATATTAGAAAAAGTAATAACAGCAATGTCGTAACTTTTCATCTATACAAATAAATTTCTGAAAGCATTTTTTTACTAGACTAGGAAACCACCATGTTCTTAAATGTCACGTACTGAATTTCACTGAATTTTTTTTAGAGTTGGAAGGGACCGTTTAGATCATCTAGTCCAACTCCCCTGCTGAAGCAGGATTGCTTAGAGAATGCTACTCAGGACTGCATCCAGGCGGGTCTTGAAAATCTCCAAAGAAGGGGACTCCACAACCTCCCTGGGCAGCCTGTTCCAGGGCTCTGTCACCCTCACCGTGAAGAAATTCTCTCTCATATTCGAACTCATATACAACAGGATTGCCAGGAAGGTGCTTCCCTTTTCTTGATGAAGGGCACTGTAGTTGTAAAAATCAAGACCTAATTCTCAGTCTTCTCAAAGGAATCACCTTGTTGCACTAAGAATTTGATTCTATCTAAGTGGTTTAAAGAAATTACAAGATTAAGCTTCCTTTATGAAACAGCTGTCTTCAAAATGGACTGAAAGCATGAAAGGACAGGAGAATAAAGACACCTAAGGCTCTAAAGGAACACAGAATTCGGGGGGCTTCTTGACAAGGCACAGGGAGATGGCCAGTGAGGCAGGTAACAAAAACAGTAAAAGTAGATGGCATGATCTCCGGTATGGCAAGAGTGAGATGCCATCGTACACTGCAAAATACCATATTACAACCGTATTGGACCTTATCACCAAGGAGAAAGTAAACTGAGAACTAATAGCAACAAAGTACCACCTGAGCAGTGGAGGGCCACAGGGCTCAGGACAGGGAACGGAGCACTTGGCTCTCTGCAGACCCTAAACTGACAGCCATCAAGACAAGGTTTTGCCACATTTGCTCTTCATCCCGAGACATCAGTAACACGAGCAGACAACAGTAATGCTTATAAAACTCTGCTGTGAATGTCCCTATTTCACCAGTGACTGCAGTGTAAAGAGGTGATTGCCCAGATTCCTTACAGCATCGGAAGCAGTTGAAGTCGGCTATTGGCAACTGCTCTTCCTTACCACCACAGCAGCTCTCTGAAGTGGGTACAATGGAGGAAGCTCCAAAGAGCTCAGATCTCACCAAGCTAAAGATGCTGTGCCTCATTGCAGTTTTTAAGAAATGGTCATTTCCTCTTTACTAGGAAGACTGTGGAGGATCAGGCACACCACAATTTCCAAACGGTCTACTAATTACCCTCGACTGGTAACACAAGAAGGAAGGGACCATACAACTCAGAGTATATATAGCCTCAATGCTCATTGCCATTAAAATTGCATATGAACTATCTCTATCTTTGAAGAGACAGCTGGAATTAACAGAAAAAAAAAAATCCCATAAAATTAAAAGCATAATTTAACTATCAAACTCCCAGAAAAGGTCTCCTTAGGTTTCCTTATGTCTAGAGACCTGAGACACCACAAGAAAGCAGATTTCGAAGTTTGAGGTAGCATTATAGAAGAAAGGGGAGGGGAAGCCTAGTATCTCTCAAATATGCAGAACATTAGAGAGAAAACTTTTCATAAGTAAAATAATACTTCTTTATGAAGCCAAATTTAAATGCTGTATGGTTCTAGAGAAAAACAGCACCCTAAACTGTCTTCCAAAGAAGGTTACTGATTTCTCTGAAGTTTCAGTGGGGTACGCTCCAGTCAACAGAGAAATTGGTGCCGCGGAGGCAGATGCAGCAGAACACAGTGCAAAAACACAGAGGTACTAGCAAAATGTTCAATTGCATTTGCCACCCAAAATACATCAGTTTAAAATCTAACTAACCTTAACAACTTCCCGCTGTATGTTCCAGGGAAGTCCTATTACTTTTGGTAAGATGCACAGATGAGTCTTCATTTAAAAAAAGAAAGAAAGAAAAAAAAAACCAAAACAGTATTAATAGAGTGCATTTCAGACCACAATTACATTCAGTAACTAACTTCTTCACTTGCCTTAAAGTGCTCTGCTCAGATCACACCAACGATCTTGAAAAGAGCTAATTACAGACTACGATGGAGACAGGAGTGGGAGAACAGGAAGATCTTTGCACAGCATTTTATAAAAAACGAGTCACTCCAGACTTGTTCATAGAAACCACTACAACAGATGTCTGGTAATCTCTTAAGTAACAGTATCTTAAGTCTGCCCACACTGTTTTGCTGTTCATAGCTCCATCAGTTTGAAAAACTGCCTCAAAATAACCCCTCTAAAACCTTGCATGGGGAATATTAATTGAAGGTTTCTATCAGATCTTGTCATACTGACTCAGGCTGCTCCCTACCATCTTACTCTTCTGGTGATTTAATGTCACAACATACAGTTCTTCCCATCTTCTATATCTTATGAACATTTTATTAGTTACTGTAGTATAACTGCAATAATTTAAAAAGAAGTATTAAATGGAAATTAACCAAAGCATTTTAAAATAAGTGCTGTAAGATCTTCAGATCAGGTATATGGGGTTTTCTTATTAAACCTCTGAAGTACCATGGAACTTAAAATGCTAACTCAATGAGAATTACATTAAATACACTTCAATGAAAATAGTCATTTACACAATTCTCTATGGCGTCTCATGTCCCAGAAGAATTTCACAAAACCTGTGACATTACCATGTGACAGAGTAAGACAATAGAAATCACCTGGCATGGCTTCAGGAGTCACTCAAATCAAAAATAATTACATTTTAGTGCCATTTCTACAAGAAACTCCATACTTCCATTTGATACATCAACCAACCACAGTAGTGTACAAGATTTGGCTGTTCCCACTGTCAATAAACACAGTTCCAAGTCATCCACAAGTTTCTCCAACAGATATTCTGCACTTTTTCTTTTAGATTATAAAAGCATTAATTATTCTGTTAAAAAATTAAGAGCCTAATGCTACTGGGTAGTTCACCACAATAAGCACTTTCACAACATGTCTCCTTATTTTTGGGTCATTTTCACTACCTACCTGCAAGTTCGAATCCATTAACAGGGGCTATACTAGCCATGCCCAGAGTTGCAAATGAGCCTCTGTAATGACTCACTGAAAGTTCATTTACTAGTTCTCTCCTTAGTATATAAAGTTATTTTCAGAGTTCTTGGAAACAAGATGTGTTTGGGATATACAAGACATAAAACTGGTCCATGAATGTATCTCCACATAGCATGAAACAGCATAAAACAAAATTATCAGGTTTGGAATTTAAAAAAAAAAAAAAAACTGAAACTATATGAGGCAAAAGTATTTTGAACAAATATTCTTACAAGCAACACTTTTCACAATACTTTAAGGAATGTCATGACAGGACAGGATTTGAGGAAAGTCAATTACTCTTAAAATAACACCACATTAATTGTAAAAATTTAGTGTTGTTTTATGACTGCCACTGTAATCTGTTTCAGAATATTAGAGATATCTTAATCACTTACTATATCTAATGAATTCTAGTTCACGAGACTAATTCTTTAAAAGACATCATTGTCAAAATGTCAAGGCCTGTTACTCCTTCATTTGTCAGTCTCCTCAACAGGCCTCTTTTTCACAATTCTGTTTTAGAAGCCAAGGAAAATGTCTTCTGCGTTATGTGTGAGAAATTATTATGCAAGAATAGACAGAACACTTATATCTCAAAGAGGCTATCCATCTGAGGTATAACACCAGAAATCTGAAGTGTTTTTTTATATTCATGATTTCACAATCCTTTTTACAAGAGTAAAGATGTGATGCCTTAATATCATGCCCAAGCCCCAGGTTTTGTTAATTACATCCTACCTACCTAAATGCCCCCTGTAGTTTCAATTAGACATGGTATTCTTCTTCACTTCCCGTCTTGATTATTGTGCACTGTTGCTAAGCGCTAGTTAACAGTTGCCACATTCACCCAAAGTTGGCTGCACTTCAGTGGTCATTCAAAGAATTAAATACAAAACATATGGTACAGAACCATACAAAGCATAGAAGCACTTTTAAAAACCACTCTAAAATGCTTAATATGAAAGATACTACAAAAGGTTACACTGCTGAAAGTAAAATCCTTACAGTTCTACACCCACTTAAATTTCCTAGAAACACTGACAATTATACAGAAACGCATTCAATATTTTTTAGTTATCATTAATAAGATTTCCCAGAGTATATTTTTGACATTATACTGACTCTAGTTTCACACTAAATGAACAGCCCAGAATTCATAATATGATAGGCTCCACAGTACAGAGATTTTTCCAGATTTCCCTTAAAAATAGTTTAATTCCCTACATCCCATAGCAACTAATTAGAGTCTCCTAAATTACACCTCCAAGTTTTCTTCTTCCTTGTATCTGCAAAATACTTTGGACATGACTTGTCAAACCGCCAAATATCAATGCCAATAATTATGTGTTTAAGAAGACCTTGAACCAAATGTACTTTTTTTAATTCTAGACAAATGTTTCACACAGCCAGATCGCCCCTCCTTTCATCTGTGATATTCTCATGAAATCTTAAAAAACTTCACATATTTTAATTATCCCAGTAAAAGCTCAGTAATGAGATTGCCTATTACTGCTTCTTTCCTTTAGTATTACATCCTGGGCTTAAAAACTGCCTGACCAAAAAAATCGCCACTATTTCTAACTGTTACGTTATCTACAGCCAAACCCAACTAATAAAAATTCCTGGTATGTACATACTTGTTTTTATAACTAAATTATTTTTCTATTAAACACCTTAGCGAAAAATTTGTTTTGCACAAACACTACCAATAATAAACAAAAACATACAATGTATCTGTTATCTGTATTAACAGATGTACAATTAAACCTTCAGGGTTCGGAGGCCAACCCTTTAAACAGATAGGCACATATTGAACAATTGCTGACTTTCTGGAGCATTTCATTGGAAACGCTTGAGAATACATAAGAAAAAGTATGCATATGTTTTAAATCCACAAGTGTTAAAACAAGGAAAAAATGAACGTTTCTCAACAGCTCTGAGAATCCTCACACAGTCCTTATTCCTTTGCAAAGGGGTATTAAAAAAGTTAATCCACCAGCTCCGTAAGTGCTTTTGTCCTACTCACAAACAAATTCTTCAGGATAAGGTTTAATATTTTCAAAGAATATTTTTTTAATCCCACTACTGCATATGTAATAAGCTTTTCAATCAATAGAAGATCCATCCTCGTTTATCTTTAAGGGGATAACAAAACTAAAACCAAACTTAGGCGTGCATTCCAGTATTCAAAAGTGCAGAAAGCTTTTACCTGTTCTCTCAGAGGTCACATGTAGAACTATATCCACAAGTGACATATGCACCTACTCACTTCACTCTCAGCTCTAAACAACAGTAATAACTGGAATTTAAAAAGACATGCTTTCAGTTATTCCTAAAGTCAGGAAGTAAAAGACAGCACTTTCTTCTTCAGCAGCATTTTATTTCAGTCTTTTAAAAAGCTCTTTGTAACAAGGCATCAATAAAGTACGAAGAACATGAAATACTGCTTCGATAATACTTAAAATATCATTCTGTGGAAAAGTCTTAAGAGTCACCAATTCAAAGAAAGCCAAAGGAAATTGTGTAAAAATCTATCTTCAGGGTAATTAAAGCAAACACACTGACAAGCAACAGACATGGGAAATATTTTTCCACCAGGTGACTTAGAAGTCCCCCACACTTTAAACACATCTGACCATGGATAATTCGGAAATTTCAGAATATGGATGGAGGCTCAGGGGCCTAAACAAACAACGACCCGTGGCCCACCCTCGGGGTCGGACGAAGTCCCGTGGCTGAAACCAAGTTTCCACCTTTCGAGAGACTCCAGGGAAGCCCCGGGCGGCGCCGGGGAGGGCAGGGCCGGTACCCAACCGCTGCCCCTTCGCACGGCCGTCAGCCGCCTCGGACACCCGGCCGTGGTTCCAGCGAAGCCGGGTGCTTCCCCTCCCCGCTACTTTTACTTCCCGAAATCAAACGACTCCCCGTTGCTCGGCCGAAGGGAACCACCGGAGGGCCGACCGTGAGGGGGCCCGCCGACGGCAGCCTGCCCTCGGCCTTGGGCTGCCGCGTCTCCAGGGGACGCCGC
>KZ506207.1:150079-164764 GCA_002844005.1 Limosa lapponica baueri
GGCGGCGGCGGCGGCGGGGGAGCCGCGCTCAGGTGAGGGAGGGGTGCCCGGCGGGCGGCAGGGCTGAGGGGCGAACGGCTTCCCTCGCCCCGGGCCAGGCCCCAGGACGGCGGGATTGGGACAAGGGTGGCGGCCGCGTCGTGAGAAAGACTGAGGTGGTGGGTCGGGAAGGGGCGCTGGGGTGGACACGGGGTCCATGGAGGAGGGCGGTGAGGCCTGCGACATGGCGGCCGAGGGGCGGTGAGGAGAGAGCGAGCTGGGGTGCTTCTCCTTGGGGAGGGAAGGGACGAGGCCCTGGGCGGAGGGGAGCCAAGGTGGTGAGCCGGGAAGCGTCAAAACCCTGTCAGAAATCCAGCGTGGCTGGGTGGCCAGGGGAGACAGAGGATGGCATCTGCCATGGTGGAGTGCCATCTCCATCACCCTGCCGGAGGCGGCCCTGCAGTGCGGGCCGGTCAGGGCTGTGAGCAGAGTTTAAAGTTGGAGGGGTCACTCCGTGTTTTGTTTTGGGTTTAGTTAGCAATGGAGCTAGTCCGAGAGCGGGAAGGTAGAAGCTGAAGGGGCTTAGCATGCTGGGAGGGCGCTGGAGGGGGCCTGGAGAAGAACGTCGTGCACAAATTTGTGTCGGGGATTAAATGGAACAGGGCTCAAGGCAAGGCAGGTAGAGATGAGGGGATCTGAGTGCGTTGGAGGGACGGAAACAGAACAGATGGAACATTTGAAGCTGTAAATGGAGCCCGAGTCTGCGTGGGGAAGCAGCGGGTTTGGATTCTTAGTGTGTGTAAAGATGAAGGTCGGACTTGGCGGGAGCATGGGAAGGAGACTAGAAATATAGCTGGGTGCTCTGAAGGTAAATATCCATTGAACTGGGGAAAAATGATTTTGCATTTTCTACCTTTTGCCTTTGATTGATTAAGCTACCATATGAGCCATCTCCTCTTTTTTCACTTTACGCTTTTCAAAGGGCTTATATCTTGAGAGCCTTTCAAAAAGCCTTTTTGTTCTCTCGGGACCATAGGGCTCAATCTTATGCAGTGTCCTATGTTTCTGCCTGAACAGCTGAGAAAAAAAGTGGTTGTGTTTGTTTTCTTTGACAGGGACCTGCTGCTGTGTGACACTGAGAAAAAAGATGTCCAGTACTTTTCTCACATCCTTTTTCTGGTTCAAACATTAAGTTCTAGCATCCTAGTGAGTGTTCTTATTACCAAAGATAGTGAGACTTTCCATCCAAAAGTGGGAGGAAAAAACTGTCCCTACCTCTTGGAGAAAGTAGGGATGGCACAGGAATGGTGTGGCACTGCAGTAATGCTGCTCTGTCCAGAAATGAGGAACGGAGGTCTGTCTAATAGATAACGTAGAAGGTTTTGAACATTCAACAAAGTTCGCCTTTCTCTGCGTTAATCACACTTCTTCTGTGTGCAGAAAACCTGCCTCTAAGGAGGTTTTCCCTATTGGTTCTGTTTTGGTTTACTTTAATTTGAGCAATGCTTTTTTATGGCATGCTGATTTTGCACTTCATTTCATTGAATGGGCTGTGGAAGTGTAGTAATGGGTCTGTATATCTGTGTAGATAGGTTAGAGACCAAAGGTTGGGGCATATCGTTATGCAGTTTTCATAGCAAACTTCAGAATCCTCAAGCCATCTCAGATTATGCAACACATATATACAAAATATATACATCACTGCCTTTTATGCATCCATATGAATTTGTAGTTCTGGATACACAACTTTTTCCCTACCAGCTTCTTTGGTAGGAAATACCAAAGTAAGTTGGTTTCCTATCAACTTCTTTGGCACATCTTTGTAGTACTTTGGTACTTCTTAGCTCATGGCTACAGCCACGAGCTCCAGAACTTTCTTACATATATTCTCATGTCACTGTTGTTCTCAAAGACAAGGTACCTCCCAAATAAAGCTTTGCAACTAGTTTGTTCATTGGCTACTATGATTGTGAGATTAAGTTAATTTTTATGTGAATAGCTAAATCAGTTGGCTTTGACAGGACTATTCACGTACTTGAATTGCTTAGAGTTGGGCTTCAACTGTGGATTATCTGAAGACATGCTGCCTCCATTAGCCTAACTATCTTGATATCTGTGTATTTATTAAGTTGCTAATAATATGACCCTTAACAACAAATAGCTAAAAATTTGGCTGAAGTAGAATTTAAGAGACTTTGCCAACTCAGATCAAGCTTTAGGATCAAGTCCTAAAGCTTTGCCACTTTGCCTGTTCTAAGTTTTGCACTTAATTTTTCTGGAATCTTGGAATTAAACAGCTGCAAAAGAGTTTAGGCTGCCATTCTAATATATCCACTTGTATGCTGCATATGTCAACTATGCTGTTGATACTCTGCAAAATATAACGGAATTAAGTAATATCAGTGTCAGTCCCTTGAGATTTTGTTGCCATATGACCCTGGACAGATTTAGACAGTGAGTTTATTAGTGCCTTTAAAAGTTCATGAGAGATTTGAAAGCATATCAGGGCGCCTGTAGAACACCTGCTATAGCGTATGATCTAGATTACTTAATTATATCTAAATTGATACCAGTAATTGCTGTCTAGATTTCCCTTGACATTTCAAATGGTTTAATTTTACTTAGAGGTATCTACTGAGTGAGTGAGAATTATTCTGGTAGCTTTAATGCAGTAACTCTTTTCTTATTTGGACTTATTTTTATTTTGGTTTTTTTTTAAAGGAAGAAATTCATTATATGTTTTCTTCTAACTTTCTATTTTGACTATCAACATTTACAGCTTGTAGGGTGGTTTCATCTGTACCATCTGTGGGCCATATTGCACATCAGATGGCAGGATAAAATCTGTAACAAGAACGTTTGGGTACATAAAAGTCTTTCAGGGTTTGAAGCCACAATATTCACAACCCAAATGTGCAGAGCCACTCATGTATCTGAAACAGAAGACGCAGAATGCCAAAGCAGCTGGTGGAGTGAAATAAAGGAGAGACTACACAGTTTGGGGAACATGCAGGCACCGAGAACAAAAGAACGTTTGAGGGAACAAGAAAGTGCAACTCAAAGCAGTGAGAAATTGGAGTCAATCATTAGGAATTATTGACAGCACACATGCAGTCACACAGCAATTAGAGGCTCGCTTGGGGAAGCGAGGTCAATTAATACAGAGGTAAAGAGACAGCATGAAAAAAGCACCTGGTTTAGCAAGCAACATTTTCTGATCCCTGACTATGCAACATAGAAGAAAATTGTCATTCATGGGTTGGGTTTTGGCCATTTTCATATTCAGAAGGCAAGACACCATCACCTGTATTATCTTCTGTTACTTCTGAAGGGCTGTGTAAGGACGTAAAATGACACTGCAGTTTGTGCAAAGATTCATGGGCCCCCAGTGGAACTACAGAGTTTGATAGGTATCCTTTGGTCCTGAGCCTTCGTAATGGATTGCGTTTCCCCCTGCTGTTAGGTATCTCTTCACTTTCTTCATATTTGCTGGTCTTGAGAACAATTGGAAGAAGATCCTTTTGGATCTTCTAGCCATTTTTCCTAGCCATGAGGGCAAACTTTCCAACAGATTTCCACTTTTTTTTTTTTCCCAAAAGTGAAGGTCATGAGTTCATCTTAGATCATTCTCTGAACTAGAGGTTGTATTTGTATTTGTCATGCCTGTTACATTTAAATATTCACTGATAACTTGATGTATCCAACCTCAGAAATTAGGTTTCAAAAACATAAACAAATAAATAAATACCCACACAAGGGAACTCCCTGCTTTACTTTCTTGTTATTCATGAACTATCACTTTCATGCGTACTAAACCCTGTATTTTCTATCCTAGAAAAATTATTTTATTTGATCCAGCCAACCAAACCTTTGATTTTAAGCTTTGCCTGAATGAAGTGTCTGAATTCCACAGACCTGGTCTTGCCATTATTAAAAACTGATTGCGAACACTACTTTAACTTCCTGTGTTGAGGCTAAAGCAAATCCCACCATCCTGATGGGTAATTCTGGTATGAGCCTTCTAAATAACCTTCATCTTTCTGCATGAATCACCAATGGTCTTTTATGATTCATCCCTTTATTATTGTGATGTGAGTTATTCTGTCCCTAGTGGTAATACTGTAAAGTTGTGATTGGTCTATTTAACATTGAGGCATCTATGAAATGAGTTCTATCCAAATACTTAAGAGCTATTCCCTAAAAAACATTTATTCTAAATGGATGAAACAGGTGGACAGGATGAAACAGGAAACAGTGATGGAGATAGGGAGCTTAAGTATGTAAAATTAAATGTTTTTAGTGCAGACACTCTGCACAGGGCAGAGCTAAGAGCTGAATTCAGATCTGATGCTTAGACACTGCTGTAATTCCAATGTCATCAAATCTAAGCTTTCTAATCTCTTTTCTTTTACTGAAATGTTCTTACAATACATATTTTGGCATCAGTATTTTTTAGCATTAATATTTAACACATCTCCTACCAAAAAAAATTGATAGTGCACAGTAAGATGAAAGAGACAGAATGTATCTTACAACTAATAAGAACATACTTGCTTTATCTTTCCATTACTCACTCCATTGAAATTAAGCAATTAAGCAGCAGGCTTTCCAGGAAGTTCAACAGTAGCACATAGTCAGTGGCACACATATGCTTTCTATTCCTTCTTGATTTTGATTGGATTTTTTAGAATGACCACTGTTACGAGATAATAATTTCACAAAAAGAAACAGATGGCTGTATAACAGTCGTGGAGCTAATTGCTAGAATTTCAGTCACCCTTACTGTAGAAACTATAGCCAGATTCTCAGGTTTTTTTAGAACTTCCTATAAAATACTTGGTATTGCAATGTCAGCTCTTGTTCACAGGTTGGTAACTGTACCCCAGCTATCATGCAAGACACGGTAGGATGCCATTTCCTTTGCTAAAAAGCATGCCCTTGACAGCAGATTCTATGCCAGCAAAAGAGAAAATGCATTGCCCCACCTAATCAAAGGTATTCTTTGAACAGCAAGGACTTTTGGCACCTGTTTAACTGTGCTGGTATAACTGCGGTGCATGAGAAAGTCTGTAACTGTTTCTCTTTACAATTTTCTAAATAATTTGTGAAATTCGGTTTTGGTTTAGGTAAGGCAGTGCTCCTTTTTAGCACTGTCAGAGCTACTGTGAAAAAGTAAGTTCTGTGTTAAGGAAACCTCTGTAAGCTAGCGTTTGTCAAAGCTAAGCCTCTACGTAGTTTTTATGGTTTTTTTTCCTTGTATAAATTTTTATTTCATAATTCATTTTCAAAATTCATTAATCTTTCAGTGGAATCCTTTTTAGTAACTGATCTGTCTACTATTTTAGACTGTGGGTGATCAAAATGAAATCATAGAGTGTGAATTCAGGTTTTACGATTGAGCCTGGTTTATACACCATGAAATTAGCACAGTCCATTTTGACCTCTTTCAATGGGAAGACACGTTCTGATTTTTTATTATACAAGAAAATGATATCAATACTCTATCATTTTTAACAGGAAAATTAAAAGCATTGTAACTGATTACTTTAAAGCATTTAAGAAGAGTTTTCTGATTGTAGTTGGATTTGTTCACTTTAACTAGATTATAAAGATTTTCTATGTGTCTTTAAAAGCATGGGTAGGACACTCATGAGGTCTGTAGATCTGAGGGCTTTTTTTCCTTCCAGGGGTATCTAGATACAGGTTAGTCCTTTATTCATCAAGAGATACTATAAAAAAAGGGATTTTGCCATGCCTACTTAGAAACTGTGAAGATTGTGTGCAATAAAAAGGAATACTACCTTCTGTTTAAATGTTTTCGAAGTGCAAGACCATATGAAATACAACCTCAACAAAATGGAAAAGTATGCATAGTACTGGCTATTCGATAAAATATTCAGCTAAACTTCGGCTCTTTCACCATCCCCTGGGTTGCCTCCTCAGAGACACCACTGAAACTTAGATCCATTACCCCTAAATGACATGTCTCCGTTGCCAAACACATAATCTAATCAAACTATTTTATAGCCTAGAGTGAAATAATCCTTTTAAATAGGGCTTACTTACAGAGGAGGTAGTCTTGCCTAACTATAAGATGTCTAAAATTTGAGCTCTAATCTAACTTTATTTATTTATAGACAGTGAAAATAACTTGGCAGCTCCAGCAGGCAGTTTCATCCCATTCTCAAGGGAACACCTTCAAAAAGAACCCCTCTCCCCTTGTTCTCCCAATTGACTTTTGAAGGATCTTAGAGACCTAGATTAGACTGCACACCTGTGCACCACCAGTTCTGCGTGAATGCAGTCCCTCTCCTTGTGACCACCCCATCACTTACCACAGGGATATTTAAAAAATTACCTCCACCGTTCCCCATTTGACATGCACAACAGAACCACTGGCAGGCATTGTAGGTCCCCTGGCTTGTTACTCATACATAGGAAAAGGACAAGTGATGGTTTCATATAAGCAATTAAATTCAGAGTTTGCAAAGGTGGGTTTTTTCCTGGCACTGACATGGTTTGATGAGTGAAGCTCAATGGTAAAGGTTTTTTAAATTCCGAATTTGCAATGTTTCCTGTAGCTGTTATCACTAAGAGCAGTGAATCTCATTAGTCGCTAAGTCGGTGCTGGCTGATGTTGGAATATTTATTCTGAACCCAGCTGAGGAATGGCAGTGAGTTCACTTGCTACTTTATTTTCGCTGCCTTTTATTAAGTAGTTATTTGCTCTTCATAAGAGGTGCTGCTTGTGAACTAAAAAGAATGTTAACAATAGCAGAGAAATTAGCCCTGAATCCGTACTGGAGTCAAGCCATGGAATTTGGCATTTTAAAGGTGAAAAACAGATCTTTCACAAGTCCCATGGCCCACAGTATCCATGGCCTTAGTGTAATGTTTGTAGTGCAAGGCATTTTTAGTGTTTTAAAAATTGCTTTACATTTTTCACTACCTAGAATCTATGGAGGTTTATCTATCTAGGGTATCAAACTTTCATCTTAGTTTGTTACTTTCTTTTGCCAGAAAGTCATAGATGTGTTTGAGCTATTGGGGTTTTCACAGGTGGAAAATATTTTTGAGGTGAGGTGGATAAGACTGCACAAGCCCTAACCATTCTTGCTTTTGTCGCTGTTCCCCTTTACACAGACAAAATTCCCACTTAAAGCAGCTTACGGTAAATTCCCCAGGCTTGTGTAGCTGCCAGAACTAACAGTCACTCCCAGTTTTCCTACCAGGTACACACATCATGGTAGACCAGACTTTATCCTGATGAAAAGCTTAGCTGCTAAGTGAAATTAGTCCAGCATTCACTGTGTCTCAGCGGGCTCGAGTCCTGTCAACAGCAGATCTCTCTGTCGGTCTTGCAGAGGCAAATCTCTGAGCCTACAGAGCTGTCCACTCCCATATTTATAAATTCCCCATCTTCTCCAGAAGAATTTACAGATGAATGTGAATGCAGAGATGACTTGGCTCAGTTCTCTCGAAGCGTAGAAAGAAAGGTAGGTGTGTGCTGTGGGGTGCGACCTGAAAGCTGGCTTTTCCACAGCAAAGGTTTCCCGCAGAGCTCCAGAAGCATGTCTAAGAGCCGCCACGCCTCTCTTGGACGGCTTCTAGGGTCTTGGCGTTGAGCTGTCTTAACCTGCACTCTGCAGGTGTGCAGACACAGAGTATTTTAGCTACTCGTCTCTCAGCTGTTTCTCTTGTTTCTCAAAGAAAAGGGGAAAAAAAGACCCCACCCAGCAGGTTAAATGCTGCAGTATCCATATGCCTACAAACTTCCTGGCCAGTTAAACTGACAGGATTGTGATTGCTGTCAGGAGGGAAGGAAACCTGCCTGCTTGCACTGCTGGTTAGAAACTGTTCCAAAACCAGTGGCTGTCCAGTCAGCCAAAAAGGGGAAGAAAGTCCCGAGGGCTACAAAAACTGGACTCATTAACTCTGTCGGTTATTTTTAACACGAAAATAGTTAATCTCTATCCATTTCCATTATTATGTGTTTATTGTATAGAATGGTCCATGTCCCAGCAGCTCCAGAGAAAGGGTAGGTCCAGGTTATGCAAAAAAAAAAAAAATATCCCTCTGGGTTTTCTTGTTTGTTTGCAAGAGGTTTTGTTCATCTGAAGTAATAAAAAGCCAGGTAAGTCTCTTAATACGTTTGCTCATGACACTTAGCAATCTATGAACTTGAAACAAAATATTAGACCACATAAACAGGACTTCTGCTTCCAGAGCAGTAGTGTTTTCAGATCACATGTATGGTATCTCTGCCCTCCTCTGCTTGCTTTTTTTTGGGGGGTTGTTTTATTTCTCCTTAGCGCTTGAGGAAGGATTTTCCTTATAGGTAAATTCAGTTTTATGTAACATTTTGTAGTTGAAAGTCAGAAGATTCCTCTTGGGTTTTGGCACCCCAAAATTCAAATAAGGCATACCGCTGCCTGGCTCAGCAGGCACCTCTTCAAGGGACCACGGGAGAGTAACACTTTTCCTAAAGTACCATATGTGCTGTGTGGCATCTTACAGATGGTGGCTCCAGCTGCGGTGGGAACTTTTAGCGTTGCAAGACATCTATACTCTTGGTGCTTGGGTCCTTTCTACATCTGCCATGATCATCAGTGTCAGGAACTTGAACATTACGCAAAAGGAAACTTGAAAATCACAAGACTGAGCTTTTCACTTCCAAATGAAGTTGAGGGTAGGAGGAAAAGCACATCACTTGCGAGTGGGAGACTTGAGGAAGGAATCCAGCACTGTCAGCAAGTTGGAGTTGAAAGCAGAGAGATATCAAAAGTGGTTTATAAAATCCCTCAAGAGATGCTACTAGAGAGGGAACCAGAAGTTACTAAAATTGGCATGAGAAGGTGGACATGACATGCAGACAGGTAAACACAATGATCATTAAAATACTGGTCGAAACAGAGTCTACACACTTTGGTCAACTACCTGGTCGTTTAACTGCCCGCTGACTGGGAGAACAATGTTGCTACTCATATCTTATCTGGTTTCACTGGGGACAAGTTGCTGAGCAACCAGTTAGACCAAAAGCACGATGAAGAATGTAAATGCCACCTCCCTGCAAAGAAGTTTGTCCTTCATCGCATTGCCATCAAGCATACTGCCTTCTCCTGTAAACACCAGTTGACACTTGCCTATTGGGGAACAAGAAGGGAAATTCCACCATGGCATTAGGAAAAAAAAAAAGCCTTTGAAGCACTGGTTGCCCAGAGGGAGTGAGGATTCTCCATCCTTGGGCATATTTTCAACTTGACTGGAAAAGATCCTGAGCAGCATGTGCTAACTCAGCTCCGTTCTGAGCAGGGGGCTGGAGCAGGTGCTCTCCAGGGTTCCCTTTTTTCCTATCAACAGTAAGTAACTGTGTACCAGCTCATTAAAAAAAAAAATGGGTGTTTTTAGGTACTTAACTTCCCAGTAGCGTAGGCCATGCTGCTGTAGCTAACGTGAAAAAAAAATAATACAGTGGTGAGATGTTAAGATGCAGGTGGCTTGCCTACACATAAACCCACATGCAGGGACCCGTGCAAGCATTGACATTAGCTGCTCGGTGAGAAAGCAGACCAACAGCAAAATGTGAGGGTGGAGGGAGGGGTGCTTGAGGTTGAAGAAACCCCTGGAAAAAGCATGAATTCTTGTTCTTGCCAGATTTTGTTTCCAAGATGCTTGAATTGAGCCCCTGTAGCAAACTAAGCAAGAGCTCCGAATTAATGGAAGGTAATATAACCAGCACTGAGAGCTGGTTGCAGAACTCATGTACCTGCTAAACCCTTTCTTTCTGCACCTCCTTTCCAAGAAGTGCCAGAAGGATGAAATAAATTCTGTCTCCTGAATGGGGGGAAACTCCACCAAGTCATTTAGTCTGATATTTTCAAAAGTCCAGCAAAAGAAATGGTCTCACATTTGTCCTCAGAAATTTAGAAGGTTTTCCATGTTGAAGATAACTATTCTAGGGGACATAATTTTGTCCCCAGTCACAGGGGAGAAGCATGCAAATCTTGACCTCAGAGGTACTTACTTCCATCTATGAGAAAGATTCAGTTAAATTGAATGGTTTCAGTTCCAGGAAAGTAATCCCCGGTAACTATCAGAAATCAGATTTAAAAAGATCTGCTTTCACAAATTCTATCGTTCTGGTCATTATGTTACACCATTTTCTTGTCTGTAAATGAAGTCCCTGGAGCATTAGGAGCTCCTTCTCATTGGCTCTGGGTCTAACACACCAAAATGACACCAACTCTCTCCCCACTGATATGGCAACCTCCTCCCTGACCCAAGCCTAGGACCAAGCATTTCATCTTAGTGGCAAGATTAGTGCTAAATCCCAAAATACTGTAACTTCATTAGCCCAACTCCAGACCCCTGCCTGTTCGTCTAAAGATTCCATTACTCCTTTCTGTTCAGCTACTGTGCCCCTCTTTTCCGAGTCTCTTCCAGAGCTGCTGCTTCGAAGTATAGTTTCCCATCTTATTACTGTAGCCTTCATTCTCTGTTCTTAGATATATAGCTTCATGTTTACCGGTGATAAAGTAATATATTACACACTTGCTTTCTGTTTACCAGCTGCTTCCATCAGTGACCTATTTTTGTTTCTGCTCCTCTGGTCTTCACATCTGTTGCAATACGATGAGTTTATGTTTTCTTCTGTATCACAGATCAAAATGGAGAATGGCTAGGAGACAATCCAGGTGTAGCTCCACCAGTAACACCCCTATTGAACAAATGATTCATTGCTTAGCATTGAGACTAAAAATTGAGTTAACCACTGGATTTTGAACCATCTGGCATACTAATTTGCAACAACTTCATGATCAAAGAACTGTGCAAAACTAAAGCCTCATGCTTTATAGCTGTCTTCATAACTGTCTTTACGAATTAAGCTCTTACTCTTCTGAAAAAGATACCAGATTATCTCAGCAAAATCTACTTTCTGCAAATCCACATCAGCTGGCATAAATAGCCTACTTCCTTTTATTTTGGTATTTATTAACACAGTCATTTGGGGCAGCACGCGTTTCAGGCTATGGAATTCCACGAGCCCCATAGCCAGAAGAGTCCAGGCAATGTCAGGCTACGGGCCGGGAGGAAGTTCACAGCCTGAATTGCCCAGGTTCTTCTGTCTATTTTTCAAAATACTGTTCTAGCGTGAACTTCTTTCCCACTCCCTGGAGATCCCTGGACTTCTAGTTCTTCTGAAGTGAGTTTTAGTGACTCAAAGCGTTTATCTGTCAGCTCTTTGAAAGTTCTGGGGTGCTAACGATACACATTTTCTGATTTTAAGATGTCTGGTATCACAGCTGTAGTTTAGAGCCTTTTGAGGCACCTACTGTTTCCGCCACATCAGTGACACCACTTGCTTTTTTTTTTCCCCAAATACGAAATTGGGGTATTTATTGAAATTCCTGAAGTCTGCTGCCAACCTTTGTTCATCTTACGGTTTATAGTGTGCATAAGCAAAAATCCCAGCCAACTTTGCGTCAAAAGTGGGAGTCTTAACAAATCCCCTTGAAGAGTTTCCTGGCGCGAGCAGTTACATTGGTTGACACTTCTTACCTGCCTGCATCACTGATGGCATTTCTACCATTCCCATATAACAACTAATAGATTATTAAAATCTGCTGGGAGGGCTGGAGCCCGTCTGCTGTGAGGACAGGCTGAGAGAGCTGGGGGGGTTCAGCCTGGAGAAGAGAAGGCTCCGGGAAGATCTTAGAGCCCCTTCTAGTTCCTAAAGGGGCTCCAGGAAAGCTGGGGAGGGACTCTTGATCAGGGAGGGGAGCGATGGGACAAGGGGGAAGGATTTTGCACTGAAAGAGGGGAGATTGAGATGAGATGTGAGGAAGAAATTCTTTGCTGTGAGGGTGGTGAGACCCTGGCCCAGGTTGCCCAGAGAAGCTGTGGCTGCCCTGTCCCTGGGTTCAAGGCCAGGTTGGGTGGGGCTTTGGGCAACTTGGTCTGGTGGGAGGTGTTGGGCTAGAGGGTGTTGGGTGTTGGGAGGGGGTTGGACTAGATAGCTTTTAAAGGTCCCTTCCAACCCAAACTATTCTATGACTCTAAAATCACTTTGTTCCTATCATTTTAGAGCTGCGTTCTTCTGAAATGGTTATTAACTGTATTTCTTCTGCTGCTCTTCATCTCTGCAGCATCCTTGCACTTCTGTGGTTCTTCGTGACAGCGACCTCCTGGCTGCTCCTCTCCTGTGTGCTGCTTGTCATTCTCTCCTTTCCACAGAAATCTTTATTTACCCTCCAGAGAGAGAGTTGTATCTGATCAGCACAAGCTTTAGTGCGGGAGATGTATTAAAATGTTCCTACAACGCTCCAAGGAGAGGCCCTTGGGAGCCGGGGGGGGGGGGAATCCCTGGCATTACCCCTGCTGCTTGGGGTCCTGGGGGAAAGGGACAGGGTCATCGGGGATTTGCAGCGCCAAGGACGTCATCCTCCCACGAAACCTTCCCTCTGCGCCAAAGGCCTTTGGCGCAGAGGGAAGGTTTCGTGGGAGGATGACGTCCTTGGCACTGGTTGTGTGTGGAAGTGAATGACCTGATTGTGGAAGTGAGACATGATTATTATTATTATTATTATTTTTTTATAATACATCATGTGTTTTGTTTTGTTTTGTTTTGTTTTTAATAGATTTCCACAGCTCCCCACGAGCATCAACGCCTCGTAAGGTAACAAAAGAAAACAAAAACCCCCAAAAGGAGCGACGGCGCTGCTGGGATCACAGCGGCCCTGGGGAGCGCTGCCGCAGTGCCGCCTAGTGGCCCCTGCCTCAAATTTAAGCAGTTAATTTCTCAGCTAAACAGCTAAGTAATCCTTTTCCTTTCTGTTTAGACCCTTGCATCGCTAATTTTTTGTCATCCCTATCCGGGTCACCCCTGGTGATAGTAAATATCTGTGAGCGATGGTCCATAGGTGAAACCTCTGCCCTGCTGGAGAATGTGGCAGCCATCCACATCATTTCTAATCGGTTGAAGTCCCTTGTCATTCAAGTCGAGGTAAGCCACAATTTAGCAGCAGCACAGGCTGTCTGAGGAGATATTGAGAACCCGACCGTGGAAAGAGCCTGTGCACATCTGGAGGAGCATCTCTTCTCCTGAGATCTCTCCAAGGGGTACAGCACTCCTATGTCAAGCTACAGTGCGTTTTTAGAGCTGCCCACCGCTAGCTCATGGGAAAAACGCAGGTTTGGCCTAACTTCTCTTCCCCAAACATCTATCTGAAATAAAGTCTGCTTGACGGTACATGCGGGTGTGCGAGCACACCCCGTTCAGGATAGGGTGGAACCAGGATGTTGCCTGCCCAAGAACGCAAGGCTGCTGCTTGGCAAAGCACACAACCCCTGGAAATGTGCCCAGAAAACCAGAGCACCCCACAAAAGAAATTAAACAAACAAACAAGCAAAAAAAATGCAAGTAGAAAAGAGCTCTTAAACAGCCTTCCTTACTTGGGGCAGGGACAGATATTTTTTTTTATTTTTTAATCTTGAAGTCTTCCTGTAGGCAATACCCAAGGACAGAGAAGACACTGCCTATCTGCCTTTCTCCCCTGTGGGTGCATCTCCTAGGTCAGCCTGCTCACCACCCATGAATCCCCCTTTTTTTTTTTTTGATGAGCGATCATTTAGGCTCAAACAAAGGAAAGTTTGCCCTCAAGTTGCCAGTGTACCCACTTTGGATAAGCCGGTCTCCTCAGGAGCCAGCAGCACACTACTACATCAGGCCATCCATTTCTGTCACTACACTTCTTCTAGTCACACTTCAAAGCTTTGCCCCTGCACTGCTCTAGTCTCTTTGGTGTCCACCCTGTGATATCCGCATGGAAATGGCATCGTAAACTCCATCCTGGTGTACACTGCCAACATGTGTCCAGCTCCTCAGCTGGGTCCAGGCTGGATTTTGGCAGACAGGAACAGGGAAATACGACGGGTGCACATGACTCGTAGTGTGCCTCTTTACTGATAGGAACCTGGCTCTGGCTCTGTGGTCATTTCACATTGCTTCACCACCTTCAGCATATGAGGATGGAAGCAAAGGGTGGATGCAAAATAAGAGGTCAAAAGCAGAGCGTGCAAGATATCTGAGGCAAAGTGAGGTAGGCAGCTGGGAACGGCTGCAATACAGAGATTAATGAAGCTCTGACTTTAGTCTCCACTTAAAGGACACTGGTGACCAGCATCAGAACCTGGAGATGAAAAAATTACAAGAAGTTAAGAACTGGCTGATGAAACTTGGTCTGACAGTATCAGAACAAGCCCAAGATAGGGCTTGTTGCAAGGCAGGCTGAGAGAGCTGGGGTTGTTCAGCCTGGAGAAGAGAAGGCTCCGGGGAGACCTTATAGCAGCCTACCAATATCTGAAGGGGGCCTACAGGAGAGCTGGAGAGGGACTCTTTGTCAGGAAGTCTAGTGACAAGACAAGGGGTAACGGTTTTAAATTGGAAGAGGGGAGATTTAGATTAGATATTGGGAAGAAATTCTTTACTGTGAAGGTGGTGAGACACCAGAACAGGTTGCCCAGGGAAGTTGTGGATGCCCCATCCCTGGAAGTGTTCAAGATCAGGCTGGATGGGGCTTTGAGCAACCTGATCGAGTGGGAGGTGTCCCTGCCCATGGCAGGGGGGTTGAAACTAGATGATCTTTAAGGTCCCTTCCAACTCTAACCATTCTATGATTCTATGATTCTAAGATCCACCGCAGCCCT
>KZ506207.1:164827-190501 GCA_002844005.1 Limosa lapponica baueri
CTGTGAGGGTGGTGAAGCACAGGAACAGGTTGCCCAGGGAAGTTGTCCCTGCCCATGGCAGGGGGGTTGAAACTAGATGATCTTTAAGGTCCCTTCCAACTCTAACCATTCTATGATTCTATGATTCTAAGATCCACCTGCATAAAGTTAACATTGTTTCAAACAGAATTCAGCTAAAATAACGATTTTTTACCAAAATGTTTTACAGTACGTGACTGCAAACTTCTGATCTGATACTAGAAGTCCTAAAGCCAAATTCACTGTGTCCTCAAACTACAGCTCCTTAAAATATCTGCAGTTTTTTTCTTCACATATTTCTCATCTGACTGGTGGTCTGGCGCTATTTAGCTTATACAACTGAAAATAGCTGTTGCCTGAGGTGACTAGATGTTCACGTAGGGTCTGGCTGCAGTCTTTGAACATGACCACCAGTCTGCATTGAGCTACTTGATCGCACCAGTTAGGGTCATTCAGAAATGTAATTGTGGCAGAATATTTAAGATGCCTTTTTAGAAACAAGATCCAAAAATTAAAATTTTGAAATACTTGAAAAATTAAAGGAAGAAAAAAGGATGAAGGCACTAATTTTTTTTTTTTCCTTTAGCAGGAGAGCTTTTCCAGTAACAGACACAAAACAAACAATTAACCTTTATGTTGCCCTTTTCAACGACAGATTTTACAGTATTTTACAACAGTGCTCAAGTATCGCTGGCAGAAAAACTGAATCAAACCCAGTGGAATTACTTGCTGTAGCTCTGCCAAAGAGGCAAAAGCAGAATTAAATGCTATTAACCATCTTATCTCTTAGTTCTCTGCACTGACTGTCACTGCTGTAAACTATTTTATCTATACTGCAATGGAAAGGTGAAAAAACGCTCTTTATGCGCTTCGGACCCTAGTGAGGATCAAAACACATTACTGCATTAATCAAACAGCACTGCATAAATCAAACACACTGTTCTTTTTTAAAAGTTATCTTTAGCATTCTTATACCATGTAATACATTTTTATTTGACTGAGCTTTTACAAATTATTCTTTATAATAGTTTATATACTGCAGACACTTGTTTATAAAGAAAAGAGATTTTTGCTCAAAGGGTTCTGCATGTTTTGATCAATTCATGGAAATCTCAGGAACACTGGAGAAGGCTCCCTCTGGTTTTGTCAACACCAGCATGAGGAGCTACTGTAAGTTGTAGCTACAGGGTATTCCTTCCTGGTATACGCTTCCAGATCAACAAGGGTTTTTAACTCCAAATCCTTACATTTGGGTTTTTTTCTTAGAAACAATGCATGCCCAGTGCTATGTAAGTTAAAATACCATTAATCATTTATGTGGTCTAATAAAGCACCACATTTCCTGACAACTAAGGAACTGTGGACGTTTCAGAGGAAACCATTCAGATGGCCTGAGACAAAAGATCGCACTCTGCACCTGCAGCATGAAGAAACTCATTTCTCCAGAAGGACTTTGCAACCTCATTGCAGTGCACCAAAGTAACTTCTATTCTGTAATCAACAGGACAAAAATGCTGTAACTAGAAAACATTTGTAACATTTCACAGCATCTAATCCAAATAGCAGATCTCTGAAGTGTCAAGTTGGCTTAGATGGAAGACATTTAAGCCTCAGGACTTGGTCTCAGGTCCACTGTTGATACTAGCAAATGCTTTGAAGGTGGGGAAAGGAGTGCCTTATTGTTGTAATTGCTGTCCTTTGGCTGAAATACTTAAACAAATTGCATTTTCTTCTGCTAAGAGCTGTTTATCCCAACGTAAATGTAGATACAAACAAACAAAAGATAGCTGGTGTTTTCAAAGCCTGAATGTCTATCCCACCTTCCCCAGTTTGGCTCTCAAGCTACAGAGGGCAAGCCTTTCCAGTTCCAAACTATCATTACTTCACCCAGTTGGAAGCCACTTGGGATGTGTTTGGGGTTTTTTTAGTGCCATTCCCATACTCAAGAAGTATTGAAAAAAATGAACCTACCCTGTGACTTGCCAGGAGGACGGCCAATAACTTTTACATAGATGTGAATTGAGTCCCAGTTGAAATCAGCTACAGCTGACAGGTCAAGCAAGAACAGAGTTCTACTCCAAGGAACTTTACCTTGGGATGGCCAATGCTCAAAGGTGTGAATTCAGGCCGAGACTCTGTTCTCCAGCTAAACACATCCTAATGGCAAGGACAGCCTACGTACCTATGCTTGTGCTTTTCAGTGTTTCGGGGTTATGTGGACATTGGTATAAAATGTATGATCTAAAAATCACCCAACACACTAACTCATAAAACATTTGTTATGTGAAGTATGTTTAGCTGTCCGGTACAAAACAGTCATGAAACAAGGATCTGTTCTACTCGTGTTAAGTATTCAAGGGGGTCATGCTGCTGGAACGTGGCTTTTTTCCCCCTGAATCAGAAGACTTTCAGCTATATGTTCTTAGGGAAAGGTTTTGGAGTTCTCGGCACCGATGGTAATGTCAGGAAGAGCTCGTACACTGCATGGCTTGTAGTCTCCTGCTGCTAAAAGGTGTTTGTAGCTCCTGGCAATCTCCTGTTGACACCAGCTATCTAGTGACAGTCTTCATGGAGCAAAACCTAGTCCTGCACTAGTGACAGGTACTGAGCAAACACATAGCCAAATTTCTGATGGTGTTTCTCTTCCCTCACTAATGTTCTTGCACACCTCTGAGACCATGACTGCTACATATTTTAATTTTGTTCTTTCTTGCAAGGAAAAGCTTACCTTTTCATTTATAAGCTGACTTTTTTCAACAATAATAACATGACATTTTACTGGAAAAGAGCAAAGAGTTAATTTTTTTCTTGCTGGCTCCAAGTGGCCCCTTGTTCCCACTGCCTTTGAAATTACTGGAGTTTGCTTAGCCTGAAAAATTACAGCTATAGGAAAAGTTATGCTTCGCTGATCTATTTTAAAAAGGAACAGCAGAATTTTAAAAATAGAATCCCGTTTTTTTTTTTCTGACTGTGGCATCTCCAACCCAAGTATGTTGATGCAATTTCCAAAGCACTAAGAAATGTCTTAGGTCACATTTAAGTCAGGTCAGCCAAATCCAGGATCAGTGAAAAAATGAGTTGTTCATCTGGTCTGGAATGAGATCTTTCTTCCCATCATTCTTAGTTATAAAGATATCTTTTGTGTGGTTGAAGCTAAATTTAAGCCCAGGCAGAGTGTATTTGTGTACTATCTATGCGTGTTTTATGCATCAGCAGCACACTGAGTTACTAGTAGGCTGCATACACAATTAGGGCTTTATGATCTTTGGAGTTGGTTAATACAAAGATTTATATATTTGCAGCAATAAAAGTCTGGGAAGTAGTGGGAATAGATGTTTCTTAGAGCTACGGTCTGATTCTCCTTTGACTTGTGTTGGTTTGGCTCCATTGTCTTTGTTAATCCTCACCCTGATTTGAGCACCAGAAGAAGAGAAGAAGAAAATCCATCCCTGAACGTATGCTTAGGGAGCTCTGCTTTTACAGAGTTTGTTTTTTCTTTCAGACCGTAGCCCTGCACAGGAGAAAGCACAGAAAAAGAGAGCAGACTCCGCCATGGAAATTAAACCACGCAGCATGTTTCTTCCACTGAACAACTCACAGCAGCATCTTCAAAACTGGGACAGAGCCTGGCTCTGGCCACCGATGCCTGAAGGGGCGAGCCTGGCCCTAATGCCCAACCCCGGGGGGCTCCTGCCCTGCTCACTGGTGATGCTCCCCCAGGCAGGCGGGCGGGAGGTCACGCCTGGGCACAGGAGTGAAAGTCTCATTCAGAGAAGTGTGTGGATTGAAAGGAGGAAACGGTAAGGTGAAAACATGCTCATTTAGTATGTGCATTGCTATTTTGTAAAGAACCCTCTTACAGGCTGTTTCTTTCTTTGCCAAAGCATAGGATTTAAAATAGGCAATAGGATTTAAAAGTAAAATGAGTTGAACTTTAACAGTTCTATAGTAGCAGTTAACTAGCAAACGAAAGTCCGTGTCTAGCTGTTTCCTGGTGCTATAATGTTTTGATAACAATGGTACACAAAGACTTGTTCTGTTTAGCATGCGCCATATTATTGCATTTCAGACAAAGTCTTGATTCTTTAAGTCCAAGACAAAGTCTCAATTCTCTCTGTTTGAGACAAAACCCCAGGATGAAAAATATGGATTTGAAACGTCCCAAACTACAGCAGAGTAAGGAATCAGATTAGCATCAATTTCTGCTGCTAGCTACAATGGAAACAAAGATACGGCAAATATGTATTTTCTAGTTGAAGGGGCAAATTTAGGAAAGATTTTGTTCCTCATCATCCTCTATCTAATTATGAAATCAGAAAAATGAAAATATTCTTCCCATTCTCTGAACACACAACCCTGCCCCAGGCAGACCTGTCCTTTCTGTGCTGAGATTTGCTTTCCTACAGCAGTGAGTTTCCCTTCAAGAGCTCACAGGCATGGAGAGCGGCTTTGTTTACCACCCCCAGGTGCAAACCTCATTAACTAATGTTTACTTCTTTTGTGTTTTCAGCTTTCAGTAATGAGTTGGGTTAATGGATAGTGAAGATGGTGGCAAAGAAAATTCAGGAGCTGGTTTTACATCTTTCAGTTTCACAGGCTCATAGGCAAAATGGCTACCAGCCATTTAGCTATACCCGAAAACAACCCCTAATCCTTGGAGATGATGAACCTTCTACATCGGTTTTGGTTTGTTTGTTTGTTTCAGGATGGTGGGAAACAAAGCACAGCCAAACCCCTGGCTTTTTGCAAGTTATAAATACTGTACAAAATTCTGCTTCTGACACCGGAAAATGCTTTCTCCTATTGTTCAAAGTGACTCCAGATGCTGATGCACTTAGTACACAGCACAAGTAACCCGACTGGAATGAAAAAGCAAGGTAATTGAGTTTACATTCATCTGTCAATATTCCTAAGGGACAGACTCTTCAGCCTGCCAAGTTTGCTCTGCTTATGCATGCGTAAGCAAAGCATGAACTTAAACCGACTGGAGATTCCCACAGTAGATTCTCCCTGGTGAATAGGGGATCTCTGCTGCTGCAATCGGGTGGAGGCGATGCAATCGCTCCTACCCTAGTTGTTCCCCCGTGTCCCACAATATCAGGAGGTGGGCTGAAGGTTTGGCAGGAAAAGAAAGAAAAAGTTGTGGTAGGACTGAGTTTTTCTGCATCAGATTTTCCCCTGATCTAAGCCCCATTTTCAAAGGACAAAGTATTAGCTTCTCCCTAGGCTTTTCTGTGCTCCTCACTATTATAATATCTGAGAGTTTCACATGCACGTATATTTCTTTATCTCTCTACTATACTAGTGAAGTGAAGGATTGCCATCCCTATATGTGAAATGGAACGGGGGAGTCAAAGTAAAAAGTTTCTTTTAACTTTGGGTGAGCAGTCTGGGACAGTTAGGAGTGGACTTCTTCAAAGAATTTGGGTATTTTATACTTTAAACACTCATATATTTGACTAACCTCTGTCCCTCATTTAAGATAGTTTCATGAAAAGGAAATATTCCATGTAGCTAGAGCATACAAACAGTAGCAATCTCCATCCCAAACACAGGAGCAAGTCAATGCCCGTAGCAGAGCAGTAGCAGAGCAGACATACAAGACGTGTGAAAGAAGCTACTATGGCCAGTGTTCAGTGCATGTTGGAAATATATGAAAGAAAAGTAGAAAAGATGTGAGAATCTGAGAAATGAAGCAACATGGGAATACTCGATCCTATGGTCTGGAAGGAAACTGGGCAACGTGGCTCTGAGGAAAACTGAAACGAAGAGCCTCTTCAGATGAGCTCTGGGTGGCAGGAGCTGCTGGGGACAAGCAAAGGAATTGCTTTCTGCTGTTTGGTTTCTGCTGCATTCGAGGAAACAGAGTTGTAACTAACTTAGGGAAAAAGTGGATCCACCACAAACAACTTCTTGCAGTAGAAACAACCCTGGAACACATTGGCTCCAGTGCCATGTTAAGGCACGAGTCCATGGACAAAAGCATCTACGCTCCCAATAGGAAAGGCAGTCCCCGACAGCAGCTGCCAGTGCACGACAGCTCCAACGCTAGGTGGGTTGGATCCACTGTATACACTATGAAGCTGGCATAGTCAGCTCCAGCAAACCTTTTGTCTCAGATTTAAAACTGGGAGGACTCAAAAATGCAAGCATGGGGAGTTGGGATCCTTTGTGTGTGCAGCTCAGGGTTACCTTCGCTCATGTGTGCTGTGCCCAGGGCTGCTTAGCTGGGCTCCCCTTCCTGAGCTCTCCTGCTCTTGCTGGCATCAGGTGTCTCACTGAGGAATCTGGACTGGCTGGTGGCAAGCTGTAGTTTCCCTCATGGTCCACTGTGAGGACCTGGGGTTTCGGCATGGGTGGTGGAATCTGTGATGAGTAAAGAATCTTGCAGATATGCAGAAACCAGTGCTGATGAACCAGAGCCCAAACCACTTCACCTAGTGTAAGCAGGACTAGTTGACCCAAGCCTCCCCATGTCCCTTACAAAGAAGACAGGCAAGACTGAAACAGAGCTGTGAGCACGCAGGAGGGGGCCAGACCCCCAGAGAAAGACAAGTCTAAGTGCCAGATGTAGTTGCTGAGCCTCTTTCTTCTCTGCTTTCCCATGAGTGAAGGAAACTTGTGCTGGGACCTGGGACCAGAAAGACATTTAGTGACCTCCCTCTGCAGGTATCCATGGGGGTCCTCAGCTCATTTCTCAGAGCAGTGACGTGGTGGTAAGAAGGGGATCATCTCCAGCTGTGCATAAGCATGCTGTGCAACAGTAACTGGAAGCAAATGGGAGAGTGCCCTAGTCAGGGTGGGATGTGTGTACGAAGAAGGTCAGACCACCCAGTGGCATCTCCCTGTGCCTAAGGGGCTTTGTGTAGGGGTACTTTGGGCATGGTAACAGGACCATGTAGCAAAGACAGCAGATTTCCAAGGGTCTTGGGAGTGCAGTGGCCGCTCTGTGGGGCTCGGTGTGCCCTTCCTGGTCTGACAGCCATAGCAGCTGCAGGATCTGCTGGTATTCCCATGCCTCAGGCAGCCATTGCCTCCAGTGAGAACCAGGGAAATGGGAGAGGCAAATGCATGAGAAGGGGGTAAACACTATTTTGCTCAAACTAAAGCGGTGAATGTTCTTGCTCAACAGTTTTGCTCAGCTACCTCAGTGTCCCAGGCTAAGCTCCCTTCAGAAAAAGCTTGTCTACATAGAAACTGACCCAAGCCAACATCTGGAACAAAGAGCAAAGAGGAGACTGGGATGGGAGAGCAGATGAATTCACCCCTTTTCGGGCTGTGTTCCACAGATTTTGTTGCTCATCCTCAGTTCAGCCCAAGGGAATAATCACCAATGGCCTTTTCCCCACTTTGTACAGCGCAGGCGGACAGCATTTGGGTGTCGAGCCTTTGGCGATTGCTCTGAGGGTGGATATATACTTTCCCAAAATAAGGATTCTTCCTCCCTAGGAAAGCAAAGGCAGCCGTCCAACTCGGAGTTAGAGAATCAAATATATTTACACAAACTACATAACACCTTATAATAACAAAATAAATAATGAATGCAATTTTTGATTGGGTGAGTTATAATAATAAAATATGAACGATTTATGCAAACCGAAATTCTTCACCTCCCAGAGGCAAGTACTCAGTGCACGGAGAGACTTCTGAGGTGCACGGCGGGGCAGACAGCAAGCAGCAGCTCCACACCTTTCCCCGGAAAGGTGTGAGAGGAGGACAGGCCAGCAAACCTGGGAGCACATCAAACAGTTTTCCCAGTCGTTAGTGTGGGTTACCGTGCCCCAGCTATTATCCCCAGCTCCCGGCAGAGTTGCTGGTCACCATGCCCCAATATGCAGGTTATTGTTTCCAGTTTCTGTTGTGCATTGCCGTGCTTTGCTGCCGCAGTCGCTTCTTCCCCCTCCCACATGAATTGCTGCAGAGTCAGGAGAAAGGCAGCAGCCCAGAGGTGGGCAAAATAAAAGGCAGCAAGGAGCCTTGTGGCCTACCTGCTTTCTTTTTCTTCTCTCTCCAAGCCAGAATGTTTCTCAGCATGAGCAAGCCAAAATGTCACTTGGCACTAGTACCAAAGATAAATGTCAATATTTCCCTGGCAGTTAGAAACAAAATGTTTCCAAGTGTCCAAGGAGATTTTTCTCTTAGAGGAATGGCCTCCCCGCTGCGTAGGTTCCTCTCTGGTCGCCCTTTCTGCTGGCTGTGCATGCCCCAGAGGGAAGGTGAGGAGGGTTTTCCTCCCCGGCTCTTGCAGCAGAGGAGCCCCGAGAGCTGCCCTGGTGCTAGGGGTAAAGCTGCTCCCCGAGGGGTGCTGCAGGCGGGAGCAGGAAGGGAAGGGGTAGGCACAGCAACATCACCTGCCTGGTAAAGCCTTCCTGAGCTCCTTGGTCACTATAGAGTACCCTTACACAAAATACAGCAGGCTAACATGATTCAGAGAAGACAGTTTACCGTCCTGCCTCTTTTGAATGCTGCAGAAAGAAAGAAAAGCCTTATGGCAAGTTAGAGCAGTCTGTGAAGTGTAGCAGGATAAATAACCTCCTTGCAAGCAGCAGTCGAAATAAAAACAGGATCAGCAGCTGCTCTCCCCACTTCACAACTCGTCCAGCCTACTCCAGGTTGAGCTCCAGACTGCTGCCAAGTTCTCTTGCTTTGGAGGAGAATGCTTAACAGTTTGATCAACTGAGATTGCTGGACAGCATCCTTTGGAGATACACATGGATTTCAGGAACCAACAGTGATTATGGAGTGGCCATGACATGACTGTAACTTCTCATCATTGATACAGATGTACAGAGCTTTGAGTGCACACTATTTTTAGGATGTATTCCTGATGAAGATTCAGCTTTCGACCACTGCAGTTCAGTAATTCATCTGGTTTGATATCTTTATTTTTTCTCAACATTATTTATTATTATTTGATCTTATGTTTGCTTCCAAGAGCTCTGTCTAGGAATATCACAGCAAAGACAACAGTATCTTCAGCAAAGAAAGTAATTCATGTATCTCACCCTGGATCATTTTTTCTGTGTGGTTTTATACAGAGAAGAAACTGAAACAATCATGGATACAGGCTGTGGATTTTTTTAAAAAAAAATTTTAAAAAATCTGAAATAAAATTACCAAATTTTATTTCAGAATAACATTGGTAGGAAATGAAGATTATCGCAGGAAAGGGATTTGGCTTTTTACTGGTGCCCATGGGAAATGCTGATTACCTACATGCTTAATCCAGCATCTGTGTGATAGCTGTTGGGTAATTCTGAGTATTCCTTCTGCAGTCTAACCTTCTTCAGCCAAAAGCAGAAGCCAAGCCCATGTGTACAATTTCCACAGTAACAACTACAACAAATCAGATGTTTTAACATATGTTTAGAAGGATTCTTCTCAGTCTGATGGAAAGGACAAATATCAGACACGAAGTCCATATTATTCACCAACTGGACAACAATTACTTGGCTGGTATGAGGCCATTGCTCCTTCCAAGAGCAGCAGATCTATGCAGATAGCAATTAGTGTGGTCAGAGTTTTCTTAATATCTGGGATGAAATCTTAGCTGTCAAGGTGAGAAAATTTTCTGTCCTATATGGAGGAATATTTCTCCTCATTATGTACACTGCTTAGCACTGGGGTGATGAATAGCAGGTTTGCTTAGCAGAAGTCAGAGAAAAGAAGGCTGAGGGAAGACCTTATCGCTCTTGACAACTATCTGAAAGGATGTGTAGGGAGATGGGGGTCAGTCTCTTCTCCCAAGTCACAGGCAATAGGACAAGAGGAAATGGCCTCAAGTTGTGCCAGGGGACGTTCACATTGGATATTAGGAAAAATTTTTACACTGAAAGGGTTATTAAGCATTGGAATGGGCTGCCCAGGGAAGTGGTTGGGGCACCATTCCTGGAGGTATTTAAAAGATTGGTTGACATAGTGCTTAGTGACATGGTTTAGTGATGTTTTTTTAATTAGACTTAGGTTGATGGTTGGACTAGATGATCTTAAAGGTCCCTTCCAACCTAGACAATTCTATGATTCTAAGTCAGATTGGAAGAGTCTTCTGTGCTTAGGAATATTTTATTCACCATAAGTCTTTTTAATGGACTGTTGACTGACCTCTTTGCTTCAGAAAACACTAAACAAAGCAGACTCTCTGTTTGTTGGCTCTTATGTCTGGAGATGAGAAGTGACAAACGACATCTTGCAACTTGAATGATGCAAGGTTTGCAACTTGCAGACTTCCATGCAAAGACCATGAAATACAGCTTTGAGCTGTTTCATACAAGGAGGACTTCACTGTGCGACGTGAGACTGTCTCTAGGATACAACCTGACATTTTCAGAAGTGGAAAGAGCTATACAAAATTACATGCTCCTCTAGGGTCTGAGTTAATTTCAAGCCGCAAAGTTACCCTTGGAGCCTTGTACTGACTCCACGTACTGAAGCGCTGGAGTTACACTTCCCATCTCTGCAGGGACCCTACCAATAGCTACTGTTTGCAAGCAGAGATTTTCGTTTAAGATCAGGTTTTCTCGCAACGCCACTCACTATTGCACATTCAGCTAAGACCAGCAGTCTTTGCAGCTGTCACAACTTTCATTCCACAACAAAACTGAGGAGATGTTTGTTAAGCTTCAAACACTAGTCCTCCGGACAGTTAACATCTCGGCGAGTCTCCTGCAGCGGTATCTGGTGGACAGTCATTAGTACATCAAATTATGCATGCTTGCAATTTGATCTTGACCAACACAGTTTCCTTCCCTTCTTTAGGAATTCTTTCACTGCCTTTATGCCCAAGGGATAGATGGAGAAGATAGCTGTGCACAAAATGCTTCAGCTGTGAAGCTAATACTGAAAAGATATTTTACTTCTGTTTATAGTGATACTCTGCTCTACAAAGCCTATCTTAACAATCTGTGAAATTCAGCATTAAAAAAAAACGCAGGAAAGCATAGCTCCATTTATCCAAACTGGCCCTTCTTATACTTTATTATGGTGTATATGAGAGACAACGTCTCACCTATGGCAGAGAGGCAAAATGACACGCAGAGAATTGTCACTTGGTAGGATTTGCATCCTATAATTTAGCACTGTTTAAGCATTTAAGAAAGCAGATTTGAATTAGATGACTGTGGAAATTATTTTAACTGTATAAGCAATATCAAGAGGCAGGAGAGTGCATGGACAGGTTTGCCTCTGTCGCAAGTTACAGAGCACTTTGGAGTTCAGATTAAGCAGGCCAGGGTAATCTTACCAAATCAAAAAAAAAAAAGAGGGAAACTTCTAAGGAAGCAAGTAGAGCTTTATTTTCAATAAAAACATTCTGGTTTAGATTATTATTCACTCTTGTCTGATATCTGTAGTAATATTATTTTAGGTATTTGAGAAATTTGGTATCTTTTGGGAAGTTTAATGTCTTTATTGTTTTCGGCAGGCTTTTGGGAGTCGAAGTTATTCATCTGAGAGACAAAATTTTTCCTGTGTTCTGTGAATTTCTGTTTAAGATTCATTGAAATGGCAACTGTTGGGAACTAGCACTGCTTTTCTCTTCTTGGTCTCTCCAGCAAAGGTCAAGGCAGTCTGCCAATATATTAAGTGGACAACATCACCATTTTAGAGACCCGAGTTCTCACTGACACTAAAATAGTAATAGGCGATGAAACATTAGGAGAAACTGTTCTCCTAAGCAAAAGCAGAATGAAATTTCTGGACTGGATTTAATAGAGAAGAGGGTTAGGAAGGTTTTGTAAGGTAGAGGAAACAAAACCTGATTTCTGCTAATCGGTCTTCCAGCTCCAGGATCTGTACCAAGTAACTCCTTCTTACACCTGACATCATACCTCCACTCCAAAGCTGATGAAATAAATGCCTGCAATGACTGCTTGTGTTACTGAATAAATGGCAAGGACCTGTGTTTCTCTATACAAGTCGCAGGGGGCTACCCTCCCCTAGCTTTTTTCTCCCTAAAAGACAAGCTAGGATATCCGATTCCCTCTGCCCCAATCATTAAATAGTGTCATTTAAGCTACAGCGCCAGTTCCTGATGCATTAGAAAACGGCAGATTTAAGGCTCCCGGGGTAATCTTTTTCTGTCCCTCCCCATGCACATGTGTTTTCTTACAAACCCTTCCATGACACAGTCATATTTTAGACTTTCCCACAGGATGCATGCCTCATTCTGTACAACACAGGATAATCACACCCAGTGGCAGAAATAAATTAGCATAGCAATCTTAATCTGGTATTTCCTAATTTTCCTAATTTCCTTGTCCTTCAATGTTCGGCTGTGCTAATCTAAACAATAGTCTTTTAATGTAATTTTTTTATGTTGTCATTTAAATATATGTATGTGCGTTTGTGTATCTCTCCATCTATCTGGATCTGTTAATGTATTGGTAAACACAAAAGAAAAAGATAAAAGCTGTTTGTTTTTAATTCTTTTAGAACCGTTTGATCTCTCCTCGCTTGTTTTAGCAGCTGCCTGACTGTTTTTCCTCATATGTAAACTTCAAAGTCAATCAGAGGTCAAAACTCTGGACAAAGACAGAATAACGAAAACAAGGGTGACTGGCGTATGCGATGGGAAGAAGCAGAGGAGCTGGGTTGTAGAATATTGCCTGTTTCTGAACACAGCAGGGGGGGAAATTATCTGCCTCTTGGACATAACATTTATTGATCTGCACATTTGATGTGGTGGTCGAGGCCTGTTTACTTGCCTGGAAATGTATCTCCCAGGGAAATGAAGGGTACGGCCATGTACTGGAGGACTTGACATTCTCTGGCTATTCTTGGTTCAAGCGATCTGGAAATAGCTTAATAGATTACCGTAAAACTGCTGGAGAAAAACAGCCTTTTACTGGCTTCTGTTGAATGCAGAGGGCTTCAGGAGTAGGTACAGGTTTTGGTTGCTGATTTGTTATTTGCTATTTCTGGTCATAGGAAAATCAAAGGAAAAGCAAGCCCTGGAGAGGCAGCTTCTGCGGCAGAGTGACGTGGAGCATTTTCTGTAGGCATGTGCAGTCATGGTACAGGATGTGTCTCCAGTTCGCGCTTACTGGGTTGTTTTTTTTTTTCCTTCGGGAGAACATCTGCCTTTCCCTCCTTCATCCGTCTGTGGAATCAGGCCCCTGCTTGTGCAGAGCCCGGCAGAGGGCCACGAGCAAGAGAGAGTCCCCGAGGCAGCGGGTTGTAGCACTGCAGCTTGCCTGGCAGCTGGTAAAACAGCCTGCAGAAATTGGGAACACCTTAGTGATTCACACATCCTCGCAGCAGCTCCTGCCAGCCAAGCCGCTGGAGAGGACCCAGCAGAGGCAGAGGTGCATTACACCCTATATATATATATGTACACATAAGGCCACAGCAGGTCCTTAGACTTAACGCAGAGATTACAGGAATTTGTGTAAATGACGTATGAGCGTAATCTGTTCTGAAAAAAATAATTGTCTTTTCCAGTTTGACCAACAAGGAGGATGGAAATGGGACCAGTGCCACCCTGTCTGTGGAGTGCATCTCCCCCCGTCTTCCTGGCTTTCCTAAGTTGTGGACACCTGCTTTTCCTGCAGAAGGCTTCAAAGTATGTGTTTTCTACCGTATGGGCCAGAACCAGGGATCCCAGAAGCCATAAATGTAGGAGGCCCCTCGGCAGTGTAAATTGTAAGCAATATTACAGGGGTTCTGAAAATGCCAAAGCAAACCTGGGGATCCTTCTGCAGGATACTGGTGATGAAAACATCAGTTACAATGTAATCTAAATTATTTCAAGAATTTCCCTTAACTATATTAGCTTGTATTTGTTCCTTTTTGTACTCCCACAGCAAATTAAAAAAAAAAAAAATAAAATGCCCCAGTGTTAGTTAGTTAAAAGCCAGGCTGTGAACCCTGGTGCTGCAAGCAGTGCTGAGCGACACTGCTTTAGAAGATGCAAGAAAGACACTTTTTTGCTTCAGGGAAGCAGATGAGCTTTCCCCAGCTGCATGAATAGCAGGGAGAGGTGTAGCTCCCTGCTGGGTGGGAAAGAAGCTGTGACTGGGCTTCCTTGTGGCTCGTGGGACGGTAAATGACTAAGAGACTAACAGGAGAAAATAGATAGGAAGAGCACACCTTTTTCCTACTGTGGGCCTCTGCAACAGGTAAGAAGAGTTTCAGGATTAGACTGCTTCTAATTTAAGGAATATATTTAATGTGTGGCTTACTGTCCCTTGTTAACTTGACCAGAAGCAATATTTTTCTCTGTAGCTTCTCATTCAGTGATCTTTTTCTTCACAGTTCAAGGCCACTGAACATCATGTTTTCCCTTAATTAGCTTTCCACCAGTGTTCATTTTAGCTGAGAGTATTAACTTTCAGATGTTTCAATGAGTTTTGCAAGAATTAAAATTTTACTCACTTTTTCTTTAGTGACTGTTCATCACAAAATCACCTAATCTCTGCCGTTAATGCCAAAGGGAATAATAATAATAAAAAAAAAACCAGCAAGAAGTCAGTGTGAGAAAAGAAAGAAAAAGTGTGAAGTGTCTCTGCAAAAAGCCATGTAGGAAAGGGATGTAAGTGGTGTAAAGAGAAGCTAAAAGGATGCTGGAGAGAGCAGCTGGGAAACAAAAGCAGAGAGGCTGCCGGAGCAAAGCAGGCTGTGGGCGGCTGTGCTGGGAGGAAGGGGAAGTGGGAGCAGAAATGGGAGCAGGGAGATTGTGTTTGGTCTTTAAGCAGAGGATGAGGAGCTTGAAGCGAGGAGTTAAGAGACAGGAAGGAAGCCAGTGAAGACAAATAAAGAGTGGAGGGTGGTAGTTTATGTAGTGAGAAAAAGAGATTACTTGAGCGGTAGCGCTGGGCATCATGCGCTGGTGGACTGTATAATGTAGAATCAGCTTGAAGCAGGGGTTGTGATTCTTCAGGAGAGGACCTAGAAAAGAATACTGTGGCTTAATTTTAATCCTTTTTAACCCAGGGTCTCTCCATATAAAGGATGGACATTGTGTTGCCCTGAGCGCTAAGTGGAGTGCGTTGTGTTTTGTGCATTGTCACTGATTCTAAATGCCTTTTGTGTTTTGGGGCTCTGAAAACAAAGGTCAAGTACTAGCAAATTCTGTTTTCTGTGAGAGATTTAATTAAATCCTAAGGACAAAGGCAGAGTACCAGAAACAGCTATTGAGTGTGAAAGTTGTGTAAATTTGCATTACCATTTCTCAATATCAGTTTGTACATAGCTTTGTAATGTGTTTTTTTGAGCAATGACAGGAGAATAAACATTTAAAAAATCAAGAGAAGTCTGACAGATGTTATTTTCTGCATGTAAGGTAATTGTCCGGTACAGGCTTGGAAAGAGATGCTGGGAAACAGAGTGAGGAAGCGCACAGAGTAGGATGGAACAATTTCTGAATATAGATTTGGTCCTAGTAATTTAGTGAATGTAAATTGTAGGGCTTGAAATGGACTGGGCTGCCTAAGATTTTTTTATCCTTTAAGGACAACAGCAGCAAACCAGAGGGTTTGAGCAATTGATAGCACACACTGCTAATCACAACTTCCTCATGAATAACCTGAGTAAATTGCCCAGTTACCTGTGCTGTGGAAGGCTCAGGAGTCATTGAGTGGGAAATATTTTTCACCTGTTCAATATTGAGACATTATTGTATGAACCTACTATGGTTTAGAGGGTTTGAATTCTGCCGTACCGACCAATTCTATTCTCGTTTAAGTAACAAGAAATGAAAGAACATCTTAAGACAGGGCAAGTTATTGAAACTGAATGCAGTTAATTTTCTGGCAGGTAGAAACCGAGAGGTACCACCTAGCTGCTCCACTTCAACACACGCTGAACCTTCCACTTCACAGGTGATAAGGAAGGAATTCTTGTTCAGCTGGTGATGAGGCAGTGTGGATCTGCCTCTGAAGCAAAGAGGATCATCTTATAAATCCAGCTGTGCTAGTGCATGAAGTTGGGAAGGCAGGGAGGATGAAGTCATACCTCTATGGGAGCAAGAAACCATCCACTTTACCCACAGTTTTGAAACTATGTATGAGTAATGCAGCTCCTTCTCCCGGTGTAGGATTGGATGTACAGGAAAAGTCGTGCAGACGGCGGGGTCTAAAACCAGACAGATCAGACTATGCCACAAGCGAAGAAAGGTTGGGGACCTGGAGGTGCAGAGCAGATCACGTTCCAGCGCCCCGAGTTCCTCTGGGGGATCACCCTTCCAGAGCGCAGCTTCAAAATCTCTGCAGATGCCGGGAGGACGTATTTCACAGGGGGGCAGCCCCCCTGTGGCAGCCAGACTGGCACGGAGGGCTTTAGGGGTCTCACAGTGAACCCATTAAATTTTACCTGGAAGCTAACTGACAACCTGCTAGCCCCTCGCCGTTCCACTAAGGCGTTCCCTTTCACAAACGCGCTGTTGTGCTGTGCCGGGGTGGTGGTCTCCCATGCTCCCCGCACAGCTCCGCACCTCTGGGCAGAGAGAGAGGCGGCTTGCAGACCTCCACGCCGGCAGCCATGACTCACTGCGGGGAGTCTGCCTATGGGGGTTTTGCAACAGTCTGATCAGGACATGACAGAGGCAGCCGACAAAGCGTGTGCCTCAGAAGCACAAGGCAGCCCACCACGTTCACACAGACGCTATGAGGATGCCCGCCGTGAGATGATCTGCGGGGTGCTGGGGGTGGGATGGTATGGGGGGGATTAAAACCTCCACCCAGCTGAGAAGAACGGCGGCGAATCGCCCATCATCTGCCCCGCTGCACGAGACCGACGTTTCTTCCCTCATTTTCCCGTGGTGTGACGTTAACCTCCAGTGCATTGCAGGCTGGATTGCATGGCTCACGTCAAACGAAGCGGGGCTGGGGCGGGGGGCAGATTTCAAGTTGACAAGACGCAGAGCGCACTCCCCTCTGGTAGGAAATGCTCTGGATACGGGTTTGCAAAATTGATTTAAAGGTGGTTGCAGTTACTGCTCTCTGAGTGATAAGACGGCGATGTTTCAGTGCCTTTTAGGAATGAGTCAAGAAGGAAATAGTAACAGCTAACCAAAAATAATCATGTGGTCATCAAAGAGTAGAAATATTGGCCACAAGACATTCTTTCCATATTTACCCGCAGTGCAGATAACATCAGTGACCACTGACTGTTATGATTGCATGAATTTTTATAATTGGATGGATTTCTATTTGCAGTTCCTATAGCCAAATTACGGAAACTACAAGCACCGTATCCAAGCTATTACAGAGTCCAGGTTCGTTTCAGTGAAAAAAGTCTCGTGTTTATCCGATCTGAAGTGGTTCCCAGCACGCCTTCGCAGTGGCTGTGCCATCATTTTATACATGTACGAAGGTAACAGCGTTATGCTGCCTGCGCCATAAAATGCCCACAGCAATTCCGACCACGTCCGCACCACGCTCGGCAGATGTGGTGGCGTAATCCGGCTGGCTGAAGAACAGCTGCACGAAGCTGCGGCAGCACGGGCTTCAGGGCCTGGGCAAGTAACACGATGGCTAGCGGAGGCCAATTTTGCCGCTGTGGGTACCCCAGCCAGCTGGTTAGAAACTTGCTTGGGTTAAGTCTGGAGGTGTGGAGCTCTATATCCCCCGGGCGCATTTACAGGCAAAAGGACGACAAACTTCTGGTCTCGCGACCTGAGGCTAGCAGGCAGCTCGGGTTTGGGGTAAGAGGATGCAACCGCTGCCGCTTCAGCCAGCTGGGTTACACCATCACGTCGGCCGGTGCGGTGCCGATGTGGTCTGAGTTGCTGTGGGCATCTTACAGTGCAGGCACTATAACGTTGCTGCCTTCATAGGGGTATAAAATGACGGCACGGCCGCTGCAAAGGACTGCTGGGAACTACATAAAATTAGGTAAACAAAAGACATTTTAATTAAAACAAACCCAAATCCCATAATGTGGAATTTGGATGCCTCACCCCTGGAAGTGTTCAAGGCCAGGCTGGATGGGGCTTCGAGCAAACTGGTCTACTGGGAGGTGTCAATGATCTTTAGTGTTGGTTCCCTTCCAACCCGAACCATTCTATGATTCCATGGTCATTTGGACATAGTACTGGTAGTTTCAATAGTTTGTTTAAAAGCACTTACTCTAGTTCTGAATTGTTCTTATTCCATAGTTTCACCAAAGTTTGGCACACGAAGAGGAGCAAGTGATTGCAGAGGTGTGATAATGTAACTCTTTACAAACACTCCTTTATGCATATGCATTTTCACAGCTATGTTTTCATTTTATGAGACTCTTGAGGGACAGCTCTGCTTGCCATGGGACCCTTTGTTTCCATGGTAAAGGTGCTGGAGCATCGGCCGGGAGCAATTTTGCAAGCATTTGTACAGCCACGGGCCATGAATGAGTCAACCACCTTGGACTTTTTTTAATCCCCTGCATTACAGAGCAGCCTCATCTATTCTTATGGCACACCGTGGTACGTCAGGAGTGTCATTACAAATCTACCGTGAAGAAAAGAGCAAAAATGAATTTTCAGGAGATCGTAGCACAAGGTTTGGACAGAGAATTTAAAATGCAGTTCTGCCCTTTAAAATAAATTCTCTCTGACACAGTCACTCCAGAAAGGAGAGATTACAGATTAAATGTAAAACACAGAAAACCAAGCTCATATAAATATTTTAAGAGTGCTTCCAAGCAATTTTTTTCCTTCTACTTGCTTCCTCTGTACTTCCAAGCCCATAATAACACCTTTTATCCACATGCTTATCCACCTCACATACTCAACGCACAGCTACACCTAGAGGGAAATCCCACAGTTCATCACCAGGTCTAGTAACGCCCCTGACAGAGCTTGCTGTGGATTTTGCATTATGCACCAACGGTGCTGGGTTTGCAGGGCCGGATTCTCCACTGGACTGAAATCCTGCTCAGTGCTGGAGAGAGAGTTTCTTACACCATCAGCTACGCTGGAAGCTCTCCTAACCTGTATCAGGAGCCAGGGCTTGCTCAGAGGCAGCTTAGGATGATCCTGTCATTCTCCGGTCCTGGTGGATGGGCTGTATTTAACTCTGTGGACAAGTAGGCTGAGTTGCCTCTTTTTTTTTTCACCCTGTGCCTAAAAATTTGCCATCGAGAAGGTATTCTTTGGGTCTAACACACTCTTTAAATGAACCTCGGCAAGATGCCTGTCCCTGGCCTTCAGTTTGTCCCTTTGTCAGGTTATTTTTGCTCTCATCAAATTAGGCGTCTATGGGCCCGCTTCTCCATTTAGAACCAGCTCAAGGCATAATAATGGGGGAAAACTGATATAAAATTGCCACCATCCAAGTAAGAGTTGAATTACTCAACAGACATGGCGTTTTGCAACAAGAAGTAGGAAGTTTAGTGTCTTTTATCTTTGAGGAGGGGAGGGAGAGAAGAAGAAAGATTAACCCTTTGATTCTAGACCTGAGGAGGAGCTTGCTCACGCTTTCACACACATGGTTTTCTGTCTGTGATCACACCTATAAACCTTCCATTTGTGGGTTTTGGGTTGTTATGGCTGAATGAAAACAGAATTATAATAAAAGTCAAATTAAAATCCTCTTTGTCCTCTAAAACGAGACTCTCTCGAAGCTTACAGGTGCACTCTAAGAGTAGTAGAGCTCTACAAACATTAACAACAGTGGTAATGTTGGGGTAAGATAGCCACTAGTTGACTGTCTAGCGGCACGAGATTAATAGAAGAACTTGAAAATATCCTGAGTGTAAACAAAACCAGTAATTCATCTTCTGTGATCTAGTTATTAAAAGCCACCAAACATTACTAAGTTGACTCATTTATAATTCCTGCAGTTGCAATGAATTTGAATTTTGTGGGTGACTAAACATTTTAAAATAATTTTTAATATCTGAAAGATAGTCATATGATACACATGGGTTTCTAAAAGCTGCATATTTACTGCCATTTGAGTGCCTTAAATTTAAGACATGAGCTACAGAGAATTCCATGAAGCTTCATGATATAAAATAATTGTCTGTAACTTGTGTTGCAAAACTTTATGCTGTGTCAAGAACTACAACTTCTGCCCAGAGAAGGATCATATGAAGTCCACTCCATTTATTCCAGCGAAGTTATGAAATGTGTCTTTTAGAAGTTAATTATCCGTTAGTGTCTGAAACTGTTAAATATTTACCAGTCCCAAGATAAAAACATGGCTTTTTATGGATTTGACATAGTCTTCAGCAGAGCAAAGCATTTACAGGGAGTGTAGATATTTAGGACAACACACATAAAACCAAAGCCAGGACAATCAAAGCTAGTTTACTTTTAAACTCACTCCAGTTTACTTTTAACTTTTGTCTTCAGAAGAACAACTATTTGAGCAAGGACTGCAAAACTAATCCAGCCACAGGAAATGTGATATGTGTATGTGGGGGAAGTAGGAGTAAGGTGGGGTGGGAGAAATTTGTTCTTGGAGAGAGCACTTAGGGCTAAGAACTGGAGAAAGAAGAAGAAAAATTCTTACTGTTGTAGATGATTCGTAGCTAACGAATAGCAAAGCAGAAAGTCAGATTCATGATGGCTTAATCTGCAAAGAGTCAAGTCTATAATGATGGTAATCACTCTACTTATAATGGAAATAAAAAGACAGAAATAATATGTTCTGTACCATGATAGATGGTACCATCAGGAGATTAATTTTTATCTCCTGCTTTAATATACTCCTAGGTTTCTGAAACCTTCATTTTTTCAGGCTATATTTTTCCATGGCTTTTCTTTGACTTAGAGCTGAGTTGTTTGGGTTTTTGAAGATTTCAAGCAAGAAGTACTTAGGCCATTTTTAAGCTCTGGGATAGTGAAAATAAAAAGCTTTTTCCCAGGGTAAAAGAAGAATTTCTGGCATCTTAACGTTTTCTGTACCCACCAAGTGGCTTCAGTGGGAAAACAGTATTTGCCACGGAAATTGTCCTTACTGAGGTATGAAGCTTTCAGCATTCCAGTGGAATTTTGTTTTGATTTGATTTCAAATCACTCTGTGAGCTTTTGCCATACATTGCTCACAGGCTTTTTCTCTGCACTTTTCAAGCATAAAAGCAAAGGGAGCCTGTGCTGTAGACGCAGTCGTGGTTGATATTGTCCTGAGCCATATGGTGACCAGATATTTATCTTGTGGATTGCTATCTGTCTCTGGGCTCACGGCTCCCCTCCTTTCTAGATACAGCAGAAGTTACTTTGGCAGCGCCTACGCTGCACCGTTTATACAACTATGCCCTTGTCTGCTGGCAGCAAACACATCTATGTTTGCACTGGAGCAGACAATCCCATCCAGTTTACTTCCTCCCTTGCAACAGTCTTTTTTCAGGCTCGACCCTCTCCATCAAACCAGGCCATTGCAAAAGTTCAAGAAGGTGATCATTTTACCTATTTATAGCTCATTCGAGAAAATGAAACAAAGATCCGGGCGCCCCGTTTCTTATTCATCACTCACCACGTGCAGGCAGCGGGAGCAGTTTCTCCCCAGGTTTCCAAGCCCTGGATGCAAAAAAAAGTACTACAGTACCTGAAAATGCGCTGTGCTGTAAGAGCAAATGGCAACTGCCCTTTGTTGAAAAGCTGGGATATGCTGGAATATGCAAGGTCAAGTGCCAGGAGCCTTACATCTTTATTAAAGCTCGTGACATGCAGGAAAAATACACATATTTATATATGTATATGTTGCACTGTTTCAGCATCTGCAATGTTTGAAAGATACTACTTTTGTTGAATCTATCCATGCGACATTCTCTTTTGATCTATTATATCCAAACGTCTTCTCTTGCTATCTATTTTTATTACCTAGATAATTACTATTCTATTTCTGTTCTAGTTCCTATGTTTTGCCTCATCCTGGAAGAACCAGGATGCCTTTTCTCAGTGAGAGGACTAATATCTGTCACATCTCTTTGCTTTCTCTCTCCTCTTGGTAAGCATTTTAAACGTGTTGGCTGCTGGGAGCACCTCGAGCTTGCAGTCTGCAACTCCTTGAGGAGCCTTTTCAGTGGGCAGCTGAGCCCCCCAGGGAGGGGGTGACTTTATCAATCACCCAAAGTCAGTTCAGTCAGCTCAGTCTGCACGAGCAGCCATCACTCCTTGCCTGAAGCAGGCCTTTCCGTTGCACAGATGAGCTTTAGCAATGGTAAAATGTTTTGCCCAAGAGCTGGATTTGTTGAGCGCAGTCTTCATCTCGGAGCTTCGAGCAGCACTGGCCCGCGCTATTAGCTGTCCGCAGGACTAGAGCTGAGGCAAACCTGAGCCAGTTTTGTACGGCAAACAAGGAGAGAGGGAGGTGGACCAAAGGCAGGCTCAACGTAACGCGATTTAACTGCTGTAGGTTTCACGTTGACTAAGTAGGAAGTTGAATGTGAAGGTAGATCACGCACTGCTAACTTGGCCTAATATGGTGAACAGGATATAGTCTCATTTCTGCCTTGTGTAATTCTTCTGAGGTCAGTAGTTACACCAGAAACTCCCGTGCCCTAGCCTTTTCTCTCATTCTGAGAGTGTATGCCTTTTAGAGATGCACACTCAGTGACCTAGAAAATCTAGATGGCCTTTGACTTTACTACAAGCTCTTTCACTTATTTTTTTCCTAGCTTTTTCGCAAGAGGATGGAGGTAACAGTACCTGCTCAGAGAGGGCCCAGCTTACACTTGCCGGGTGTTCCACTGCTCTGATGTCCTCGCTGTTCGCTCATTTCCTGAAACGGGCACTACTGAAACCTCTTACAATGTACAGTCTAATTTCTCTAACCTACAAGAATGCTATTTACACAATAAACACTATTATATGGAGTTTTAGAGCAAGGCAATGTAGTAATTCTATAGTTTACTGATTTTCTGTTAATAGAAAATTTCAATCTCTGCCAAACAGTCAGCTTTTAAGTCAGTGTCAGTTTGTTATATTTGTATCACACTAAAGCAAGAGCATTTAAATATCTTACAAAATAGGCAGGACAACGTAGATACGAGGACTATGATTCCTGTTTTATTAAGGATTATCAGTTCGCTTGTTTACTAGGCATGGACATGAGCTTACATAGAGACACTTTCAAGAATTAGAGACTACATGCTTTTGAAGAGAGAAAAAAATTTTCTTTCAGGCTTGCATGCTTGATCAGCTCAATGTTACCAGGTCATACACATGCGAAGTCATTTCCATTTCACTCAAGAAAAGCTAGCTCAATTCCAAAATATGTGACAACAAATGCAGGAAGAAGAAATTACCTATTTTTAGTTTATTTGTTATCAGGAAGAAAAAACAAACTAAAACATTGTGTTCAATGCACTATGATTGGTTACATAGGATGGAACTTCGTATGATTTCTAAGTGGCCAATGCTAGAAATAGGCCAAGTTCCTAATCATACAGAGACAAACAGTCTGACAGAAGTTTGTGAAAATGGACTTCAAGATCCAAGCACATTAATGAGCACCACTGGATTAGAAACTATTACATTACACTCTTAAGTTACAATGCGAGTACTCTATCACACCAGACCCTTAACCCATACCTGCTTTTAAAATTAGAACTTATTTTCCTTTTTGCTCTTTGTAGCCAAAGCCTGCCTTTTATGCTTTCAAAGCAGTGCTGAGAGTTTCCTAGACAGCTGGGTGAAGTACCTCCTACACAAATTCTATTCTATTCCAGACAGACAAACCAGCACTTTTACTCCACCATAGCCATGAGAAAAGCCCCGTCTGACAGACGTGTTTGAAACACACCGAGTTTGCAGGCAACTGAACACAAACACAGCAGCTGCCCTCACCACAAACACCGGCAGAGGTACTCGGGTGTACTCTTCTAGTGGCAAGACCCTTCACAAGCAAATAAATTTTTGAGTCTGGGCCTGTCCAACACCCAGCTCTCCTATCCCTGCGAATTCTCCAAGTTGCCAAGCAAACGGGTTGGTGCCTCTCTCCACTTACTGTGTTGAAGCTGGGCTGCTGTAAAAAAAGTAATGCAAAGGGCAAGTGAGAATAAGACCCATGTAGCTTTCTTGCAGGGAGGCCTGCAGAGGATGGAGAAAGTTTTGCATTTCCAAGAGCACCTATACGTTTTCCCCTAGACACTGGGTAAAACACGTAAGCAGCATCTGGAGCACGGCTCAGGATTGTGTCACTTCAGGCTTCCTCTTCCTTTCTCTGTTACAAACCTCATGAATTTTGCATGCTTTACAGTGAGGTGCTTCCAATCACCCTGCTGAGGCCTGGCATCCTCCCTGTATATGTTTGAATGCCCAGACGGGGTGCCTAAGAGCACTGCCAATTAGGCTCTGTAACCCTCATCTTGTTTAATATGAGGACTGTTAGAAGCATTCTCCTTGTATTTTAAGAATTACTTTCTGCATCACATATGAAACGATCCCAAGCCTACACCCTGTAGCTTACAGAGTACATGAGATGTTCTCCTTGCACTGTGGTTGTTGAAATGGAACATCTGCATTTCCAGGAGCAACCAAGCCCTCCAAATGAAAGGGCTGTGGTAATAGCCAGCGCAAAATGAGTGAAAGTAAACACGAGTGTAACGTTGTTGTAGCATGTATTTTTGCTTTAACTGTACACACTTCTCATTTGAAAACAAAAGCAAAGATGCAGATGAGAAAAAGCAAAACGTGCAATGTCACTTCTTTTTTTCTTGGAATAAAGCCAGATTGCAATATCCAAGATCGAATAGCTCAGATTTCCTAGCATTTGACTATAGGTCATTTGTTTCTTAACCGTGACTTTGAAAATAATTCATAGTACTAGCGATTCAGGTTTGCTACTGGCAACTGTTCAGTGATTCAGAGATTAATGACTTGACATTCCCTACATAATTTTTACAGATCTTAGTAAAAATGCCATTGCCATTTCTGGAACTGCAGTGTAAGTCAAAGAACTGACCCGGTACAGCGGCCTCTGTCCCATATTATTTGAAACCATTACTTTACTGGAGTTTCCTTATTTGAAGAAACAGTCCCTGCTGGAGCCCGAGAATAAGGTTTGAACTAGAAACACCGAGACATGCCGCACGGGTTACACGTTTAACGCTGCATCTCTCTCTACTCCTTCTGAGTTAGGAGAGCTACCTTGCGTGTGGCTCTTGCCGGGACACACACTGGGATGCTCTGGGCTTCTGCTGTGGGGGAAAGCGGCCTCTCCTTCCCCGGGACACACAGGGTCACGGCTGGAAGGGATCTCTGGAGGTCAACTTCTCCAGCCCCCCTGCTCCAGCCGGGCAGCCGGCCGCCCGGGGCCGTGTCCAGCCGCCTTGTGAAGCTCTCCAGGGATGGAGGCGACAGAATCTCCCGGGGCACCCTGAGCGGGGTGACCCCGCAGCCACCCCTCCCACCCGCGCTGCCCAACGCTCCCCGACGGCGGAGCCGGGCCCGCGGCGGTGACTGGGGGCCCGTGCGCGCAGCTCCCCTCAGAGGAAGCCGCGGGCGGCTCTGAGGCGCCTTCAGGGAGCCGGGGCGGGCGGGCGGACGTACGGCGGGCGTTCCTCCCTTGAGTGGAACGGCCGCTTTCCCCGGGGCCCGTCGCTCCGCGCACGCCTCCGCTCTCCCTCCCCTAACACTGCCGCCGCCGCCGCCGCCGCCGGGCTGTCGGGCACGCGGCACGCGCGCGCCCCCTCCGACCGTTGAGCGGCGGCCGACGGGGGCGGGCGGGAGCGGAGCGGTGCCGGCGCGCGCGCGCGCATACCTCCTTGCCTCCTTCCCCCCCCCGCCGCCATCCC
>KZ506207.1:191600-210823 GCA_002844005.1 Limosa lapponica baueri
GTCCTCGCTGTGGACTCTCCTTCGGTTTTTCTCTCCCCTTGGCGGGGCAGCCTGGGGATCTTGCCTCAGAAGAGACCTCTGTGATTGAAGAGATTTTGCAGGAAGCGCTCCTCAGGCTGGTGGAGGCTCTGTGGTTTCTCTTTTGTGCTCGCTCGTTCCTGTTTTCAACTTTTGCATTATTTTTTTAACCTTACTTTGCTCTGGAATAAGGGAAACTTTTTATCTCCGGAAACATGTCGACGGGAGAAAGTTTTGAGTCTCGGTTTGAGAAAATCGACGTGACTTTAAAGGACCCCAAATCCGAAGTGAACGTGGACTGTTTGCTGGTGAGTAGGGAGCGCCGATGGGCCCTCGGTCCCGTCTCCCCGAATTTCTTACCCTGTGGGACCGAATCTCGCACTGCCGGGCTGACTCACCGCCCTCCTTAACTCCGCACTAGTGTGTTGTGTTTACTCAGCGTTGAGCTGAGGGTGCGTGAACGTCTCTGTGCAGGGAGAGCGGCTCTCATGCCAAGGAGGCGCCCGCCCAGTCCTGCCTCAGACTTGTCATCCCTCTCGCTTCATGCACCTTTCTTCTCTTCACCGACTGTCATAAGGGGCGGTGGACGCTTTGTACAGAGGCGTAATTCGCGAGTCCCAGTCCTGTGTGTGAGCAGGAGACTGTAACTAGCTTTGATATACCAATTCCCTCTTTTTTTTTTTTTTCTTCCAAGAGTGAGGTCCTCTTATGTTGTGGTTAAGTGCTGCACCATTGACTTCAGCCTGTTTAACCTTAAGGTTTGCAAATGCCAACTAATGACGTGTAAAACACAGCTCTAAGATGAATATGCCCTTACAGGTGGGGAAATAGTCATGGCAGGGCTTTAAATGCATTTTAAACTAATTGGTGTGCTAGGCCTGGGATAGAGGGCTGCTTGCTTATTGTTTCTCTGCTTGATCATACCTTATGGTTCAGTAGTATGAACCAGTGCTGTCAGTGTTATAATTGCATCATAAGAAAGCAAACCATAACGCTTCCTGACATAAAACCAACATCATTTGGTAGCTGACAAAAGTGGGTGATATTTTAGTTTTGATTATAGAAAGTACCTCAATAAAGTGTATGCTAAATCCAGCCAATTTGTTTGGGATGTAGCTGGGTACTTTGATATCCCTAGAGATGCTGGTAAACAGTAGCAAATTTATAATTTGTGCCTCTGCGCTGAAGTAGAGAATTTCTTTTCTTTGTAGCAAGGGATAAAGGTTTTTTAGTGTATTTTTTTTCTCCTGACTTTCTGTTGTCAGAGAAGAACAAGTAAATTGAATTTTTTCCTAGTGTGAACCCTGACATTTGGGTTGGGGGGGGAAGGGAGGCGTGGGGGTGGAGGTGGTCATTCTTCATCTTCTGTGGCATGGCTTTTAGCAGAAAGCTCGCTTGAGCATAAGGTGGTGGAGAGGTGAAAAGAATCTAATGAAAGAATCTCTACGAGTTCATGATACTGTGTACTCTGTTTAGCTTACTACTGATCTGTGAGCTTCTGAAGTGTTGACAGAGCCTTGTGGATGTTGCTGCCACAAAGGAAAATAGCACTGCATCTTCCAGTTAACTTGCTGCTTTTGATCCAGTTTACATATCTGTCATCTTAGAACCACAGCAATGAGAAGAGCTCTGATGCTTATGATATACTGTGTCAATTTTGATAGCTCAAGACTACTGTCAAATCTGACTTTTTTGCACCTAGCTTCTCTTGATAGATGTCAAGAGTATAGATTCAATTAAGTGTCCAGAGCTTTACGTTAACCACAACTCAGTTTGCTAGTATGTGCTTTAATGCTGGCCATACTATGGGGGGACCTTCCTACAGTGGTAGTAAGGAGATTGCAGGTATCAAGCATGCAGTTGATAGTATCTTTAAACTGTATTCCTTCACCTTTTAATCAGTTTAAGGGTTTGCCCTGTTTCAGGGACAAATTGCTATTTGGAGCTAAGCTGTAGTCAGTTTGGGAATGAACTTGTTGGGATGCTTCCTGTCATGCTTGTGTAAAGTTTTAGAACATGTGTTTGCACCCAGATCTTAAGAATGTCCCTTAAAGTGACAGGTTTTCAGAAATCTTCTGAGATTTTTGGGCATACCTTTGTGTATTCTTTTAAAGGCAGCTTCTTATGGTATAGTCACCAGAACTTTATTTTTGGGTTTGTTTTGTTTGTGGTGTGTTTTTTTTTTTTTTAAGCTGGACTTGTAAACTGTTCTCGTAAACTAATGCCAATTAAAAAAGTAAGTGCTGCTTCTGAAGAAACAGGCTGGTAGGTTAACTTCATATGTGTTTGGTTGCTGCATCAATCTCTCTGCTGGCTGGACTTTTACTTTTTTTCATACCTCTCATCCTGAGCTGGTTCTTGGGTCTTTTCTATAGAATTTGAGTACCCTAACACTTTCTAAAGAGTTTAAAGTTTTTACACTAGTTCTTAATGTGATGATTCATGCTACAAGCATCATTCTTGGCCCAAGGTACTATTTATGTATCAAATCCATTGTAATCTGTGTGGATATGTTTTTAAGGAAGAAATGCTTAGGTGTAGGTGTAATCAATCTATGCTTAAAATATCTTCTAAGATGAACACCCTGTTCCCCTCCCCGCAGTCCCTGATTAAAGAGGGAGACTTGTCGGGCTCTAGGCCTGGTACACTTAAAAAGAAAATAAAAACAAGTTTTTATGATCAGTCTACATACAAAAAAAAACAAAACACCTTTTAAATCTAAACCTCTTTTCCCCTGTGATTAAAGTTGTGAATTGATGTTATTTATAATTGCTTTCATTTTTCCTGAGCAAAGCTGTTAGCTAACTGTGTGTATCTGAGCGGTGTTACATGAGTAACTGATGCACAGACATTTTAAATTCAGCATCTGATATCCTACATACGTAGGCTTAAAATACTGGAGTTCTTTAGATTCAAGAAACATGTTTTTTGGCTTTGTGAAGAAAAGTAGCAGCAATGCCCTTGACTTCTCTTGGGATGGTTTTATCTTCTTTAGCTTTGCTTAATTTTGCTTCTATTCTTAATCTTCTTCCCCATCAATTTGTAGCCCTTGTAGACTAAAAGGCAGGCATAGAATAACTTTTAAGTTGGTTTTAAGCTAGGTTCAGTATGCTAGAAAGATTCTAAATTTATATATGAAGTAGTATGAGAACACTAAGAAAAGAAAATGGGGTGGGGGGCTGATACAAAGGAAGGTGTGTTACCATTTCAGGAAGGTGTGGGAGAAGAGTGCTGACAACAGAACAGGCAGAAAAGACACACCGAGGACTATATAACTTCAGTTTACATGCTGCAGGAAGGAAATTTCATAAAGAGCAGGAGAGACATGTGTTTATTTTTCCTGTTTTCTCTTAAAGCAACTATAATAAGAACAGAGTAAGAAATTGGACTAAGTTGCAACTGTCTGTAACTAAACTTGTTGGTTTCTTGGGGTCTTCTGTGCACTCGATTTAGTGCTAGGCTGGGAGATCTTAGATAGGCTGTCTTTTTTGATGAACCATGAGGAGGCCAAAGCCTAAGTTCTGCATAAAGCATGTGCCACAGTATAGTGTAGTGCTTTTTTTTCTCAAGTTATCAGGTACTAGGAGTCCTACAGTCCTAAAAAGATCTAATAAGACTGTGAAGACTGCATTAGATAGGTAGTCACACTATAGGATGTGCAATGATCAGATACCGGTGAATACCATAGATGTGATAAGTAGAGCCAAAGGCAATGTAAGTAACTAGCTATTAAATTGAGCTTAGTGTCTCATTAATGGTATTAAGCAGTGGAACGCAGTATTCAATGAGCATACTTCTACAATAGTTTTGGAATAGAAACAAATTTCTTATTCCTCTGTGTTTCTTACTAAATCCCTGGGGTTCATGGGCTTCTAGATTTTGTAGAGTGGGGAGAGGGGAGCATAACAGGTGAATGGATGGGGTACATCTTCACGTGAAGCTGTCTATGCTTGTTATTCAAAAATAACTAGTACATTTTCATGAAAATGTGTTTTGATACTCTTTGCTTTGATAATAACTCACAAAGAGTCTTCGTGTTTTATGTAGAGACTTGAGTAACTCTGTTAATGCAAGTACTTAGTCAATTACTTAAGTAGTTCATTTTTAAAACTTCAGACTCTGGATGGTCTTAATCTTCAAAGATGTCAAATGTTTCACTTGTTCAGCATTTGGCTTCAAACTAACTGACAGCAGTAAACACTGTATATGACAAACTCGGTTTACATAGTCTTTAGAGGTTTCCTTTTTTGTTGCACCAAAATTACACAGCACAGAGCTTGATTGACCTGTTTTTCCTAGGTCTATCGTCTGTTTCGTATTTATCTAGATGAATTCATGTTCATCTGTCTTTTGTAGGAAAAGGTGAGATGATCACATCCTCTTTGGAATTTGGAATTGTAAATCTCTATCGTCGCTAGACCTTTTTTCCCATCTGCTTAAATTGTTAGAAAGCACTTCTGAAGACCTTATGGTCAGGGATTTGGTTTAGAATAAAAAAAAAGAGTAAAGACTCTAACTCAAAGTAACTTTACTTCAGAAGTTCTTATCTATCAAAGTAACTGTCGAAAATCACCATCACTGAAACTATGTTAACTATGCTCGTAGAATCTGAGTGATAAAATGCTGGAGAAACTTGGTATCTGAGAATCTTGTTTGCTAATGAGGCTCATGCATTAAAAAAAAGGAGAGTGTGAACATTTGCAGAGTGTCAACTTCAGAATGCTGTAAGTTGTCTGGAGGTAGTTCAAAATAAGGGGAAATATAATGATTGACTAAATGTTTCTGCCGTTCTTTAGCTCCAAATGCAAGGTCCTGGGCTTGAGTTTGGACAATCACGAGTATCAGTACAGCCTGTGTGTTGAAAGGATTGGTTGCAGCTCTGTGGAGAAGGATTTGGGGATATTCAGAGAGAACATCTGAATATTTCTATCTTCTGGTAGAGAAAGACTCTTCACCAGGGCCTGTAGTGACAAGACAAGGGCCAGCGGTTTTAAACTGAAGGAGGGTAGATTTAGATTGGACATAAGAAGGAAGTTTTTTTACTGTGAGGGTGGTAAGACACTGGAAGAGGCTGCCCAGAGAGACTGTGGATGGCCCGTCCCTGGAAGTGTTCAAGGCCAGATTGGACAGGGCTTTGAGCAACCTGGTCTAGTGAAAGATGTCGTTGCCCGTGGCCATGGAAGTTGGAACTAGATGATCTTTAAAGGTCCCTTCCAACCCAAACGATTCTGTGAGATTCTATCTAAAATAAGACTTCTGGCTGACTTAGAAATAGAATTCTGTCTTTTCAAGTTACCATATGCAAGCTTTATATGCAAAACCGATTATAATTGCAAGTTAATATTGCCTGCTTATCCCTAAGAATTACAAAATATATAGATTGATGTGAAATTAATGATAAAATGTGTAACTTAGTATGTTAATCAAAGGTTAAATGCAACTCTAAGTTGTCTTCGGAAATGCAGTAACTTGGTGGATTCTCATTTCATGGTGCACCTCTTATAAGACTTTTTTAATATTCTGTAAGCCTTCAGAGAGTTAACAGTAGAGATGATAGGGCTGTCAAAATGTTAGTGTTTGGTTCACAGTGTATGGTAGGTTTTATACAGGAATAACAGTTACCTTAGCCAATTCTTCTGCTCATAAAACTGGAGGCTGTAGGAATGTAATTATTTTTCCCTGTAAATGTTTTAATCAAGAATGATAATAGAAAGTTGCTGTTAAGACATGTTTCAACAGGAGGAGTAAAAAAAGAACCCAAAATCCTATAGTAAATTATAAATGCTCTTATCAAGTAAAAATATTTGTAAACAATGTCCTTTTCCCTGGCAACTGTGGAGTGTTTTGGTTTTTTTGGGGGTGGTGGGAAGGAAGAGGGAAACACCTGGAATTTGTTTGTTAGACAAAGTGAAAATCAACCTGTTGGTCTGTAAATCTTTGAGGACAAAGATAGCTTCATGAGCCACTCATTGAGAACCTAATAAATATTTAGAAGCACTGTGAGCAGCTGATATTGGTAGCTGCACAGTTGCTGTTAGCACAATTCCATAGGACATATTACATAAAATGAAAAGCTTTTTTAGGTCTCTTACCAAGGAATACTGAGATGTTTGTCTCGATACAGGATGTTTGTCTTGAATTTGAGAGGTCCCAAAGCATGTAATTAAAAAAGTCTATTTTTTTGTGGATGTTGCTTGACACTATTTATCAAAACCCCTTTGTCATCAAGAAATTGCAGTTCCAAATGGAGATACTGAAAAACTGAACTTCCTTCCTTGAGAGCAAAATTAGAGAATGGTTGAAAACTATTCTGTCTTTGCCTTAATTTGTCCAGTCATTCAAGCAGCAATATAGTCAAAGGAGTGACTAAACAATATTGGTAAAACTGTAAGTGCTATGCAGACAACACCCACTTAGCTCTTGTAAGACAAATGCAAATAATACCATCTTTTAGCTTTCTTGGTAGTTTGCTGTGAAATAAACACCTGAATTAATGACGATTGAACAAGAGCTGAGACTTGATCTTTGTGAAGAAGAAAAATGTTTTGGAGCTCTTGTTGTCCATAGTGTTTTGCTCTGCTGAGACAATTGGATCTCCTGTTGTGTAATTTCAAGTCAGCTTTCTCCTTGGGCTTTTCAGTGTTGAAATAGCATCGCAGAGTATAACATGATGTGGTGCATCTTTAGTTACAGCAGTCTAGCTACTGTCTAGACAAGCAGCACTTGCTTGGTCTGGTTAGCTACCCGTGCTGTTAGGGGAGAACCGGCACAGGATCACAGAATCACATGGAGTTGGAAGGGACCTCTGGAGATCATCTAGATCAGTACCAGCTTCTAACTGGAACACGGGTCAAAGTCTATTCTGATACTCAAAATCTTGTAAAGGGTTGGCTTTAACTAACTGAAAGATTGCCACTCCCTGTCAATATTTATACAATACAAACTGTCATGGGGACAGTATGTAAGTTCTCTTTATTAATAGGTCCTAATTTAGATCCAACTGCTGATTTCTTTATTTTCAGCTTTCCCTCTTAAAATTCTTATATGCATTCATTTTTCTGCTGCTTTTATAGAGTTGAGAAATATGTGAGAGTTTTCTTGGTTTTTTTTCAGTTGCATGGTCTGAGATGATGCAAAGACCTCATGCTTGGAAACCTCTGTAGAAAACACTACAAAGAACTAAGGCTTTATTTTGGACTGTAGTTTGAAACTACCTAAATGAGTTTCTAGTTTGTGTGTGTCTGGGCTACAGAACTTGTAATTGATCTGGAAATACAAGTGGAATTGTGTTGGAACTTGTTTTTTCCTACAGATCTTTATGAGTCATAATATTCACTTAAAAAGAATATGGCCAACAAATTCTCAAATTCTAACAGTTATGCAAATATTGAGTAATTATGTTTTTATCTTTTTTCTCTTAAAGCTGCATCGTATTCAGATAGTGCTGCATTGTATTCAGATGTATTAAATTCTAAGGTATGAATATATTCAGAGGAAAACTGATACTTCCTGATAAGGCCTATTGATGTTAGATATCTACATATAAAATGCATTAATACAAGATGGCTATTTTCCCATGCACTCACTGACTGCTATGAAAATACTGTTTCTGTGGAAGTTGGGCTTCTTTTTTAGCAAATAAATAATGACCAAAAAAAAAAGCCCTTACTGCACAAAATTAAGTATGTCATCTGAAATGCACTTTCCAAAGAAGAAGGGGCCAGAAGCTTCTCCTGACATTTGGAAGTTTCAGCTAGGAAATTTTTCCCTGTTTTGTGGTTGGTTATGTTTTTCAGAAGATGGTTGGTAGGACTTGTAGTATAGCTGTAATGGCTATTTCAAATGGGAAAACATGAAGGAAGGATGGTCAGGGCATTCATCTCATACTTATAGATGATGGTACACTTAGTATTCAAAGGAATTAGAGATTTTGAAACAAAAACAGGTTCTTTATGTGCATATTTTGGTTAGAAGTGTCTAGAGAAAAGAAGTTGTTTCTTCTTTCTAGATCAGTTACTTTAGAAGATGATTTGTATGTCTGCCTTTTGAATATTTAATACCATGTGCACAGTGAAAGTAGTATTTAGTTGGGTACAAGTGGTCGTTATTTCATAGAATGATTGAGGCTGGAAGAGACCTTCAGAGGTCATCTTGTCTAACCCTGTTGCTCTGGCAGGGCTACTTAGAGCAGGTTGCCCAGAATGGCTTTTGAGTATCTTGAAGGCACTAAACTCCACAGCCTTTTTGGGCAACCCATAATTTTCCCCTTCTCAGCAGCTCATTTACTTGGTTGAGTCTTTGTAGCAGAGCATAAAATTCACTGAAATTAAACAGAAAAGTCGTCAGTACTCATTTTGCACTTATTTGCAGAGTTCTCTAAGTGTTTTGGTCTTAGCTTGATCAGTAAACCAGTAAACCTCTTTGTAGCTCAAATAATTTTCTGAAAGGCGTCTGCCACAGTCGACCAGAGGAACTTTCTGTATAGTGTAATCATAGATTTGGAGATTTTAAGCATAAGGGTTTGTATGCGAGGAGACAGTTGCTGTGAATTGGTAAGCTCACTAAGCTTAATTTGTGACTGCAGTTGAAACAGATTAGGTGTAGAATTTTTCTGTTGGGGGAGGCATTGCTCTGATGTCTACTTTACAACTCCAGGATTGCCACTTCAATTTTTCAGGGTTCTGAACCTTGGTAGCATTGTGTTTTCTATATTTGTGTATGTACATCATTCTCCTTCTGACAGACGGTGAGGGTGGCTGGGTAGGACTTTCTTATTGGCATGGCAATGTGGAAGACTTTTTGATATTGATGGGGCAGGAACCTGTCCCTTGGAGTTAGGTGAAGCAGCAGGAGCAGGGACTGCCAGTGGTAGAAGCTGAAGTGTGAGGTGTCAGTACAACAGGCACCCTCTTGGAGTCTTAGAATGGTTTAGGTTGGAAGGGACCCTAAAGATCATCGAGTTCCAACCCTCCTGCCATGGGCAGGGGCATCTCCCACGAGACCAAGTTGCTCAAAGCGCCGTCCAGCCTGATCTTGATCTTCCTGGAGTATGGGTGACAGAGTCCAGCATGTTAATTCCACCATTCAGATCTTAAGACCACCTTTGAGTACAAATGTGGAGTGACTCTTTGTTGAGGTATTTAGGAGGGAAGGAAGCCAGGAGATGATAGCGTAAAGTGGATGGGGAGGAGCGAGACTGAAGGTAGGGCAATGAATTTGTGCTGTTTATACTTGCCCCATGCCTTTTCATAGATGCCAGGTTGTGCAGAACAATACCAGGCAGGACATGAAGCTGTAGTTGAAAATACAGGTGATACTGGTGCTTCACAACTTTGTCTTGATATTATGCACTAATGTCAGTGTTAGAGGTGGAATCTTAGAGTTTCCTCATGAAGCCTTCTTTGTTATGAAATCTTATTATACCAATGTATTATTATGCTAATCTCTTCTTAGAAAGTAGCTTTGGTTGTAGGCACGCAAAGAATCCTGTCAGTATTAAGCTGAGAGAATTTAGTCTCCCCTTGCAAAGAGGAAAGGTTCTTCTGCCACAGCAATCTACCTAGCACTTTATTTATTGCTCTAATAAATCTTCTGTTAGCTGCTGTCCTCCTCCTTAAACTCCAGTTACTACTAAGTTCAGTGGCAATTAAACGATTGCCAATGTACCAATGATATACTTTGTTTTAGCCTTGGGACCATTCAAACCTGCTATTACATGCTATATATCCTCTTTTGTAGGAATACAAGGCCAAAAATGGTGCCAGCCAAATGGTAGACTTATTAGGACTTGAAGTTTTTGCTCTGCTAGTATTGGCAACAATTGTCGTGGCTTTTGAAACAGGGGCTGTTGTTGCCAGCGCTAGCAGAGTGAAGGTGGTGACAGAAATAACAAAATGCCCATTAAGGCCTACAGAGTGAAAGCTGAACTATTGATGAGACTGTGTGTTTTGTTGGGTTGGTTTTTCGGTTGTGGGGTTTATTTCAGTACGCTGGAATTGGAGATGTCATTAAGAAGCTAAGCTCTCTCCGTAGAGAATAGATTAGTAAGCTTCCTGGAAGAGTTTTTGTCTTCTGTCTGTTACTAACATGCTCGTGGCTATTTTCAGCCTTTCTCATACCCTGCAAACCGTCTTGTGCATGTGGTTTCTGCATGTAGCGTGACCTTAAAGTGTTTGGAGATGCTTTTGGCTTGTAAAATCAGACGGTTGGAGAAATCTTCAGAACTAGTCACATTGTGGTTCTGAAACAAGCTGTGAAGGCTCTTGTTAGAAAGACCATATTCCTGAGAATTCTGGGTTATGTATCTAAAGAATAGAGTTTTAACACAAAGAATGTCTTGTATCAAGTAACATGCATGCTCAGGGCCGTTCATTGATTCCACTTGGCAGGTTGGGTTGGAGTAAGGAAAGGACTAAAAGTCTCTCTTGCTTTTAATTCTTGATGAGTGTAAGGTCAGAGGAGTCTTTGAAGTTTTCTCCTACTGTTTCTTTTCTGTTCTAAAATCCTTCAGGCTCTCATAACAAAGCTTTTGTCCTTTTAATGTGATGCATACATAACGCTACTTTCATCAGTAGTTTGGACTTGAGATATAATCAAAGATGCTGTTTAGAGGAGAAATTGGAGTCTTATGATGCTGGTGCTGCTGGAGCTGCTTCGGTTCCGGGACAGCAACTGTAAATGACTCCTATGTAACTTTCTGCCTTCTGTACAATTGATTCTGGCCAGCATCAGGGAAGAGTTGGGGTGGCTGCATTGTTCTTGACCTTACCTTTTCTTTTGGTCATGACAACCTCCTCTTTTAGCTCCTGGCAAAAAAGGGAGTCAGATCAAGTTCACCTTCATATAAAGAATAGTTTCTATCATAGTTCTTGATAAGTTAATGGGAAGGAAGGGTCTGAGAATGAGGAATTCTAGGGGAAAGAAAAAAGGATTTTTTTTTTGTATACCTTTTTTTCATTGCGATTTGATAGACTCATAGACATGGTCAGGAATAAAAGAAATTATTGATTAAAACCATTTATTTGCAGGTTGGGAAGCTTCTTCTGAAGTAGAAGGGAGTAGGAACTTAATTTTTTATTTTAAGATTCAACCAGAATAGGCAGCTGAAGATTTTCCGTCAAATCAGGTTGTTTTGTGCAAAGTTGACTAACTGTATCAAAGTAGGACATCTTTCACTTTCTATCTTTCTCGTGTGTTTCAACATCAACAGACTTGCCTTCCAGTGGTGTTGAATTACGCACATTTTGTGGGAGGAAATAACAGTACCCAACAAAGGTGTATTTTATAAACAAGTTGATGAACTAGTGAGCTTCCTCTGCAAGAGGAATTGTCCATCAAGTCTTTACGTTTAATTTTAAAAATTTGTCTTATGAAGTGATGGGTTAGCAAAAGCGAAAAAAAAATGAAATATGGCTATAAGTTTTTAAGAATTACTTTCAGAAGTAATCTGATGTTTTCACAAAATATATTTATGTTCTTAGAGGAGTTGGAATCAACCTTTTTCATAACAAGGGAAGAAGGCGCAACCTTCTTTTTTTGGCAAGTAACTTGCAACTTTGAGCGAAAACTCATACTTAAGATTAGGCAATCTCCTGCAGATCTTGCTTGCTTTGGAATTGCATCATGGTAAACAAATGGTTTTCAGGTATAATGAAGTGCAGCTTATTCATCCTAGAGCTATAGAAATGAGCTGTTTTATTAGCTAAGCCTCCTTTCTTCATCTAGCAGAAAGTGGAAATGGTGTTAACCAAAAGAGCTCATGCTTAAGTTGGACAAGATACCTGTGTCCGCAGCTCTGCAAAACACAAGAATCATTTAATTTTTTAATTTTTCTGGGGGATGCTTGTTATCAAGATCTCATGTTCTTCACTGTTCAGATCAGTTAATTTCTGTTCCGTTTCTACTGCAGAAGAAGTAAAGAAGTAATCAAGCTCTGATACAAAGAGGAGGAGCGACTAACTGGGCAGATGACAAAAGAAATAATTGTCAGTAATGCCAGTCCTATCTATTCATAGACTCTTGAGTTAATTCTTAAATTTGTGCAGTAGATATTTGCCTACCATAAGTTACTTCATTCTTAACAGTTTTAAAAAATTACTGGATAAAATAAAATGGATAAACTCAATTTGACTTTGGTAATCAAACAAGCGAAAGTATTTAAATGGAGTGACTGACTTTCCACAATCAGAGAAAGTGAAATCAAAGTTGGTGTGCCATGTTTTCCTCTTTTCTCCTGCTACTTAGTAAATGAAATATCAACAAGCAGGGAGCATCAGTACAGTATCAGACTGTGATATTGTCCTTTTGTACTTTTGAATATTCCTAACTGCAGAACACAAAACAGATTTCACTTACGGGGTGGTGGTAGGGTACAAGAATCAAAAAAAATGCTCTTTGTGTAGAAGGAAGTCTTGTCTGTCCATAAGAGAGAAATACAAATATGAGGTTTGGAAAACAGGCAGAGAAATTAGGAAGATTATAATTAAAGATTATTTTGGCATTGGGATTGTTTGTTTGGCCTATGGTGACTTAAGTCAGGGCTTCCTGATTTCTTCAGGCTTTTTGTGAGAGTGTTTTGAATTTCTATTTCCTGTATCTAAAATAAGGAAGTACTTTACTCCCCCCCCGCCCCGCCCCCAGCCGACCTGTGGGTTTAATGGTGTGGAGGCAAGCTACTGTTTGTACTCTTTGTAAGAGGTAGGGAAATTTCACTGGTAGTACCATGGTGTATTTGAAAAACAGACATCAAGCTTCAAGCACACATGTGGCAAACATCAATGACCAAACCAACCTCCACAAGAAGACTTTTTAAACTTAAGTCGAAAGGTATGAGTCTGCATCTTCATTGGTATGTTATAAACAATGTTAAACTGTGCTATTTTAATATAAGCCGTTGCTTTCAGATTCTTAAGCGTTCTGAGTTGTATTTTCGTTAGTTACGGATGTTCCCACAGATAAATAGGGAAACTAATTTATCTGAACATAGACTTATGACTGCAAGATACTGTTTTTAAGTAAAGAAAATTAATTTCTCTGTATTAGTGTATATTAGTACACAAGCCTAAAAATTACTTTGCTTCAGTATAACAAGTAATTTTTTACAATGCCTCAACTTTTTTAGTAGCATGGAAACTTTGCTGTTTATAATGTTCATCGGTCTCTGACTTTGCATAGACCGTGTGGTATGGATTTGTTGTATTTTCTAGGGGAAAAATTGGAGACAAATTAAGAAGAGCTTCATGAAATTTGATGCTTTTTATGGAAAAAATTCAGTACTGCTTGACTGTTCGAGTTCTGTTGTGCATGTATATGAAGCTGTTAAAATGAAAATGTATGCATTTTAATGCAGTTAAACATTGTCCAATGCTCAGCTGGTAATGCTGAGTAGTATAACAGGAGGCTGTTCCTGTTTGCCGTAGTTTCCAGTGGTGTAATCACTGGAGGAAAGGGGGAAAGATCACTGAAATGTTCCATTGACCTAAATAGTTTGAGGGTTGTAATAAGTTAAGTCCACTAGTTCTCAGAAACAATTCTCTTTCTTGTTAGCCCTACATATTGAGTAGGTAGTGTTTTCCTACCTTAAAGAATTCACATGCAACTATTTACTTCCGAAGATGTGCTTTGTAAGTTTCCAGGAAAGCTCTTCTACAAAAAGCTTCATTAATCACTTTAGTTCATCATTGAATAAATGGGTTGGTTAGAAAGAAAAGATTTATGTTCAGTACATTCATGGTGCTTTATATATATACACACATACATGACAAAAAAAATGAAGTCCTGACATGCATTTTCCTTTAAAAAGAAAAACCCTGCAAATTCAGTTGAAGTATTCTAAGTGTCAGAATAATTCATAGTAGTTGTTTTCAATACTGTGAAGTTACAGTTTCCTACTCCAGATTTTGTTAAAGGGAACTGTGATAAGAATATTTCTGTATCCTGTGTGATGACACCAAAATGTCACAAGGAATTATCTGCATAAAGTTTGCTAATATGTAATTCGACTTAATTTTGGTGAGACATGAAACTGTTTTAAAAATATCTCAAAAGATCTCTTGGTGGTCAGTGTTTTTTGCTTAGACTGATAGCTTGTCACAAGTAGGGTCTTCCAGGGATGGATACTGGGCCTCATGCTTTTCAACATCTTCATGAAGAAGATGATGGGATTGAAAGCAGCCTCACCAAGTTTGCTGATGACACTAACCTGGGTGGTGAGGTGCACGTCAGAAGGAGAGCCATCTTCCACAGTCACGGACAGGCTGCAGCAGTTGGCAAGTAAGAACAGTATGAAGCTGAACAAAGACAAGTGCAAAGTCTTGCACCTGGGATGCCATAACCAGGGAGTTTTGGTACAGTACAAGTTTTGGTCTGTGTGGCTGGGCAGCAGCCCTGCTGACCAGGAGGTCCTGGTGGACAACAAGCTGAATGTGAGTCAACAGTGTGCCATTGCAGCAACAAAGGCTAACTGGATACTGGGCTGCATCCCCAGGGACATTACCAGCAGAGATGGAGATGTGATCATTCTACTCGGTGCTGGTCAGGTCCCACCTGGAGTGCTGTGTCCAGTTCTGGTTCCCACAATTCAAGAAAGACACAGGCAGACTGGAGAGAGTCTGAAAGAGGGTTGCAAAGGAGCATCTGTCTTTTCAGGGAAGACTGAAGGAGTCTCCCTGGAGAAGGCTTGAGGGCACCTCATCACAGTATTCCCACACTTAAAGGGCAGCTACAAAGAGGATAGAGACTATCTTTTCACAAGGAGCCACATGGAGAAGACCAGGGGCCATGAGTACAAGCTGCACCGGGAGAGGTTTCCTATCTATATTAGAAATAAATTTTTTACAGTGAGAACAATCTGTAACGGCCTCCCCAGGGAAGTGGTACAGTCCCCATCATTGAAGGTTTTCAAGATGTGACTGCTAGATAATCTCATCTAGGCTCCCTTTCCCATGAAAGGTTGGACCAGATGACATTTTGAGGTCCCTTCCAATCTGGGTATTTCTATGGCTCTGTGATTCTTAAGCTTTTGAGAAAATATCTGTACAAGTGTTGCACTGATTGGTTTTTCCCTTTGTCTTTAGTTCCTGGCTTTTGTTTCAAAACATCAGTGAAGTTCTTGAATCAGTGCAACAATGTGTTTGCAGCAGTGCTAGTTAAGCACACACTAATTACATACACTGTGTACAAATTGCTTTTTCAGCTGTATCTGTCAAGGTCCTATTTTCTGAGGCGACACTATACAGGATATGATAACTATGCTGAGCAGCCCAACATTTGTGTGTTTTGTCTTGTAACATCAGATCCAGTCAGAATAATAAAAAAAGAAATAGTCTTAAGGAGAAAAATCTTTAAATCTACTGGCATGAAGAGATGGAGGAAACTCAACCACAGAATGCACACACAACAAATCTAATTTTTAAATGGATAAAAAGATAAGCTGCTGTTAGATATTTTCTTAAATATTTTTCATCCTAAATGACAACTCTAGGTTGCAATTGTATCTGAATTTAAAAAATAAAAACAATAGGAAAAGCAGGTCCTGCAGAGTTAATTTTTTCTCTTTGTGACATTTCATACCTTTCAAGTGAAGATAAACTCTTATCTGGAAGGAGGAAAAAAAAATATTCTCAAAATTTAAACCAGCAAGTTCAAATTATCCTTTTAGGTTGGGAAAAATTCTTCGCTGAGCTAAGAGAAACTTGCAAAATGATGAGAAGCTAGTAGGAGTTCTTACGCACTCAGGGGGTTTTCTCTCATGATGGCTTCAGGTGAGAAGTTGCTCAATTAATATGTGTCTCTCAAATTAAGAATTAGCATAGAATGAAGTTTTCAGGGCGGGGTAGGTGCTATGTGTGTAACATAATTAATAGTAGTAGATGCATTAGATGAAATAAAAATGCATCAGACAAAGTCAATGCAAAGAGCAAATCAAATTCCAGCTACTGCTTTTGGTCTTTTCTGGGTTGCAGTTATGTAAGGTTATTGGCATCCTCCATTCAGTTTTGAAGAAAGAGGCTGCTCCAACATCTGCTCTGCCAAATGGGCAAATTCAAGCACTGTTACTGTGGTATGGCAAGAAAAAGAGGTTACCTCAGGATATCTTTTAGTCATCCTTTTACCATCAGCCTTCTGTTTGTATTTCAACTAGTTCAGAATACAGTGTGTTGGTGGTTGACTCTTGACAGAACTAAGATATAAGCCACACCTTTAAGATGCTTTAAAGGTATGCCTTTCCCTTTCTGCCAAAAGGAGTAAATTTATTCTGAGGATAGGATAGGAAATGTAAGCTGTAATATCTTATTATCAACTTTGCCATTCTTAAGATCTTACTGCTGACTCTGATGTACTTATTGATGGCTTTGGAATTTTGGTAATTAAAAATCAAAAATGCGTTTTTGCCATGGAACAGTGTTTGGAGCCAGAGTGAGTTAGGTTGTAGGATGTTCAGGATTTTGGTTGTAAAGACTATCTTTTACATAGAAACAACATGCAAGGATTTAGAAATACTCCACTCAGCTCTTTTTCTGAAATTCCTTGCTCTTGTCTTCTGGACAGCCATGAACTTTTGTATTGGTTTTCAGAAGGAATAACTTGTCTGTGCATAGATGGGTTTGCTTTGACTCAAAGTTAACCTTCTGCTGTATTCTTGTTGCCTTACAGCAATATGTACGAAAAAGAGGTATAGTCGATATCCTAAGTGATATACTAATCTTTCAACCTGCATTCTCATTTATAAAAACTGGCTTTTAAATGGATCTGTTAAACTGGACTAAGTGTCATCTTATCTTCCAGAGAATAAATAGATTAAGAGGTTTTTCAGTGAGGTAATGTTATATGAGTTAAGATTTGTCATGTCATAGTTCAATAGGCAGAGAAAGGGACAAAATTATTAAGGGACCAGTTTAGATGCTTCTCCCTTAAATCCAAATTTGAAGGAGCAAGAAAGTAAGTGCTAAACATTTGAATGTGATATGTTCACCTACAGTGATTCGAGAAAGAGAAGAAATTCAGTTCTGTATTATTTGCTCCAAGTCATACGATGTGGTGTCTTTACTCAAGGAAGTAAGGGGATTTTTGAGTGTGTTTTAGATACTGCTAGGTGAAATGCTGCATTGCTTTTCTTCTCTGAAGATTTTGTCTTAAGTGTAAAGCTTTGCATTGTGAACTACTTGTAATTTTTCAAGTCCGAAAGAGTGTGTGTCTCTGCAGTATTTGATCCTTGTTTCTCCTTGTTAGGTTTCTCACACTCCTGCCAAGCAAACAATTTTTAAAATGTGAGTCAAAATGGAAGTGCTAGATCAGGTTTTTTTGATTATTTTTATAGAGTTGGCTGTTGGTTGATTTTTTTTTTTTCCTTTTCTAAATCGAATTGCTTATCTGTAATTCAGAGTCTAGTTAACTTCTGTAACAGAGTTTACTTCTGTGCCAGTGGGTTTTGTTGGAATACCACAAAAGTGTTTTCTTAATTTCCCCTTAAGTCTCTGAGACTGCGCAAGTCTGAGTTAAAAAATGACCATGGTTGGTAACAAGTATCTGTTTCCGAGATGGCTGTTTACATGCATGTATTTATGTAGTTCTTCAGAAGTTGGCTCTGTGGTCCAGCAGTGACTACTGGAAAGTAAAATGCAGGAGGTCTGACAAAAGTTTAACTCTGAATTCTTGAGACAATACTACTGCCTTTAAATATGCTCTGGAATATCACTTGTTGATATTTTGTAGTATTTAGAAATTGAGAACCTGCTTTACTAGGTGTTCTACAAACATCGTTTATATGGATGGGAAGTAGAAGCTACTACTTGACCTGACTGGTTGTAGCTTTTGAACCACGGTTTTATATACAGACTAGGTATCACAGTGTCCCCTTAGTTCATATAGATTTCCAAGAAAGTAGTGTTTTTTTAATGGCTCTGGGGTTTGTTTTCTTTTGTTTGTTTGCTTGTTTTGTTTTAACTGAATACTGGAAAAATGTTTTCATAAAGCACATGCCAGGGAAAAATAATCATAGAGAAGTTGGATTTTAAAAGTTTTTAGGAAAAATGTTTTCATCAGTTTTGCTTTCTGCTTAATGAGGAGTGAAGTGACAGCTACTGAAAATGGTCTGTGGAATGAAGGAGCAGAAAATGTAATGTTAGTGTGCTCTTATTTGTTTCATGACAGGTTTTTATGGTGTGACAAAAACATTGCTTGCCCTCACCTCCTGTAGAGATTAAGTTAATCAGCCCAAGCTCAGCCTTGCTCCCTTGTAAGGACAGGCAGGAGAGACTTTGACAAGATTCCATGGTAGTGGCAATGGTCCAGACAGCCCTGGCTGTCTTTGCTCTTGGGCTAAGATTTGTTTTCTCCCCTCTTCTAAATCTAAAGAAAATCATGCCTTTGGAGGACATGTATATCAATCTACTGCATCCTCTTTGGATGGGGGTTTGTTTTTCCCAAGCTCTGAAGTGTTATGTGGGGATAACAGTGTTAGGGAAGAGCTGACATATCACTGTAGTTGGAAAACTTGGTGGAAGAGTTGTTTTTCAGCTATTTCTTAGCATTTTAGTATTTTTCATCCCTATGTTAGCAGGATTGGTGAAAATACCCAGTGTTCTAAAAGTTGAATATCAGTGTTTTATGAAGTTCTACTGTGTGCGTCTCATGCTTGAGCAACTGTATTGGAAATATTGGGACATACTTTGTTTCTTGATACATGAAGTTAATGGCTTTAGTTTTGCTGAAGTTTGAGTTTCAAGGCTTGAAAGGAACATAGAAAAACTTATTTGCGTGTCCTTAAACGAACCTGTAAACCTAATAAGACACAACATCTCTGGACCCTTTTGAAATAAAAAATGTTGGATCCTACTAATAAATTTATACTACTTCCTTTCGTCCTCTAGTCTTGAAATACTGCACTTGAAAATCCCAGGTAAACTGACTTGTATTGCTGCACTGTAATGTATGCTAAAACCCTTGTTGGTTATCATGTGAGAAACTTGGGTTTGGAAAAAGCCACCCTAAGTTTCCATGGACAGCTTTGGTTCTGTTCTGTCATTTCAGTACTTGAATATGGAACCAGGTTTTCTTGTAGGGATTTGATTTTGTAGTTACATCTCTCTTTTTTTACATGCAGTCCAAAGCATTCAAGATTTTAGTCATGGCTGTACCATGGTGTCAGAAAGGATAATAAGAGTGCTTAGAAGAGATTGGTTTTAAGTGCTGTTGAAGTATTTCTT
>KZ506207.1:211975-259990 GCA_002844005.1 Limosa lapponica baueri
TTTTTTTTAAATTTGTTTTTCAGTATAGCTTTTTGGAGAGTCTTTTCTAAAGCATAGTTATTGAACTAATATAGTCTCCAGAGACTAAGTTGTCAAGGATAGAACTTATCTTTTTATTGTTTTATAGCTTATTGTTTATATCTATAGCTAACACACAGTTTTGTTTGCAGCAAACATAATCCAGGTCAGGTGACAGCTGATGAGGTATTGTTGCTTTATAGAAAAATTAGTTGCCTTTCCACTCACTCCACTCACTATATTGCAAAGTTTGTTGGTAATGTTTTTGGGCCTGGGTTTTGGTTGTTTTTTTTTCATAGCAGAGATAACACTTCTCAGACAAAGATATAGTGGGGCAGCTAGAGGCAGCAGTTCAAGCTCTTGATGGGAGAGCTTACTCTAGATCTCCTAGCTTAACACATTATGGTAAAAGTAAAGTTGCTTTGCATATTAAACAGCTTTTACAAGTGCTAATGCATTTTTATTTATGTTGTTTGCAATAATGTGTTATCTTTCTTCTTATGAACGTGTTGGTATCTTGCTGATTCTCATCTTATCCAACTGACTAAAGCTTACTTCCTGAAGTCTGGCTTCATGGATACCTGTCTGGAAAAATATCTGAGGCAGACAGCAATTTCCCAAGCAACAGATGTGGAGCGGGTTCTATTTCCTTTTCTGAATACTACTACTTCTTAATGGAGTTGTGCAGTTGCTTTCCTTTTATTGAAGTCTTTACCTGATTCCTTGCAGGCTGCTGCCCAATGAAGTCTTAAAACTTTTGAGCTGGGACTGGAACAGTTTCTCTTTTTATCTTTTGTATCTCTGATCTGTCTCTCTTCTGTACAGTTTTGTTGAAGGGAAGTTATATACCAGTATTTGTATCCATAGTGTTAATTTTTATCCATCTTACTTTTGCTTTCTAGTGGGTGTTCCTTAGAGTGTTGACCCCCGTTGGTCTAAATTGGTAATTAGAAGTGTGTGTTTAAAATGAAGATACTAGGATTTCTGAACCAGAAGGGGTAGATCTGTATGTGCTGCCTGTGGAAGAATCTGTCCTTCCACTATAACAAAGCAAGCTGTGGGGACCTCAAAGGACTTTTGCTGATGTAATTTACAAGTGAGATTTGGCTTTTATTTTTTTTTTCCCTTTTTTTTTTTTAATTTTCTTAAGTAGTTACTTTACATTTTAGGTGGGGGAGCAGAGATTGGCTTATATCTTTGATGAATATGATAACTTTGAGAACTTGAAAGGATGTGAGGTCACGTTTTTCCCCCATGAGGTATTTCTGTAGATAGTGTTACCCTGCTCTATGTCAGGTTGGCTGCACATCTCCAGTTGCAGTTGTTACAGTAGCTGGGAACTCTAGACCTATGAGATGCTTTAATGCCAAGTGCTAACTTTGCTGTGGAGTTCTGCTTCCATGGTGATAAACATCAGTTCTTTAACTACCAGTACTCCCTTTTCTATTAACACTATTTATATATATATGCTTTAAGTGTACTTGCATTCAAAACATTTAATGCAGTTTTATTGAAAAGCACAATTTTAAGAAGCTGTACTTACCCTTTTTTTAATCCTTGCAAGAGACAAATATGGCTTGATAAATCCTTGAAACCTAAACTATGCCATCTATTTTCTTATTTTCTACACATTAAAATATCAAGAATCTATGTAGCCCTCCAGATAGCTATCCAACTGCTTTAGTCTTTTTATTTAAGGTATTCTGTTGATGGCAAAATATGCCGTATTTGGTATAGAAGATTTGTAGTTTGTAAAACTTGCCTACAGAGCGTATCAAGCCATGCAAATGAACCTTTTTTAAGGAAAGTAAGTTGCAAATATCCAAAGATCTCACTTGCTGTGAAATTAAATAATCTAATTTGACTTAATGCCAGTCAACTTTTGTTGCTGTTACACATCTCCCTGAACTATTTTCAAACTATATATTGTACCTGTTTCTGCATAAATTTTACTGAAATATATACTTGGTGATATTTTGGATATATTCTTCATCTTCCTGGAAGACATTCCTCTCTTATCTGATCTTCTTAAAGGTTTAATACTAAATGGAATTAATTCTGAGGCTAAATTGAAATAATAGAACACTGATGTAAGAAACTGAAGTTTGGATGTAAAGACTATTAACCATAATAAAATATCCTAGTGTAGTGAAATTAGTATTGTAATATAGGGTTAGAAGTTTGAGTTTGGAGGGGAAGAAAAACCCCACGTTGTCTAGAATGCATCTTCAGACAATGTGAACTTTCTGTAATTTTAGGCATAAAACAGTGCCTTGAATAGGTGTCAGAACAGATAGGGGGCTCTTGCCCTCAGTTTTAGTGGAAGCCTGAGGCTTTTAGGTTCTCTGAATGATATGTGTATTGGGTACTGACAGTACGCTTGCATACTTACTGTATATAAGTTGGTATCACAGATTTGCACTACATCTTATTTTAGTTAATTTTAGGAGATGTTTCAGGTAGCAAGATTCATTACTGCAGTGGAAAACCAGCATCACCTGGAAAAACTACTTGCCTGTGAAAGAGCATTACTGCTTGTATGTGTACCTCTCTGGAGACTTGCACCTCAGGCTTCCATCAGTGCTAATATATTACCAATATTGATAGGTCTGCGGGCTCTGGTGTTAGTGACAGTGAGTATTTTGATAGATATAGATGTGTGCGTCTATCAATATATGTTGAGAGATACATATGAATTTATAATTTACTTAGTCGTGTAGGAAGTGTATACTCTAGTAATTTTTCAGCAAAAATGTTGTAGAGTTGATGTTTGGACAGAATGCAAGTACATATATATGTAACGACACAGGACGCAATATGGGTGAAGTTCGCAACTACGCATGGAGTAACTCTTTAAGAAGGCTGAAATGAAAGCGATAAGCCCTACTGCTTTCAGTAATCCTTCCTTGAGATTTCAAGATCTACTTACTGAGATCTTAAAATCTTTACTGAATTAAACTCTTAGCTCTTTACTGAGTTAAAAAAATTTTCTTTGTGAAAGGCTACGTATTTAACCTAAATTTGCAAAAGCTCTTTATGAGTATTGCAAGATATTAAGAAGGAGCGAGCTGTGTAGAACTGCATCGTGCTGGCAGTGAGAATGAGCAATGAATCAAGTGCCTTGTACTCAGGCTCATATGTCAGTTTGTATACTTTGCCTAGCCTAACAGTGTAATGAAAATTCTTAAGTGTCTTTACTCTGTCTACATTGACTTGTCTGCTTTAAAGATGAAGTACTAAATTACAGCTTTCTGTTCTCTAGAGAGCAAAAGAAATGAATGTGATGAACTTAAAACTAGATAGAGGGATCTTTTGTGTACCTGATTAGAGAGAGATAAATGTAGCACTGTTGGCATTGGCCTGAAAGTGGACCTTCAAACCGTGTTCTTGCCTGAAACTAGTGAGTTGTATAGATCTATTTAGTACTTGTTTCTCAGGTAAGCTTACACTTGCTCATTTAATAAATAAATTATATATATAAAAAAAGTATTAATGTTGGGCACCAGAGGAAAGTCCTGTGTGTGTTTTTTCCCTTACCAATGAAGTTGCAGTAGGGTATTCCCTAAAACAGTAAGTATCAAAGAGGGGTCCGTGGTTTTCTCTCAGTTCAGTCAGTAGCATCAGAAGAAGTCTGTCCTTGTCACAAAGGAGTAATGGCTGCTGCGGACTTACATGGAGGGCCAAAAAAGCCCCTTCTTGGCAGGGTGGCTTTCCAGCTGGTCAGCCCCCAGCACCTACGGGTGCCTGGGGCAGTTCCTGCCCAGGTGCAGGACTTGGCATTTCCTTTTGTTAAATTTCATGAGATGCTTCTCTGCCAGTTTCTCCAGGCTCTCCAGGTCATTTTTACAATTCAAAGATCTGATAGTTCAAACAATTCAAAGAAACTTCTGATTTATTTTTTTTAAAGATGGATTTTAGGTGTCATTTTTCATGTGTATTTGAAAATAGGATATAAAATCTAGCTTCTCAATTATGTACTTAAATAGGGGCTTTCAGTTTCAATAGTCGACCACCGAGATCACTTGTGTATGACAGGGTGTTACGAGAAATTGTGATGAACGTGTGAAAATCAAGACCAGTCAGGTTTTTTGATTTAAAGTATGGAGGAAAGCTTTAGTACTATAGAAATAGGAAAATGGATACAATACAAGGAACTAAAATATGGATAGTTAGAGTTGTAGATCTGAGGACTTACTTTGGTCTCTCCAAAAAAGGAAAAGTAGCAAAGACTTTAAACTTGGATAACTGCCAGTCGGTCCAAGGAATGCAAATTTTGATGTTGATAATACCCATTAAGTTTTTTTTAGTTCTTTGAATGCTAGAGAAATAGTAAAATAAACAAGTATCTCAATAACAAAGTTTCAACTGAATTTAATACATTCTTCTTTGTCATATGCTTCCACTAGGTGATACTGTGTCATAATGAAATGTGTATGAAGTAAAAAAATTCAAAATACAAAGATGCTATAACTGTATCCTGATACTGCAGATCATATACTGGTTTTTTTTACATTATATCACTTATGAATCCTGAGATAATGTTTTGCTGAATTGAAGTTGCTTGATGCAGTATATTTTGAAATATCCTAACAGTAAATTTCACTATAAAATTGCATTAATATTAATTTGTACATCTGAATAAAACTAGCATGAGATAATTGTAGTGATTTTTAATATTAAGGAATGTAGTTAGAGAGTGAGGCAGTCCAGTATAGTCATTGTAGGATTGACAGTTTGATGCATTAAAACTTTGGAAATGGGTATAGACCAAAATGTGGGAAAAAATCCAATTAATATGGGACTCCTTAAGCCAAACTGAATAAAACCAGTACATATTAGAGGAATCTAATGAAAAGGAGTCAACATAACAGCTCGAGAAATTCAATGATAATAGATTTTGTAGTTAATGTGTATGTTAATGATAACTTTTTCATGTTATTGCATTCTGTATTTTTAGGAAAACTGAAGGGAAAGTGAAGTAAAAGGCTATTGCAGAAATCTTTCTGCACATTTCTTCATGAAATGTGAAAAGAAGCTTAGAGGAGTTTCCATACTGGAATCCTTCTTTACAGTGTTCATGCTGGAGGATGTCTTTCAAGCTAAAGTGGCACTAGAAAAGTTTTTAGGACAAAATGATGCAAACAGTAAGATTGCTGAGATGATGAAACTGCTTAATACTTATCCCTCTTTTTTTGTACCTGATTGTGTCTTAAGGCACATAAGTGCGTGTATAACCTTTGTGTTTATCTACATTAGTGCTTAAAACTGTTTTGACAACAGTAGTAAGGAAGATGGTAAATATATAGCTTTTTAATTTTTTTTTTTCTATTAAAGAAAAAAAATATCTTGTGGATAAGGCAGGAGCCCCCAAGCCCAGTAGCAGAACAAGTGAGCCCACAGGTGTTACGATGGGGAAGAGCTAACCCATGTATTGTGGAAGAAAGTCATACATCTAGTGGACTAGAAACCTAGTGGAGTTCCTTGAAGTAATTGCTCAGTAGGAGGATAACAAAAAGCTTTTGATGAGGCTCTTTGTTGAAGCATTTTATCAGAAATAAACTGCTCTGGGCTGGGCTTTTTTTGTGGATGGATGAATGAATGAACTGAGAGCTGGTGATCAGTTTGTTCAAAACAGAGAGGTCAGTAATGGAGTCTAACAGGTCTGTGCTATTTCACAGTCATAAGGGATCTAAAATGGTGAATAATGATTCATTAATGATGATAGAGTAGTAAAAATTGAAGCTATAGCAAATCACAGAAGAAATTACTGTTCTTTGGTGCCTGGGTGATTAAAAGTAGTAAGTGAAATACAGCATTGATGAATGTTGAGTGAGTGCATGGGAGAAAAACCTCCCATCTTTATGTACTTGTGTTTTTGAATGTTGAACTAGCTTTGATTTATAGTACCTAGTTTTGTGCAAGAATCAATTTAGTACACAGTGACTATAAGAATTAACCAGATATTTCAGTTAATAACTTAAAATTTAATGAAGAGCAGAACAGGAAACATTGTACTGCATTGCGTATTTATGGTGTGCTCACACTTAAATGCTATTTGCAGTTTCCCCCCAATTCAAAAAGTATACAGTAGAAATAAAAAAAGTTCTGAGGACAGTGGTGGTGGTAGGAATTGGAATAGCTTTTGTGCAGGATAATTGGCAGAGAAATGACCAAGGGAGAAACGGAGGAAGTATGTAAAGCTGTGTATTGGGGCAGGTGGTTAAAGAGTCATTGTTCCTTTTGTGGCTGAGGAATGGCAAGCTCAAAATGAGGTCCACTGTCACACAGCCTGTTAGGTGGAGGAATTAGTATCTATATGATGCTGCAAATGCAAGAGATTTAAACAGGTACAGAAAATGTTTAGACAAAATCACTGAAGAAAATTCTGTCTAGAGCTGTTTTCTATGGCAGTGCCATGTCTGGCTCACAAATACACCAGCGAAGTACTACTATGTGCTTGACTTGTTCATATCCTATTTCCTGGACACCCTTATTGTCATCTCTTGAAGCAGTATATGAGTCCAGGCTGACCTGTGATTTCACTCCATATATCTGTTCTTTTGAAACTTCGAAGTGTGGTGTAGTAATGAGCTACAGATCAGCAGCATACATGGAAATGTTGGTTTGGTAAGGAAGAACTTTCTGCACATTGTAGTGGCTCCTTAGTATGCCTCTTTTTAATTTCAGGATAAAATGAGGTATTTTAAGTAGATTATGAAACTGTTCATACAACTGTTGCTGTTAGACAAGTGTGGTATGGAAAAGACATTATCAGACCATGAAACTGTTTGAGTGAAGGACATTGGAAAGGAAGTTTTTTTCCCCTGTTCTTCTTTAATCACCTCTGAAATACTGTTACCATGTAAGATGGAAGCGGAAGTCATATGTTTGCTTTTATAAACCAATTTATTTTAGTAATCCAATTTAACTATTAACATAAAAGGAAAATGTGTAGACCACAAAGCTAAACAGGAAAATTGCTCTGTAATGACAGAACAAGGTAGAGCTTGGCATTAGCTGAAAATACCTCTAAGCTACAATAAGTGTTTCTTAGAAGTACAGGATGTGCTGTATTTAAAGAAGATACATACTGAAATATATTGAACCCATCCAAGTGGGGAAAAATCCATCATAAGAATGAGGCCTCCTTATTTTAATAAAGCATATTTAACTATTGGATGTATGTTTCCCTTATTATAATGACGTCTCAGTCTCCTTTTTCTTTAAGAGGAGGAGGGTATGGCTACTATAGGTCTTGAAAGAAAGATGTTCCTTTCTTTCTGAAGTCAGATAGCACATTGAAAGAGCAAGATGGAAATCAGAAAAGCTGAGATGAGTTATCTCTGCAGCCATCAACAATAATAATCATGTCTCTTTTCATTCGGCCTTCACCCTTTTTCTCCTAACCATTATTGCTAAAACTCTGCAGTGTATTCCCATCTCCGTGACCTGTACCCCTTTCTACTGGCATTGCCTCCTCAGGGGTGACTTTGTGTGCTCCTCCTCCCTGTTTGTTTACCAGTCATACCACTTAAAATAGCCATGCTTCTCTATTTCCCTTTGTACTGGAACAGCTTGTAACAATTGCAAGTTCTTCTTGTTTCGCTAATGTAAGTGAAATAGAAAGGCTATTCTGTGTTTTATGTTATACAGTAGGTATCCCAAATATTTTACTTTCATTATTCACATTTCTCTAAAATTACCTTAAGCGTAGTCTTGTATTTGCAGTCCACAGTTAAAATAATACCATGCTATTTTTTCTTCAGAAACATACTTCGGTTGAAGAAAAGAATGATTTTGAGAGTTAACAATTTACAAGTCTCTTAATTATTATAGGCACTTCACCCCACCCCTACCTTATTTTTAACCAAAGTTTTCAACCAGGATAGTTTCTTCTCTGGATACTGTGGCAAAGGGGAATTGATTATTGAAGAGCCTTTTATGTACACAGTTCTTGGCATGCAGGTGGTGGTTGCATGAATTTGAAGTGTGGTTTGAATTGAGTGTGAGATCAATAGCTTGAATCTCAATTTCAAGGTTTATTTTTAAGTGTTTTACTTGAATTAAAATCTGAAAGACAATGTTTTCGTGGTGAATTCTGAGTGAAACAGTATTGAAATTTGCTTTTACCTCTTAAAATGCTTGATGTCAAAAGTGTAATTATATAATATAAATAAATATAGTATATAATATAGAAAAAGTATAATTTGTATCCTATTTTTCATCATTATTTTAGAGCTTTTAAAAAGAAATACAACAAAATACCCAACATGACCAATGCAACCGTGACACTTTCTGTACTACTTGCTTTTTTCTGTGTAGGCTTATATTTTAATATTTTGAAAGAAGTAGTGTGATATAAAAATAAGACTGAAGTTAAAAATTTCTAAATATTCCCATTTGTCCCATGTTGTTCTGTTCAGTGTTTAAAAATCTCCCCTCTTCTAAAGAAAAAGAAGGTATATTGGCTTTTGAAGCAAAACCTGAAACGAAGCAGGTAATTGCACTGCCCCAGAGCAAACCAGGATTTAGAGAGTTTTGTTGTGCTTCTGCTTGATGTGTGGAAAAGTTTTCCGTGTTAGATGTGACCCAGGACAAATTGATTGACTCTAAAGATTTGAAGGCTTAAGGGGCAGAGTGGACTCCCAGCTTTGGCAATTCATCACCATCACTCATCTGCTTTTAAAAATCCCGAGATGTGACCTGGCAGCCTGGGAGATGTTCTTTGCCTGCTGCTTCTCACAGTGTGGGGCTTGATGCATAGAGCTACCACTGCACTTGGTGCTGCTGTACAAGCAGTTATCATGGTTTCTCTGTTGAATTTACCAAAGAATTGAAATTCTTTAATGGATTACCTGGTATTTATTTCCGGGTATTTACTATGTATCTTTGGAAAAGGTATCTTTTAGTAGCTCACAAAGTATTTCTCATGGAGTTGCCCTTACCCTGCATAGCTTTATACATCTGTCTTGAGTCCAAATTGTTGTTTGCCTCTTACTCTCCTGTTACTGATCCATTAAAAGTTTTTTCATTGCCATTTGCTTTTCTTCTTCATCACTGGTGTAAATCCAAAAAGATGATCCTTTAATACACTCAAGCTGCAAAACTTGACAAGTGCTATGAAAATATTGTGGTGCTTTTCTTGGTTCTTATAATTTTCATGGTAACATTGCTTAGTTAAAACTAAGCCGCTGTATGGAGAGGTAACTTAAGACAGGACTGTTTTTATGAAACTAATAAATTTAGCAACACCCAGCCTTCAAGTAATTCTGATTATCCTTGTAGTTCTACTTCCTGACCCCTGTTTTCAAATTCTAGTGAGAGTTTACTCTTTATTCTCAGTATAGAATCATAGAATTGTCTAGGTTGGAGGGGACCTTTAAGATCATCTAGTCCAACCATCATCTAGTCCAACCTGAAGTAAAAATTTTCTATCTTATATACTTCAAAAGTGAGGACTGTAAGCCTATAAATAGTTTTGATTTTGATAGCATTTGGGTTTTTTCTAGCTTAAAATCTCCTTTAGACTGAGGGAGGAAAAGAGGTTTGAATTTGAAGTGAGGGATCAAAGACTAATTTTCTCAAAGTCTAGATTAAGTGTCTTCTCTAATATGTGATCTTGGAAAATAAGCTTTTAAAAAAAGCTTATGCTTCAGCTTTTTTTCAGGTATAGTTACTTGATGGATCCATCTTGGATCTTGATGGATCAGCTTTCAGTCTTGTCTTGTATAATTTTATAAAAGCTGAAAACAGTCTTTTTTAATGTTGTATTTTTCTGTTGGTTTTTTGGTGGGTTTTGTTTTGCTTTTGTTCATAGGAGTGCCTTGCATGGTAGTAATGCCAGATGGGCTTGTGGCTGTTCCTAGATTTAAGTTAGAATACATAAAGCCGGTATCTTGTTCATGAAAATTCCCTCTGAATTCAATAAATAAAATGGGTGTGTGTGTGTGTGGGTTGACTCTTGGAGTTAAATTACCATCATTGTCCTATTATTGAACTTCATTAGAACTGCTCTTTGTTCTTTTCATGTTTGGAAGAAAGAAAGTTTTTATGTAAATGTAGAGCTAATTAAGGTAATTAATAATTCATAGAAGTACATTTGTTTTGGGATGGACAGAAATTAAGTTTTGAAGAGTCCAATGGAAGCGGAGTAGTCACAGCTGTTTCATGTAACTGCTAACAATCATTAAATAAATGTGAATGATTTCATTTGTATGAATAATTAATAGGGACAACTGTTTTTATCTTGTCTCTTCAGTTAGCATTATGTGTAATTATTTTTCCAAACACCTAATTTTTCTGTTCTTTGTTTTCTTTTCAGGATGGATTAGATGCTTTGGTATATGACTTGGATTTTCCTGCCTTAAGAAAAAACAAAAACATTGATAACTTCTTAAACAGGTGTAAGTATTTAATGTTTCAGTTACTAAATAACAAAAGACTAAACAGACAAGCAAAAATAAATAATAAAAGTAGTTCTAGCTTTTTGAAAGGCAACTAGGGATTTGGGTTTTTTGGATGCAAGTTGTTTTAAGAGTCCAATTATTTCTTTCCCAGTGAAACCTGACAGCTATCTGTACAAATCTAATCCCCAGTAACTGAATGTCCACGTTTGTTGCCAATCTAAATGGCATTGTTTTCAGTGGCACAAAGGCTTTTGAGAGAAAAGCCTGTTATCTTTGTTCTTAGCAACCCTCTGGATTCCTATAACTTGCTTTGTAATTTCATGTATTACTGTATCATAAGCAATTAACAGTAAAATGACATAACATGTATACAGTGCCAAGAAATCATATTAAAAATTTGTTCACCGACAGACTGGAGCATGTGTTTTGTTGACTTTTTTGTTTGGTATAAAAGGTTTCTTTTCATTATCCCATGAAATTCTTATACTGCATAGCTGCTGTACTTATGCATGCAGCTGATGTTTCTGCAGAATTCTTCTCTGTATTTAGTCTATATTTTTCCATGACCAGATTTCCTACACATTCTGCTCTGTAGTAATATTTTGAATAAATAAAGTTGTTTTTTTTCTTTTTTTTATAGAAGTCATAGTTCCATAATTTTCAAAATAAAAAAAATCAAAACTACCAAAACCAACAAAAAACCCCAAACAAAAAGGCATTTAGGAGTTAAGCCTTTTGTAAAGGCTTCCAAACTGACAAATTCTGGAAATCACGGCAGAGACATTTGCTGATTTGAGGCTTACTTCTGCCTGTGGACTGAATGGCCAAGCCTTGAAATGAAACTACTGTTATTAGATTTTTTTACAGGCTTAAGCATCTCAATTAAATGTTGTAATAAAAGGATTTTAAGTGGCAAATATAAAGTAATTAACTAAAATAATTTTTTGTCTTCATGGAAATTTATGTTTTTATTTCTGTTTCCAGAGTGTTTTCAAATAGTTTACTTGGTACAACTATAAGCAATGACAGTGAATTTGTGGGGTTTGTTTTATATTATTCCCCATTTGTAGGAATGTATGAGTCCACTGAATCTAGCTGATGGCTTACTAGCACGTAAGCTGGTTGCCAAAAGGCCTAAGTTCAAATGTTTTGTTTAACTTTTCAAAGTTTAAGCTATATTTGATATCGTACACTGTGTTACATGCACATTTTGTGTGCTCAGTTATTTACGCAGAAGGTGTGGCAAAGGAAATACTCATTGCAACAGATAATTTGAATGTAATTTTTATGAATAGTGAAATCATTAGTGATTCTCAAAGAGCTTCACTTCTGCAATTGGGGCTGAGTGAAGGAAAAGAAAACTTAAGTTTACAGTCTATCATAAAGAGTATCTTGTAGGTATAAACTATATAAAGTGTAAGATGTGACCTGAAGTAATATGAAGGTGGAGAACAGACCATAATTTTTCACTTCAGATTGCCTTTAGAACACTTACCTTGCTGTGTTTGCTGAAATATGAAAGCAAGCTGTGGATGTGCAAGTAGTGGACTTAGAGGGAACTGTGAAGACTAATTTGTCTCAAATTTCTATTTAAAAAAATAATAAATAGATATATTGGAACACTTTCATGTTTATTTTAGTTCTAATAGAAAACTGGTTAAAATATCTTTTTGCAGTATTAGTTGTCCAAACAGTTTGCGCTATTATTCTAGAACTTTAAAATAAATTTCTAGATTGCAAATAAAATGGGAGTTTGCTTCCTTTATTTTATAGACTGATGGCCCTAGGAGCCTGTCCTTATCCACTCCTTTTTTTTTTTCTTTTTTTTTTTTTTTTTTCTGGTTTACGTTGTATATTTATGAAGCTTCCAAAATCTGCTTCTACTGCCTAAGGTTGTGAGGGTTATTTTTGCAAGTGTGTAGGACCTCAATTAATTTTCTATGATACAGAATTAAAAGAATACGGAAGTCAATATTCGAGATGGTTGAGAGCCCCACTTTGCAGTTTATTTCAAGACAGCATCTAAGCTTATAATCAAACTTCAGGGCAGGTTGGAGAATGCGATCTTTCGCCAGGGGAGCTGCCCCACCTGTCCATAGAGCATAAGCTGCTCGGGTCCTCACTGTTAGCGGGAGATAAAGAGCTGCCTATTTGAATATGTTGCAGCCTGATAAACCCTGTTTAACAGATCTTAGCGTACCGAGGTGAAATTTCTACCTGTTGTTACTCTAACATATTGTCTGAAGATGACTGAGTGTTAGTGTGTCTCTCAAACAGCAAATTGCAATTTGCAACTGCTCACAAGCCCGGTTTGCGCTATTTAAAAATCTTTAGTTTAGTTTCCTCTTAAGATATATTTTCCTTAATTCTGTTTTGGCTTGTGATTGAAAACCATTTAAAGCATTCATATGTTGCCTAGCTTTCTTTTGCACCAATGTCAAGATTTTTCATTCAGAAGCGGTGGAGTCCCTATTGTGAGATCACTAGGCAGTAAGTTAATGATAACTAGAGAATTGTTGTCAAGGGAATTGCTGCATTTTAGTTCCAGCAGTCTTACTCATCCTCCACGATAGGTCAGTTTTCAGCAGGGCAAATAAGGCAATGCATTATTTTTTTTAAATTACTAAATATTTTGATCCTTCTGTGAAATAATTTGTCAGAACTTACAATGTTAATATAATTTATTGAAATCAGCTAGTGGTGTGCTGCATTGTAAAGGGGTGGCTTTAATTAAACAGTAATGCCACAGAGTGTTTATTCAAACAAAGCTATATTTGTTCCTGTTGTGGTAATAAAATCTTAGTGAATTTTAATTGTACATATGCTGCTTTTGTTTTAGATAATGGCTGGTGTAGGTAGAAATCTAATGGTAATTTTCTGTTGTCTGTCTAATCATTTTTTAAAAACACGAACTTAAAAAAATGACATTTCTTCTCCTTTCTCTCCCCCCTGTCCTTACTTCTTTCTAAACTTGGCTTTCAGGCCTAGAATATTATTTTTGAAAATAAAATATCGTTACATAAGTTATTTTATTAGAAGCATATCTGTTTTAGTAGATGTTCCTTGCTTTTAGAAATACTGGATCATGACGCTTTTCCATGTAATCTCATGCCAGTGTTGACCCACATGGATTAAAATAGACTGTTTTAATCTTTGACCAAATTTGGAATTAGAATATCTGCCCACTGGGAGTTTGTAAATTATTGTAGTTTATAGAATGACAGGTTTATATAAATAATTGTAGTGATTCCCACTGCATGTTTTAAATTAAAATATACTTTTTTGAGTATTAGAAATAATGAAAATGCAGATAAGCAAAAGCTTTTTTTTTTTTTAAAAATAGTTTCTTAAGCGTCTCGTATGTGTACCTTGTGGTATTTTTCTGAGATGTGTTGCATGTTTATCCAGAAATAATTTTCTTATACTGATCAACTTACAAGCAAGTTCATGCTGGATATGAAATTTTGCGTAGGTTTTTTTTTTTTGCAGGTGGTTACTTTAAAAGAAATACCCAAATTAAGATCTCTGGTAATTTGATTGTAGAGTAGAGTCACTGCATTATGTTTATGTCAGGTTTGGTTACTATGGTACTGAGAATGAGCTCAGGCATTCTGCACAGAGGTTTCCAATAGGAAGGCAGCTTCAAAAGGAAGTGCCCCCTCTAAGCAGCACATCTTCCATCTTCTAATAACTGTGAAAAATTGAAATCAGATGAATTCAATTAAATTGATTATATTTGAAATGTGAATTTTCTTTTATGTAGATAAAGACACAGTGAATAAGATGAGAGATCTGCGCATGAAAGCTGAAGATTATGAAGTGGTGAAGGTGATCGGTAGAGGGGCATTTGGGGAGGTTCAGTTGGTAAGTTATGTTTCTGTTTTTACTTTCGAATGTATTCTGTAGTATTTGCTCTGTGTCTATTTCTGAATACAGTGTTCAGAAGATGCACTCGTAATATTAAAGCCTTTAACTCGGTGAAATTTTATTTCTTTTTATCCCATGGATATGTTTTTGAGAATCTTACATTTCAGTACTCTCAAAGTGCACAAGTACTTGTCTTGCATTGTAGTTGTGCTTCTCTATTGAAATAAAATGGGAAGTGTATTCCTCATAATCAAGAACATTAGCTGTTGCGGCTTTATATGTGGACACTCGAGTAAATCTTCAGGACTAGAATAATTTCTGCCAATTCAGGGACTATGCCAGATTTTTGTGGATGTAGCTCTCACAGATGAGAGATGTTGTGTGTTGTTTGTGGTTGATGAGCCAACCAGGCATGTCCATCCTGCTTTACTGAATTGGGAACTGGTGGGAGAAACTGAAAATATGGCAGCAAGTATATGTTTTTGCTAATGAGCTGTGTAAAAGGTTTGTAGTTTTAACTTTATAATATTTAATGGATGCCAATATTTGTCCTTTTAAAGACACACACCTACAAATTCCAAAGTGGCTGTTATGCCTATGGTCTTCTATGTTGAATAGCTCTAACAAGTATTTAAAAAGTAATGCATATATTGTCAGATAATGGAATGTAACTATTCTGTAGGCCTACAGTATATAATTTTTTATAAAAATGTGCAGGGTCTGATAAAAGTTGTTAAATAGTGGAGCAGGAAAAGTAATATATTCAGTGGTGTTCTTCATATGTTAATGTGGCAAACTAATGTCACATTTTTCTTCATAGGTAAGGCATAAATCCTCAAGGAGAGTGTATGCTATGAAGCTACTGAGCAAATTTGAGATGATAAAAAGATCAGATTCTGCATTCTTCTGGGAAGAAAGGGATATTATGGCTTTTGCTAACAGTCCCTGGGTTGTTCAGGTATAGTGATACTCTTTTTAAAATATTGTCATTGTAGAATAGTTTCGTTATAACACTGCATGACTTGGAATTACATGTTTTCATTTTTAGCTTTCCAGAGTCCCTTTTTGGTTGTACTGGTCTGTTAGGGAAGTATATTATTAACATTAGGATAGCAGATACTGCACTTGCTTCAAAACAGTATTTTGTCATAACATTTGCAAGATAAGCTCTGCTGTTTATTTTTAAAACTCTTTGCCGGATATATATTGGTGAGCCTGCTCTGTAGTAATTTTTTGAGGCATCCAGCATACCAGAAAGATAAACTTAAGACACAGCCTCTGTATATTCTGATTTCTCTGTGTATATTTGACTGCAAATTATGCCCGCTCTGGTTAATTTTTCCTCATCTCAGTGTTATCACTGACAATTTTTTGGGAGGCGTTGCTGCCTTTGAAGTTTACAAGGAGCACGCCTGAAGCAATCATCATGCATTGTGTGTGCACATGTTAACTTGTTCATTTAAACTGTTCTTACCCTTAAGCATGTAAATTCTTCTGTTAGGTTAGAATTAAACAAAATTATTCAAGGTTTACCTAGATTAAATAGGTAACTCTGTTACTATTTGTCTGGAGTAATTGTCCAGACTAGTACTTTTATGATTTTAAAAAAATTTTAAGTTAGAAACTTATAGGTACTTGCAGTACTCATGTTGAATAGAGCATTGACAGCTGTAAGGGAAATGTTTTTACTTAATTGTTTAAAATTTAGGCTCACTTTCTTAAACAATAAATACATTGATAATAGAGTAATAAATATTTAGTGATAACACAAAGAGAATTGCGCAGATGTTTACAATACAGTAGTTTCATGTTTACGTATTTGTCAACTAGTGTCCCAGTGCAAAAGGAAGCATTTTGTTCCTCTGCAATGAGCATTCTTTGAAATGATCTAAAAATTTATTGCACCAAAGTCACTTATCTTAATTTGTAACCAGGAGTCTTCTCCTTCCATTGTAATATGAAGGGATGGAAAATCTGGCTGAAATTTATCTTTGAGAGAATTCCTTTTTAGGAGGTCTGCTGGATGATGCGAAGTTGCTGTGGTAGTTGTAGCAATTCTGTTACTTTGTAAATCAGTTTGTGCAGAAATTCCTTTTATTTCTAACAAGTAAAAGATTAAAGAAAGCTGGAACATTCAGTGACTTGGTTTTTGTTTATGTGCTTTTTACAGTTATTTTACGCATTCCAAGATGACCGTTACCTTTACATGGTGATGGAATACATGCCTGGTGGGGACCTTGTGAATTTAATGAGCAACTACGATGTTCCGGAGAAATGGGCAAGATTTTATACTGCTGAAGTTGTACTTGCATTAGATGCAATTCACTCAATGGGTTTTATACACAGGTGAAAAAGAAAAAAGTGGTGTTACATAGTGTTATTTTATTCCTGGTGTTGCCAGAATGGCTTCAGTAATTGTTTAGGCATTTTTAAAATTTATTATGTTACTTCTTCATTATTGTTTCATAGTTATTCCATCTTATAACTTCAAAGGTTCTTGCCATCAGAAACTACAAGTCTAAGGTGATATAAAGTGAAGGTTTTCAGCAGGCTGATGTTCCTCAGTTTGAGGAGTAATAAAATTGTCAGAGAAGAAGCTATGTTTTCAGGGTATGTAGGGGATAGCTAACTGAGAACCAGAATGGATTTTTTTTCTGCAGCTGGATCCTAGTAGAGAGGTACTTCAACCAGTGAGTGCTTTTTAGGAACTTGAGCTTCAAGATTAATGTCTGGATTATGTTAAATTTGGTCACTTAAGACTGTATTCCCACATCCATTATAACTTTTTAAAATGTTATAGGTCAGCAGTTTATGTATTGGACATGATACTTAGAGGAAGTGTCCCAGTTTGAAAGAAAAGCAGAAAAAAAAATGAAGTGGTGCTTTCGTGTTGGTGTTTTTCTTTGCAATGTTGCTTCTGAAAAATAGTTGACTTCTATTGTTTTTATAAGTTAAATTGATTTCTTTACTTTTAAACATATATTTTTCTCCTTTCAGAGATGTGAAGCCTGATAATATGCTGCTAGATAAAGCTGGTCATTTAAAACTAGCAGATTTTGGTACTTGTATGAAGATGAATAAGGTAAATGTATGTTTTTAATTTTGCTTTTCTGTTTGTGAAAGAAAAACACTTAAAAGTAAAAAGAAAATAACAGAAAACTTTTTAGCCAGACGAGAGGAGATGAAAGTTGCACTCTGTTCTTTAGGCATCCTGTTCAGTGGCAACGTAGCATGCAGAAATGGTTCTTGAAATAGGGACTGTATCAGCTTCTATACCATTTGGTAGAGAAACTTCCTGAAGTCAAGCCTTTGATTGTCTCTATTTCCTCTGGATTATTGCTTTAAGTCTTTCGTTATCAAAAGTTAATGCATAGAAGTGAGACTATTTTCATGTAGTGTGTCAGTAAGGAAGGACTCAAAACTGATGTACAAATTGCTGAATCCCAATTGTACTTATTAGCCATATGCAGATGTAGCAAAAGGGCAAATCTGAAGGAAACAGGTTAAAGAATGTAATAGAATTATTTATTTTTTAAAAAATATCCTGAGGTCACTAAAAAAATATATTTTGCAACAGTATTTTGTGCATTGTGAAGCACTGTTGTTCCCTTCATGAAACTCTGATTGGTTTGTGTCAGCCTGGACATATATATGAGGAAAACAATCTGAAATACATGGTGCTTAATAGAGTCTGTGTAATATGTACATTGTGTTCTCAATATATTTCAGGAACTCTGAATAAATCACTGTATTTAGCTACTTTGCCATAAATAAAAGGCACCAATGAAAACCAAGTGCAGGTTATGTGTACAAATTCAAGGAATTGCCTCAAGTCACAAACAGTCCACTTCGGTGGAATAGCTGACACAAAATTTGGCTTTGTTTTGACTTAAACCACATTTTTCCATGACTGATTGTGTTCTTAACAATGAGGGATTTCTGAAATGTAGAAAAAGATTATCCTAGCTGTAAGTGCCAAAAAAAAAAGAAAAAAATACTACGAAACTTTGCTGTACATTAGCATTACAGAATTAAACTTGCGTCAACAACACTTTGTGCTATTCTAAACAAAGCTGGCTGAGTAGTTGTGAGCCTACTCTTGGGTTGCTCTAGTCTTTTGAATGAGAAAGGTTACTCTGTGGGAGAGAAACTGCTGAGCAGAGGAGCTTAATTTAGGTGCATTCTGGATTTGCTGCATGTGCAACACTGGATTTGTATTTGTTATATTTACTTAGTTATATATTTTTATGTGAGTTTTTCTACTGATCCATTTCTAGGAATGGCATAGGATTATTCCTGAAGTGCATGAATGGCACTGGAAAGGGGCACGTGGTTGCAGCTGCAGCATTCTAGGTGCCAGCTCCAGTGTGACTGATCTGTGTCCTGCCAGCCCTTTCTCAGGGGCATGAGGAGTGTCAGACATTCTTCCCACCTGTTACCTGTTTCATAGTTTGTTTACTCAGAGTTTCAAGGCCCTGTCTACCTTTAGTCCTCCTGGCATTAAGTAGATTGTGTCAGAGGTGAAAAAATTGCACTTTAGCTGATTCTGTTGTTAAAATCCCTGACACTGACCCATTTATGCTAACAGAGGAGCTTTCCCTGTTTGCGGTACGTCCTGTCGGTATATGATGCATTTATACTAGCATAAGTAGGAGAGGCTATGCAGTGCTTACAGGGCCTAGATGCAATTCTGTTTATTTCTTGGATGTTAACTGAGGTTTTTAAAGTAACTTAACACTGTGTGTGATAAATCTGGTTTGTTCTGGATTTAGTAGCTTAGAATTTCAAAATGTTAAAATACCCATTCAGAAATGAATGAATGCCTGTTGATGAAAGTTGATGTTGATCTGTCAATGTTGCTTAGGCTGCATAAACTCTTAGAAATGGCTTGCAATTTTGGATCTTATATTTGGACCTGGCTGTTTTCTTCCTCTTTGTAGGAAGGTATGGTACGATGTGATACAGCTGTGGGAACACCAGACTATATCTCTCCTGAAGTATTGAAGTCCCAGGGTGGTGATGGTTACTATGGGCGAGAATGCGACTGGTGGTCAGTTGGAGTCTTTTTGTATGAGATGCTTGTAGGTGAGTAGGAGGATAATCAGAATTGACTGCACTACTTAACTAGACTCTTTGTTAAAATCACTATTGCTTTTAACTGTTTAATTTATTATTCTTTTGACATAGGCTGTGGTTTACTGATCGTGGTATTTACAGAATATGCTTTAGAAATATTCTGGCCCAGTTCTCAAGCATTTGTCCTTGTCTCTTGTTCACTTAGTTGCTTACATTGTTGCATATGTAGCTTGAATATTATAAATCAAATCTACAATGCTTTTGATCTGCTTTCTAATTTTTTGTATTGCTGCTTTTTCAGGTGATACACCTTTTTATGCAGATTCTTTGGTTGGAACATACAGTAAGATTATGAATCATAAGAACTCCCTTACTTTCCCTGATGACAATGAAATTTCTAAAGAGGCAAAAAACCTTATTTGTGCCTTTTTAACTGATAGGTAAGATTTAAACTTTACTCAAAGTGAAAGTAAGCCTTTGTTAAGAGAATGTCTTCTCATGTTGAAAGAACACACACATATATAAAAATAAAGTTGCTTCGTGTGGGTTTCTAAACCACTCAACAGAAGTATTTGGGAGAGGAGTCAGCAAGGGTTGCTGTTGCTCTTTATGGTAGTGTCATGTATACTGGGGGAAGGGAAGTGGTATATGTACGCTGGGTGTCATGTATACTGGGGGAATACTATGGGTACATAGTATATGTTATAAATTTGGTTTGAATGTGAAGAGTTACGCCATAGTAACAGCTACTGTTACCATGGTCTGTGTTGCATGGTGTTGAGAGACATGCAAAATGGGTTCCTTTTGGATGAAGCTAAAGCCAAAGGTGCATTTCAGGGGTGCCCAGGTCTTCGTGGGCATTCAGGATCAGGCTAGAGTTAACCCAAAGGAAGCCCATCTGAAATGTGGGTGTTAGGTCTGCTTCACTTTATGAGTACATTCCAGTTGTACCCACACTACTTATTAATAGAAGCATAACCTTTCTTGAGAACTGGTGCTGCGAAGGAGGGGGGCTGCTGCATTTGCCAGGCTGCATGGGATTCAAACAACAGCATGAACTCCTAGAAAAAGTGGCACCTTGCTGCTGCTTGGCAGCTGTCCAGCTAGTTTGTGATGGTGGAAACAGTAGCAGCAGGACTTCTTAGGGACCAGACTTAAAACCAGACTGTGTTCTGAAATATAGCTACTGTGCTCCTATACATATCTTCATATGAAGACTTTGAGATATATCTATTTTGTACCATAATTTGAGAGGTAATTTTTTTGTCTTTGTTGTTAGATTATGCCTTAGAATGAGTCTTTGCTTCGGGATAATTAATGTAATCTTCCATGTTTAACCAAAACACTCTTTAACAGGGAAGTGAGGCTAGGACGAAATGGTGTAGAAGAAATTAAACGGCACCTTTTCTTCAAAAATGATCAATGGGCTTGGGAGACTCTCAGAGACAGTAAGTATAATGTTTTTCTTAGAGGTGGTGATCTGTCTTATTTATGTTTTATGTTAGCAAAAGGACTGCCGTGTTTCTTTTTCATGGAATTTAGTTTTATTTATTCTCTTTCAAGGAAGGAGATTTCTTAGACACCAAAGAGACATTCCCCCCCCTCCCCCAAGTTGATTGTGTCACTTGAGTGATACACTGATCATTATCGTACTCTTCTGCTTTTTTCCTAGCTGTGGCACCTGTTGTGCCTGACCTAAGTAGTGACATTGACACTAGCAATTTTGATGATCTGGAAGAAGACAAAGGAGAAGAAGAAACATTTCCCATACCGAAAGCATTTGTGGGCAACCAACTTCCTTTTGTAGGGTTTACATACTACAGCAACCGTCGGTATGTATGCAGAAAGCGAGCTAATGCTGTGTTCTTTTGTCGACACTGTTTCTGACGCTTAGCAATCAGTATTTTGATAGAAGCCTTTTCAGTTTCTTATTAATGGTTCAGAATCCTAATAAGTTATACTCTTTTGACGCTTTGGAAATGATAACCAGTACTGCTAGTCATCAGTACCTTAAAATATCACACTGAATTTGTGAATGTCTTGTTCTGCGTTAAGAATATTGTATAGTGATACTGCAGAAGCTAAGTAAGAAAAATCCGCTGTTGCTGCTACTAAGCAGAACTGCCTGCAGAGCACTGAAATTATATATGTAGAGTCCTGAATTGGGGATACAAATGTCACTTTGTTTTGCTGCGAATTACTGTTCCTGAGCTGTATATGAAAAGTCCGTACTTTACATCAGTGTTTCAGCATGTGATAAATTAAACCTTGGCTTACTAGAAGTAAAATATATTGTACTTGCCTATTACCTGCTTCATAATTTTTTTTTCCCCAAGTACTCGTGCACTGCAGAGTGAGATTGTGATGCTTTATTTAGTTATCACTGTTGCTTAGAAGACTTTAAATTACATCAGTTAAAATTACATTAATAAATACTTTTAACAGTTGTTATTGTTGTAGGCACTATGGTTAGCTATATCTACATTCAAAAATCTTGATAACTTTTTCTTGCTTTGAAAGCTGCTTTTAATTCTGGTGGGTGTCAGTCACACTTAAAATAGGTTAAAACTTCTAGTGGACCATGTGAGGTAGAGACTATCAGTTTTAATGGCATTTCTGGATAGGAAATTCTTAAAGGAAATAAATCTGTTTTTCGTCCTTGGATAGAAGAGGAATCACTTTTCCAAGCCTGTGGTGAAATTCTTTCCATCTCTGCAAAGAGCTGGATTTGTTATTCCTTTCTGCATAGTAAGGTATAGAAGGGCTTAGAAGCTTTGCATACGGTTTGTGCGAGTTCAGCAGGTCAGGAATTTCACCTACTGTTCTGATCTTAGTCTATAATTGGAGAAAGTCATAAATTCTTGCAGGAATATTTTGGAATATATTATCAAGAAAGCAAAGTAGCATACAGAAGCTTGTTAATAATATAATTCCTTCTCTCTCCCTCTTCCTTCTTGGGGCACAGTATCAGGAATTTACAGAACTAAATTGCTGTGTTTTGCTGTCATTGAAGAACTCTGCTACGAAATACTATCATAACTTTGTAGGCTTACTAGAACTAAAATGCTGTCCTAGAATTGAATTTTGTCCCATAATATTTTGTTGATAGTCTTGAAAAGTCTGAAGTGACCATTCATACTTACTAAACCTGTAATCCTAGTTTTTATTCCCTTTTTTAATTGAAAATACTTCAAACATTAAAAAAAAATGCATGTTTAGAAAAAAGTTGCACATTTGTCTGTTTCCCTCCTTCAGTTTCATCTAACTAATGTATACTGACAGCTTAAAGAAATGGATATCTAGGAAAAAGATGTGACTTCCGTCTTTAAAAGAAGTAGTACAATCTTAGTATAGAGTACTTTCTTCAGATGTAATCTCATTGATTGTAAATAGGAAATATGGTTGTTTATGATTGAACTTCACTTATAACACAGATTCCGGTATACTAGCTAAGAACACTTTGCAGCCCTATCTGGCCTGTGTGTTCTCTTCTGGATTCTGATGGAGCTGATGCTCTGGGTGTTTAATTATAGCATTCTCACTGTTCAGCAGCCCTGGTGTGCAAAACATGGTGGCTTTGCTTCTTGTACTCAAGACAGCGAGCCCCTTTCTGTAGGAAACTGTTCCATTTCCTCTTTGTCAATTGATTGTCTGAAAGCAGTCTTGATGTTTAATTTGACCAAGGCTTTGGAGATGTCTTTGATTTTACCCTCCTTCATCTTTTGGGGGGGTTTTTGTAGATGTGAAAATATTCACGGGAAACAAAACAGAGGATGTGTCCATCTTCCTTAGTTCATGTGTTGGAAAGTTTTTCCTCCCATGCAGTTAGAGACGTTTTACGTCTCTCTAGACCAGTTACCAGGCCAAGAATATCACATCAAATACCAAAGGAATTTGAAGATAGTAATTTGTATTTATTTACCTGACTTTTCAGAATCATGACAAATAGAAATTTGTGGTATTTTTAGAAAACACGTAAAATAAGAACACTGGCTTCAGGGCAAGTTTTTTGTATGAAGGAACCCTTAGTAACTTTGTTGGAAGTTACACAATTTCTGCAGAGTCGCCTCATTGCTGTTACTTGCTGCATAAGTGCCTGAGTAAATATTTATGGGATGGAAGCCAATGAGAGTGTTGTAACCATGGAAAGCAAGGATTTTTTTTAATGGTTATTAAAAAAAGAAAAGTGGTTGTATTAGTATTTGGCAGAAATCCTTTTTTTCTGTAGGTCGTCTACTGCGGCTTTCTGCTTTACCCTTTACAATAAATTATGTGAGATTTTGAATTAACTGTGCTTAAGTCTTAAAGTATAATAAATACAGAAATGAAAAATTCTGATTATGTTACTATTTGGTTATCTACATTTTGGAGAAAAAAATCTGGGGGTTATGTTTTAGGATGATTGTGTTCTGTGGTTGGTTTTTTTTTTTTATAACCTTGCTTTTAAACAACTCTTGAATTAAAACTTTTTAAATGTTGTTACAGGTATTTAGCCGTCTCTGCAGAAAACTCCAATGATAACAGAACAGGCTCCAGTGTGGATAAAAGTGTGGTATGTCTCACTGATTTTCAGCTTTGTTGGGTCCTTGTACAGAATCTATTGCTAAAATGGAAAACTGTTTGAGTTCTAAATATCTTAATTTATTTTAGTGCTTGGAATATGGGAAATGAATACAGAAATTTCAACTGTTTAATATGGCCTGCCTGTTAAAATTATTAGAAAAGCAGAATTTCAGTTCTTCATGTGACATAGCTATTTTATCCCAATTCAGAAAAAACCTGAAACTGCATACTCTTTTTGTGGAACTGGATTCAGTTTTTATCTTTGGAAATATGGAAGTGCCTTATCAGTCTCAGGTGTACGCTGGCTTTGTGGCCATCATGGAGTCTGCATGTGAGTGTGATGGGAAGCTTGGGCTTTCCAGCAACCCACCAGTTAAACACTGGAGCCGGACCTCCTGTGAGCCAAGTAGGAGGTGGCAGATAATGTACCAAGCTTGGGCATTCTGCTCCTTCCCAAGGGTACCCCACAAGCTATTGGGAATTTGGGCACTGAGGGTCTGCATTTATAGATTAGTTCACCCAGCAAGAAATGTTCAGGAGTTCTTTCAGTTACTGTTTCCCAAGCTTCTTGGCAGTCAGGTTTCCAGGAAGGTTTGCTGAGGTGTTGGAAAAAAGACCTGCTTGCATTCTGTATAAGTTCTGGTGTAAATCAAGTTATTGCCTCAGAACGGTTTGATATTTTACAAATCACATTCTTTCCAGTAGAAAACACTGACAAAAAATTGATAATTAATTCTAAAAGAAATCTTGACATTACTTTGTTAGTATTTTCTTCTGTTTCCCGTTTAAAGTAGAAGAGAAGCAGATATCGATGCATCGATTGCAATCTAAAGGTTTTAATGATATTACCCAGAGAAGATTTGTAAAGGGCAGGGGAATGATTACATGCTTCATTGGGCTAACTGAATTTATTAAGCACTGAAGTGTCTTGATTTCTTTATGTATGTTGATACATTCCATGAATTTTGTTTTCCTCATAAGCGTTTGGCTGTTGATATGGTAAAATTAAAAACAGAGCCAGACTTTCAAATATTTGCAGATACTTAAAGCTGTGTGCTGGCCTCTGGTTGACTTTGAAGAAAGTTACTAAATGGATTTGGCATAATTAGTGGGATACACGCACCTGCATGTAGTTAAGGAACCCTCAAGAGTCCTGTCTGTCTTGTCAGGTGTATTTGAATGTCTTGTGATTTTTAACAGTTTAGGAAGGTGAAGCTTTGGAAGGATATGAGTGAAACAGGTTTAAATTAACGTTAAGTCTTTACTACAAGGTGTTTTTACCCCACAGTTCTTTCTCAGCTGTTTTTCTTTCATTACATGCTGCAATGAAAACGGTAATGTTGACACGTGGTTAGCAAATTAATTAGTTCTGGAAATATAACAGAAGATGTTACCTGGTCTGTCTGCGTTTAGCATAGTACTGAGTGTCTTCTGGGAGGGACTGAGTGCCAGAAGTTTCCAAGAATTTCATAGTGTTTTGCAAGTGTGTAAAACTTCATAGAATTAGGCCATGAAGTTGGACAAAAATGGAATTCAATGTCCTTTAGCTGAATTTACCTCTTTGAAGATCTGTTTATTTCCTTTGATTTAGTGCTACCATAACCACCTGTAAACAGTCCAGATATCAAGAAAGACAAGATTGACAGATTCTTTTGCACTGGGTCTTTGATTTTCTTCATTGTTCAGGGTGCAGAACCAGATACGCTAAGCCATGATGATTAATTAAAAAAAAAAAAAGTATGTCAGTTCCAGAGGGATTTTTCTTGGCTTCTGTGCTTTCCATATTCCTTTCCTCCCCCGCCTCCTACTCAAAATGGAAACTGAGAACAAACTAAAACATAAAGGAATGCTTTTACACTAAGTTAATTGTAACTCAGGGTTTTCGTAAGGCATTATTTAGTCTATTGATATCAGATTGTGCAAAACTTCTCTGGAAGCCTGTTGTCTCATACTAATGTAATCAGACTGCTCAGCAAGCTTAGATAGGCCCCTTAGGATACAGTGCTAAAAGCATCCAGAGACGGAAAGAAGCAAGAAAAGGCAATAGAGGTCCATACTAGTAGGAGTCAGTACAGAAATGCCTCAGCTGCCAGATGTCTTTTTGGACCTGTTCCTCATCCATCCCATTTTAGTTCCTCTGTGTGACCTTTCTGGAAGGACTATAAAATAATTACCAGAGAAATGGAAGAGCAATTATGTTGAAACTTCTTCATCCTTTGTGCATTAGCTGTGGTCTCTTTTCACTAAAGTGAGAGCTAGCCTTTAAGTAGTCTTACTTCTTGCTTTATGTCTCAGTAGTTCATACCAAGGAGATAAATGTGTTGTGTACTGATCCTCCTTCCTTTTTCCTCAAAGTTTAGATTAGAGGCCATCTTTGTGGTTTTTGACTACACCATTCTCATCCACGTGGTGTTATGTTGTATGTCACACCACTAATCGGTTTTCCAGAGCTGTTCTGCAGGTGCTGAGAAGTCTGTTTCTTCCAGTATTTCCTTGCTGTCTCAAGGTTTTGTGAGAGGTAGTGGTAAATCTATAGAATAGCGTGGTGAATATATAAAATATACACTTTCTGGTTAGTCCCCAGTCACCATGTCTGTGTGGTTCCTCTGAAGACTTCAGAGCAGCTTAAGAATGTGGAAGAAAAAGGAAATAAGAAACGTTCTCCAATTTTTGAGAGCACCTGAATGTTCCATGCTTTATTTCTTGCTACAATGGGAAGGAGAACAGATTGAAAGTAGGAAATAAGGAAAACACCTGCCTGGAAGTAGGCAAAAATAATCTCAGCTATAACTTTCTCATTTAATATGGATAAAGCATGCTATAATATGTCTTCAAACTCCTCTTCATAATCTTACTGAGGAGTTCTAATTTCTCTCCAGTGGCTTCTTTTTGTGGGATGATTGTGCAAAAGGAGTCAAGCAATTGTCAGAGTTCTTGAAGTTAGAATGAGGAACAAGAAAGCAAAAGGTCAGAACCCCTTGAATATGTTGCTTTGAAGAGAGTGTAGGTTAGAAGTGTTGTTCTTCTCTGTGCAGTTCCAAGGGTGTTGAGGGAAATGTGGGAAAGATAAGTAAGGCTGAAATCCTGACAAGATCAGCGAAAAGGTTAAAAAGAGTGAATCAGCCCAGGCTTGACTTAATGAACTTCCCCAAAGTTGATACCATCTTGCTGTTATTTGAGGATTTTGCTGGTGTTGGAGTAAGATTATTGTGCCCTGAGATCCAGTAAAAGGTAGATATTTTGCGACTACATGAAAAGAATGAATTTCTGAATTTATCTTGCTGGCAAACACTTCGTGCTATAGAGTAATGTGCCATATTAACATATTAAGCTTGTTACTATTTTCAAACCTCATTACAATGCTAGCTGTAAAAATTATCTATGACTGAAGAGATGTTAAGAACATTTTCTTCCCATTGCTAATACCTGACAGGCCTGGTTCTGCTACCTGAACTTGTCGAGAGCTTGAAGATGTGTTGCAAAATACATGTGGTGGTTCATGCTAGAAAAAGAAATTTTAAGATGAATTAAAATGCTTTCTTATGTCTTTGCAGTAGTATCTTTAGTCTGATTCTGAAGATCCTTAAAACAAGGAGGATTTTACTTAGCTTAGCCCAGTGAATTTTGACAGAACTATTCAGAACCCTAAAATTTTATGTGCGTGCAAATGGTAAAACTGCGTAATATTAAAGCTGTTTCCTTTAACTTTTTAAGAATTTTTTTGGGGGATCACATTTTAATAAGGTAAAAATCTAGTGTTTAGATATAAACGAGTAAGCTGTGTTACAACATAAGCAACACTGAATGTTCTGAAGTCCTTTTATAAGTTTTTAAATTTAATGCGTGTTCTTTCATGTACAAATATATATTTAAAGCTGGAAAATATGCAGAAGATGATCTATGATTTGGAAGAACAACTACATAATGAAATGCAGTTGAAAGATGAAATGGAGCAAAAGTGCAGGTGAGACTTTGAACTTTAATTGTTTACATAATTTAAATACATCTAACACTTCAGTTCTGTAATACTGCTTTAGGGATCACCAGAATAACATTAAGAATGGTACTGTAGTTCTCCAGGGGAGTTCAGGCACAGGTTTAAGTTATTCTAAACAGTATTTGAATGGTTTTCTTCACAATAGAATGAAGAAGTGTTTTAATTGGCACCCATGTAACACATACTCTTTCTAAACACTTGTATGCTTGAGTTTACGTGATATCTCTGAATTCAGATGTCTTGTTGGACTGAGGTACACAATGATCATGCTAATTTTTAAAAGAATGTAAAAATTTTTAAAAAAGTGTATGGTATATATTGGATTATTAAAATTAACTGCCTTGTTTCTAAATACATGGTACTTGTTGGAAAACCACATTCTTTTTTTTTCGTGTAACTGATAGATAAGAACAACTTTTTGTTTTCTGAAGTCTTGTTTCTACCAAGCTATGTGACAATTTGCGTTTTTCTTGCATCTATGCTTATGAACAAACAGTTGGGATTCATCTTTTCTGATAATCAGAAATTTTTACTCAAATTCATGCAAACTAAATTCCACTTCATTTAGCTTCTCCTTTTGAAGTCTTTTCCTGAAGGCCTAAATAAACCAGGAGGTATTAGTGTGTAGCTGTACAAGCTATTTATGTGGGAACTGGTAGCCGAAATGGTGCAGTGGGAATTTAGACTGTGTGACACTGTCGCTTACTTAAACACAACTTCACTGTTCACGTGTTCTGATTGCTTTCCAGAAGCAGGACGTATGTTACTTGAAAGATATTCAGTAACTGTCTTCCTGCAGTACTGCTGAAGTTGTCAGAGCACAACAGTGTGTCTGCTGATATGCCATACTGTTTACTGCAGAGTTAGTAGGTAGGACATATTGCTGTAGCTGCTCCTTTTTGTACCTGCCAGGTAACACGGTCTGGGTCCTTTTTCTTCTCTCTTTGAAGAGGGCTGGTTAGCTACAAAAATGCAATGGATGTCTCAATGTTACTGCAAGTTGACTTAGATTTTACTATGCACTTAACCTAACTCTCTCTGTAGTACTCTGTTCTAATACATTACTTCAAGAGAAAGGCTTTCAAATAATATTACTCAGATATCTTTATCCATAGTGGGGAGCTGTCTACTCTTGAATTAATGAACCATTTTAGATATTTGGCAAGTTGACAACTAGAGGAGATATTAGCAGTTCACCAGGGTATTCTAATTGTAATGATAACCTGTTGTGTACATACACTGTTTTTACATTTGCAGATTAAGGGAGAAAATGTGACACCTAAATTTTTGCGTATATAATCTGCAGCAAAGTTGAGAAATACTTAATAATTTATTTTACAAATTATTTCCTATGATTGATTGTTTTCTTCAGTTTCAAGTGTTCATTACAAAATAGCATTAGTCAAAATATAAATGTTCACTTTAGTAGCAGTCCCAAATTATATCATTAGAAATACACTGCGTATAATGTATCCTTAAATATTACTGAAATGATGTTGTTTTCTTTTTAGATCTTCAAACATAAAGCTAGACAAGATAATGAAAGAACTGGATGAAGAGGTAAATTTTTTCCTCACTGAACCCTTAGTTGGGTAAAGAATGTAGATAATACTTTCATGATTTAAGATATTTCTTCTGTGACTAAAAAAATTATTCTGAGTTTAAATTTGAGGCCAAACCGTCACATTTCAATATGTAGCATTGGGAGATATATTTTTATTTGTATACGTTTTCAAAAACTTTTTCTGTGTGCTCACTGAGTTCTGCTTCCTCTGCTAAATGTTTTGCTTAGTCTTGCTCATTTCTCTGGAGCTTATCAAAATCAGTTACTCTAAAAATTAATCTACAGATGATTTTCTGTTGAGTCCTTCTGTTTTCTCTTAATAATAATTTTAATAGTTAGTTACATATAATCACGTTAATGACAACTTTTTTTAGTAATTTCATAAATTTGTTATGTAGAAGTTTAAAAAGCTATCTTTTATGAAAACCTTTTCAAGGAAGCCAGAAAGTCATTCACTGGAAACAATGCATTAGTTTCCTTGATTTATTAGTTGCAGAGGTACTGGTTTAGGGATCGTTCCTTAAAATGTAAATAAAAAATACCAATGCTTTTAATTCTAGGGAAATCAAAGAAAGAACTTGGAATCAACAGTGTCTCAGATTGAGAAGGAAAAGATGGTATTGCAACATAAGATAAATGAGTACCAAAGAAAAATTGAACAAGAGAATGAAAAAAGACGGAATGTGGAAAATGAAGGTATGCCATGTTGTCCAAACACTGACACTGATGAGGTGTATGGTGCGTTCTGTGGAATAATTTAATACCTTAACATCTTAAGTGCTATGCAAATGTAGAGGATCTTTTAAAATAATGGACACAAATTTTTTTTAAATTTTTTTTCATTTTATTTTTATTTGAGTTTTAACAAGAACACACAATATTTTTGTCTTATTTTCAAATTCTGTTCTCCACAGTGTTCATTGTTGTTCTGCAATCACAGAATTTGACCTAAAAATGCATATAAGAAGCAAAATGTAACAAAAGACATATTATATGCCAATAATTTATTTGAATGTTTATGAAAAAAACAAACCACAAAAACCCTAAGGATTTTTTTTAGTGTGATGTATTAATGGTGTAATTTCTCCTCAGTGTCCACACTAAAAGATCAGATGGAAGACTTAAAAAAAATCAGCCAGCATTCACAAATTTCAAATGAGAAGATAACACAACTACAAAAACAAGTATGTTGCTTCTGTTCATTGTCTTCGTTATTTCTTAGATTTGAGTAGATAAAAAAAATGGTCTGAGAATCTTGTCTGTTTTATTTTAACAGCTAGAAGAAGCAAATGATTTGCTGAGGACAGAATCGGATACAGCTGCAAGGCTGAGAAAGGGTAACACAGAAATGAGCAAATCATTAAGTCAGGTAGAATCCCTGAATAGAGAACTGCAGGAAAGGTGCAGAGTTCTAGAAAGCACAAAACTGCAGGTGGAGAAGGATTATTACCAACTGCAAGCAGCTTTGGAGTCGGAACGAAGAGACAGAAGTCACGGATCTGAAATGATTGGAGAATTACAAGGTAGTTCTTCTCTATTTATACTTTACCAAAAAAGTTGTGATAACCTTATTTTATTGAATAAAGTACAGTTACATAAAGGGAGGAAAGCCAACCTGCAAACCACGTGTGACTTAATAGAATGATTTCTGAAGATTGGATCTTCCTTTCTGGTCATGTCTGAGCAGCTCCTGGGAGGGAGAATATCAAAATCAAAGAGTGGGAAACACTGATTCTAAGTCTATGGGCTGCCCTGACTAAAAGTCTGAGTCCAGTGGTAAAAAAATACGAAAAACTGATACAGTGTTAGAGAAGACACAACACTGTCTTACTGCCTTGGTGCTGTAGCCAAGTTGACATAACCTGCACTTTCTCTTTTATTTGTGGAGAAAGCTATTTTGTTGTTAAATTGCATTTGTTTTCTTTTATGATGCTTCTGCATTGCTTTATAAGCAAGATGGAGAACACAGTAAGGGATGCAGATGTGGAATCTCTTTTTTTCTGGATGCTTGGAACTTTCTACCATTTGTACTTCTGATTTTTCATACTAGAAAATATTCAGATACATTAGTTCATGACTGTGCTTATGCTAATGGATCCTTCCTCTTAACTTGTAATTTTAAACCATCTGTCTGCAGTATTGAAAATCATTTTCTATGAGGTACAGTCTTTGCTGAGGACTTCTGGGTGGGTTGTTTTTTTTTTTTTTAAGATAAACTTTGCTAGCAAAAAGAAAGATCTATCAAGAATCAAGTTGCCAGTTTATTGTGCTTCAAATATAGTAAAGCAATTTCAGTTGAATGATTGTAAAGTTCCTCTGAAATGACTGAGTGTAGTTTCACTGAATTTCACTGAATTTTTTTTTAGAGTTGGAAGGGACCATATAGGTCATCTAGTCCAACTCCCCTGCTGAAGCAGGATTGCTTAGAGCATGTTACTCAGGACTGCATCCAGGCGGGTCTTGAAAATCTCCAAAGAAGGGGACTCCACAACCTCCCTGGGCAGCCTGTTCCAGGGCTCTGTCACCCTCACCATGAAGGAGTTTTTTCTCATATTCGAGTGGAACCTCCTATGTTCCGACTTGTGCCTGTTGCCCCTCGTCCTGTCACTGGGAACCACTGAGAAGAGTCTGGCTCCCTCCTCCTTCAACCCACCCTTGAGATACTTATAGGCATTGATCAGGTCTCCCCTGGTTTGATCCAGTCTGTTTTTAATTGCAAGCAGGAGGTACGAATGGTACCAGAAGAGTATTCTGTGCACTTCAAAATGTGTTTTTCACCACAGCCAACTGAGCAGCTTGCAGGAAATGCATCTTTTTTTGAAGGGCATAGGGTTAAGGTGCTTTACTGATATATACTCAAATAGCTTTATGTAATTCAAGTATTTGAACAGCTGGTTTTAAAAGCACATTAAAATGAATGAGAAAGGCATGACATTTAGGAAGACTTCATCTTCTTCGATCTCATAGTTTCTTACATATTGCCAGGATGCCTCTTTATACTTAAAAATTAAGTGAAGTGGAGTGTACTGTAGAAAGATGTGTTTGAATTGATAGGTATATTTTTGCATACTGTGCTTAAGGTATTAAGTGTAATACAGAGGAATCCAAAATATTATGTATGTATTTTAAAGGAGCTAATGCAGATTTTTAAGTCTAGAAAAATATACCACTACTTCAGTTTTTAGATATTCTACTACTACAGCATGTGCGAACACACACTCACACACTACTGCTACTACTAATGCCCTGGGGGAGATCTTATTATGGCTTTTCAATACTTAAAGGGGGCTTGTAAGAAAGACAGAGAGACTTTTTACCAGGGCCTGTATTGGCAGGACAAGGGGCAATAGTTTTACACTGAAAGAGAGCAGATTTACATTGGATATAAGGAACGAATTTATTCCAATGAGGGTGGTGAGACCCTGCGACAGGTTGCCCAGGGCAATTGTGGTTGCCCACTCCCTGGAGGTGTTCAAGGTCATGTTGGGTGGGGCTTTGAGCAACCTGATCTGGTGAAAGATGTCCCTGCCCATGGCGGGGGGCTTAGACTAGATGGTCTTTAAAGATCCCTTCCAACCCAAACCATTCTGTGATTCTACTTAATATTTAGTATAAACCTATGATGCCACACAGGGTCTTGTGGTAGATGCTGTGGGGGACGGGGAATAGTTCCTCTGTCCATGGCAGAGCACTTGAGTCACGCTAAGGTGAATACATACTGTATTAGTACCCATAGATCCATTTGAGACTGACTTACTGTGTAATGTGCCTTATCTATATATTATTGGAGCTTACATCAGAAAAGGTGCTTGTTGCATAGCATGGCAGAACTTGGGTTAATGGAAGAAATTTTGCATATTAGATATTGGAAGTGATGGAAGGCAGGTACCAAGTTTTGCATGTGATTATTTTTTGATAACTATTACTAATGGGATGCATAAAGAGTGGCTAAAAAGATCCATTTCCATTTACAATGTACAGCCTTTGCATATCTGAAAAATTTGAAGGGATAAATGATTTAGGGGCCCAGAAATCCATAAAGGTTTAAAAGCCTATTGATCTAAGTCGAGTTACTAATCTTGAATGATATTTCATTTCTCATGGCAGTTCGGATTACAACTTTACAAGAAGAAGTAAAAAACATTAAAAACAATCTTGAAAGAGTGGAAGCAGAAAGAAAACAAGCACAGGATATGCTTAATCACTCAGAAAAGGTACAGTAAAATGATGTTGAGGCTAATGTTCTTTGTCAGCTTTTGACTATATCTTCAAATAGTATTTAATGCTAAGCCCTGTGTTCTTGCTCTAGATCAAGTCTTGTATTTAAATGATTAATTAAATAGTGCTAATTTAAGTGGTAAGTCTCACAAGTCCTCAGGTAGTTCTTACTTGTAGCTTTGGGCATAAAGTTCATGTTTGTCTTTCAGTATCAATGATCCAACTCTTCTGCCAGTAGCAAGTACTTTTTCTTCTGCCTGCGTAACTATTGCTTCAGAGACTTGCTTCCTGAAAATCTGTGAATTGAACTTTTTTAAAGCCTGAAATTTAAATTTCTGCTTTTAGATCAGTGCCAGACCTTTTGATCAACTCTGGAGCTGAACCATTTCAATTTTTTTTGCCTGCCTTCCTTCCTTCCAAAGAATGGTAGCAGCATGTTCCCTGAACATCTATAATCCCCACCCTGAGATGGACAAACAAGTGAAGAGGAGTAAAAGGAAATCCTGCACCCTTTTTTTAGATAGATTTTTTTTTTTTTTTTTTTTTTTTTTAGACTACATAGTTAGCTCTATGTTTTGAGGTCAGGTAGAGACTTGCTGTGTTGTGTGGTCTATCCAAATTAACCAGAGAGATATGACTATGCTGGAGGGAGGGTGTAAGGAGTTCCACTTCTCATTTGGTGTTGCATGAAGCAAAGGCAAGTCCCTGTCTCCCAAAGCTCATCTCCAGTGCTTGTTTCATGAGTTACTGTTAATGGCTGGCAATCCCAACAATGAAATAAGAGAATTGCATCCAGGTAACATCTCAGATTCCTTTGTGCTGTAGTGTTGTTGGTGGATTAGTAGTGCATTTCCAGTTTAGGTGACTACTAATTATTTGAACAGAGAAGTTTCCATTATCATATGAATTTATACACTACTTAAAAAAAAACTGAGTACAGTTTTTGTCTGTTAGCATTCTTTAATAAGCATGGAAAACAACATTGTTAATTTCTTCGTAACAAAAAGTTGGCACTAAAAAGGGGAAGAAAGGAAATGTGATTCCCTCAGATATTACAGAAACATTACAGAAATCTGGTAATTTTTTTCTTCTTACCTTTAGGAAAAGAATAATTTAGAGATAGATTTGAACTACAAACTCAAATCATTACAAGACCGGTTAGAACAGGAAGTAAATGAACATAAAGTGACTAAAGCTCGGTTAACTGACAAACATCAGTCAATAGAGGAGGCAAGATCAGTTGCAATGTGTGGTAAGTATTTCTTGCAAGTTTCAAGTAAATACGTAATAAAAGGTATTTATGAGATCTCAAACCACAACATCTGATAACACAGTACTCTTATACAAGTGTTTAATCCCTTGTATAAAGAAAATGCATATCAAAATCTTAAAATGTACATAATGAAAACTATGCATTTCAAATTACTTTCTCTAACGTGGTATTTGTACCATAAAAATTGCATTGTTTCTTAATATTTTGAATATCTTCCTGTGTTTGCAATTCAAAGCCTTGCTTGACTTCTAAAATGCTATTGAAACTTGAAATTCTGGCTAATGCTAAACAGAATTGAAAGAATGCATTATCAAGACAGATGTCTTGGAGCATTCATTCCTGTTTAACTGCATTAAAAATATTGGTGTTGTATTAGGCTTGTCTGAGGTGGTAAAGTTTCTTTTATAGATACATATCCATGAATCAAAGATGTGTCTTGATTCTTAATTGAATACATCAGGTTTTCTTTGTGAAGGTCATCGGTACCTGCATATGTAGTTTGTAACTTTTCGGAAAGCTAACGCAAATGGTAGCATTGCTTTTCTTTGGCTCTACTATCTGTTCATGGAAAGGAAACTTTGCCTTTATTTCATAATGATTTCTTCAAGAAGAGAAGAAGAATCTTCAAGAAGAATCTGCATTTTTTATTTTTTTTCTATTTATCTTTCAGTTGTGATAATAATATTCCAGTGCTTTCAATGCAAATTGGAATTATATTTCTTTTTTAGTGTTTCTTGTAATATTGCTAGGAATGTTTTACTCAGTAATCAGTCCATCTAACAGCAGAAGAGCTTAAATAGCTGAACAAAGGGTCTGAAAAATACTAGGATACTTAAGACTGTGTTTACAAAAGCATTCTTGCAGATGCTACATATTAATTTTTGTTGCTTTTCTCTCCTTAATCTTGTTTAGAAATGGAAAAAAAAGTAAAGGAAGAAAGGGCAGCAAGAGAAAAGGCAGAAAATCGAATAGTTCAAGCTGAAAAACAGTGTTCCATGCTGGACTTTGACCTGAAGCAATCTCAGCAGAAACTGGAACACCTTCTTCAGCAAAAGGAAAGACTGGAAGATGAAGTAAGTTAAATGTTCATCACTAACAATTTTCTATATAAATAAGAAATTATAGTTGCATTGAGAAATAGAAAATTAAATTCACTTACACTGAGCTTCTCATATAATACATTTCTCAATAGAAATAAAGACAGTTGTTTGCCTAAATGGTGTTAAGTAATTTCCACTTGTTTCTTAGCTCTTGGATGCCTTATATATTTGAGCCCTTAATATAATGCAATATTTTGTGTTTCCTTTTCTCTTTTTAAAGGAAGAACTTGCTTGTGAATTTGACTGTGTAGTCCGATTGGTTTGCAGTTTTGAGTTTGCTTTCTCCAGAAAAGCAATTAGAATATTGAGTGTGAAAACTAGGTACTAAGAATAATAGTTTCATCCTTACTTTTTCTTTACAGGACACAGGGAATGAAGGTTATAACACCTTTCTTAGGGGTCATGACTTGTGTAAATTAGTTTTTATACAGCTGGTAGGCTGCAGTTTTTTCTAGGGTGAGAAGTTTTTAAGATCTGAAATCCACAGAGAGGTTTGCAGTACCTTTCAGCAGACAAGTTAGGTTTCTTCCATTGTTGCCTTTAAGATAAGATAAAACACAGTTGGGCCTTTGAAATAAGCTTAGCTTATTAAAGGGAAACTTTACATCATGTAGTGATGATGTAGTTTACATTACACGTTCTGTAACGACAACAGCTTTCTATAAGATTATTGCATTGAAGTGTTTGGAGATCTAGGAATATTTTTACACATTTTTACACGTTTTTACACAATGTGTAGCATCTAGGCAATGGTGTTTGACATAAAATAACCCGTATAAGAAACACCTTCAACCACATGCGGTTGGTTATTCAGCAAACGCTCCTAAATTGAAACATTTCTCATTTAGGTAAAGAATCTAACACTTCAGCTAGAACAAGAGACGAATAAGCGAATAATGGCACAGAATGAATTAAAGGCACAAGCTTTTGAAGCAGATAACTTGAAGGGTTCTGAGAAGCAGCTGAAACAGGAAATCAATACGTTGTTGGAAGCAAAGAGATTACTGGAATTCGAGTTGGCTCAACTTGCTAAGTAAGTAAAAATCTGAAGCAAAATGGAAAAAGTTGCTTAATTATACATGCTCTGTTTTGCCTGTTCCTATTAGTGAAAAAAGTTCTCCTGTGCATAGGCATTTTTTCCTAAACTAAAAGAATATTTTTAGCTGCATGTTATGATTTTTATGTGTAGTCTTCAGGGTTGGAATATTTTTGTTATGAGCTATGATGCAGAACTTGGCTCATCATTCTATGTCAAGGCATAGATGCCACTTTTATTTGAGTAACTTTTTTATGGATTGACTGTGACTTATTAAGTTGTACGGCCCTTTTAGTTTTACTACATGGGAATCAATAGCTTTTTTCCTTAACCAGCTGATTCTTGTTCTTAACATTTCTGAAGCTGACTGAAGAAATTTTTTATTAATTAGGCTTCTATCATATCTTCCTTCAGCTGACTTAACACTTCTCCGTTTAGAGTACTTCTTGTCTTCTAAATTACATACAGAAACAAGCATCAGAGTAGAATAAAGAATGTAATTCAATCAGAATTTTAGGACACAGCAAACTGTTGGTCTTTGTGAAATAATATGTGCACAGCTGTAAGATCTTTGTAGGATGCTGTTCTGGTTAGAAATAGTCTTATCTTTGTCATTTGTTAATAGCTGAGTTTTTACATGTTTTCCTTTTTTATTCCTTCAAAGACAATACAGAGGAAATGAAGGTCAAATGCGTGAGCTTCAGGATCAGCTTGAAGCTGAGCAGTATTTTTCGGTAAGTCTTGCAAAGAATTGTGAGTGCTACATTTTGACACGAAATCATTGAACAGCCAATACTTTGACATATTAAAATTTTTAAAATGTAAATAACCTGGCATAAATCAGCAATTCACAAAATCCTGCTTGAAATGCAAACAGTGAACAAAAATTAGAGAACATTAGATAGTCTAATGTGTTGCTTTGTAGTTGTTTGTCAACTCTGATACATTACATTGAGTAAATCTTACCTGAATTATTCATGAGAGTAACTCCTATCTTGAAGTTGGAAAAGAAGTATTTTTCTGACATAACTGCAAACTTTATTGTAGACAGTTCAAAATCTCTGTACTTCCTGGAATATATTCCGTACTATTGATCTACCATAAGTATATTTAAGAACCATAGATCCAGTAGCATTCTGCATGTATTCCTCCTCCTAAAAAGATACCTTCTCTGCACCTGAGTGCCTGAAGAGCCTTGTTCAGTACTCCAGCTAGCCAAAATATGTATTTCATAGATGTAGTTTGATCTTTTTCATTTATGTGAAAAAAACCCAAAACAATAGCATGAGATGCTCTGTAATGCCTGAACTTCAAATACATTTGTGAATATGGACAGTTTCATTTCACTTTGGGAAGTACTTTTTAAATTTGGTTCTTCCTTGGAGGGGAAATAAAAAAATTTTGTGTTTCCTAAACTGCATATGATTGTGATTTCATTATGTTACAGATTTTTTTTGGTACGTTTCTCCATAACATATTGCTTATAAGAAGATATGGTTATCTATTCTAAATATTTAGCAAAAGTAGTTCAAATTTTACTGTAGAAGATTGAATTTTAACTTTCAGAATTACTGATGTTGTTAATAACTATAGTTATTAAGAACAGAAGTAATTCGTGTAAATAGACTGCTGTTGAATCAGTTTTTAAGACAAAGTCAGGCTGTACACAAAAAACCCTCTAAGAGAAAGGATACATGGATACAAATAGAATACAAGAAGTGGAAGCACAGGACAGTATTAGGTTTGTTTGACTAACGTTTTGAGACAGTGATGCTACAAGAGGATGCAATTTTGTCCTGTTGTCTCCAAGAGACCTGCTCAGCTGTGTCCTAGTGCCGTCCTTCTCAGCAAGTGTGCTTGTACAACTATGTAGGAAACCAGACTAGAAAACTGAAAACTAACCTGGTCGCATCAATTCCCTGCACAAGGGAAGTTGGAAAGGAGCATCTTGGACAGGCAGGAAGGAGGAAATTCTGTTAAAGATGGTCCTGGTGTGTGTTGGGGTTTGTTTTGGTACTGGTTGTTTTGAATTTGTCAATGAAGAATTTCACTATGGAATTTGAGGAATATTTCTTTTTTTATGCTTTCTTTTACAGACACTTTACAAAACTCAGGTTAAGGAACTGAAAGAGGAAATTGATGAAAAGAATAAAGAAACTCAACGAAAAATGCAGGAATTGCAAAATGAGAAGTATGGCCTTGTGTTTTTCAAATAGATATAAGTTTTTGCATATAACATGGTCTCACTCATGAAGATTTTGAATCAGATTTAAAATGTTTCATTCCTTCCGAAAAAGACAGGTCTCAGAAGTGTAAGATGACAAATACATAGGATGTTACCTATGCTAACTCACAAAGTTAAATATGGTTATTCATATTTGCTGTGGACTCTATTTGTAATGTTTGGAAGAAGAATGATGACTACTGAGAATTTAGGAAAGGCAAAATTTTGAAAGAACGTTACAATTTATGGTAATGATTTTGCCTGTGTAACAACTTTTTTTTTTTTTATTTGATTATATTATCCTGATAATTACTTGATATAGTTCTATAGCCCATAAAATAATTTGAGAAAAAAATAATCAAAATACTTTGAATTCTAAGTGTAGCATACATCTGATCATAGCAAAACCAGTTAATCCTCCAACCATTAATTGTGATGCACTATTTTGTAAGTTAGCAAATAAGGAAAGCAGTTTTTTAAGCTTATTTTTCCATTATACTAATTTATTTAATATGTATTTATTCTGAAGAAGGAGACTATTGCCTTGAACTGCATGAAGCAGTTATCTTCTAAAGTCTGCGTCTCTTGTTCTGCTTGAGCATCAGCATTGCAAAACAATCTAAAGGGAGAAGGTTATGTACAGTGTTCATGATGCATTTTGGTGGGCTAAGAAAGGGAAAAAGAAAAGATGTTGTGCTAATAAATATGATGTAGGAGGGAAATACCTGCCTATGCAAAGTTTTTCAGGAGCAGTATCAAAAAGAAAAAGGGGGGAGGGGAGGGAAGGAGTGACTTCCTTTAGTCCTCTTAAGAAACTAAGATAAGGACAGTTAGCTGAATGGTATAATTTGGGTTTGGTAGTCTTCCTGAAAATTTGGAATGGTTTGCATAGGAGAACAAAATCTTAATGTCCTTTTTACAGAGAAACGCTCACTACCCAGTTGGATTTAGCTGAAACCAAAGCTGAGTCGGAACGGTTGGCACGAGCACTCCTGGAAGAACAGTGTTTTGAACTAAGTCAGGAAAGCAAAAAAGCAGCATCAAGACACAGACAAGAAATTTCTGATAAGGACAGCATCATAAGAAGGGTAAATTATTCCACTGTAGTTAATATCTATACGTATCTTCCAGTTGGAAACAGAAATTAATATTTTTCCTTTTAATTTATCAAGTTTTTCTGTGGTCATAAGTGACAGTTATTTTAGCATCTGGGTTTTGGACTCAGTTGGAACCTTAAATATTTAAATCGCATCATGTGAACTCCCAAAGAAACGTAGACTCAATGGATCTGAGGTGAAGCCAGACTGAAAATCTAGCAAATGTCTATAATTCAGTAATTAAACCTTTTGTAATTACTTCTTGTCGTTGCCCAGTGTATTTTTAAAATCTTGTATGTTTGTGGAGTTGTGTATTAGAGACTTATTGCAAAATTACTTAGTCTTTCAAAAAACCAAGCAACTTGGAACTCTTGAGTTTCTTCCCACTGGTAAACTATTAAAAAAAAAACCCAACCCAATACAAACTCCAAACTGTAATTTTTGAAGATACTTTATAGTGTAGCTCTTGAGTACTACTATCATATTGCTAAATGTCTTAACTGAAGAGTTTCAAATAGCAAGCCATGTATAGCATAGTTATGTATCTATTTATCTATCTTTATTGTTTTTTCCCACTTAGCATCAGCTGTGCAGATTTTAAGAATCCAGGGTGTGTAAAACTTCAGTAAAACTCTAGGTGTAGCTGAACTTGGAACAATTGCTCAAAGTTTTCTGTTAGCACTAATTCCACTGTCTTTACACAGAGATGGTAGTGTTTGTTGCATGTGTTTTCTTTTATAAGCTTGAAATCTCCAGAATTGTCACCATTTCTTAAGAAGTGTTTAGAAGACTATGTCTATGGTATCAAAAAAATACCTCCTTGTCAGTATGTTTGTTGCTTTCAAATGTTCTGATAATTTGTCAGTTCAATACACAATCATTTCTGTAGGCTTCAAACAAAACCTTTTTTTCAGGAATGCAATTATGTCTGTTCTTTAATATGTATTTGTGAAGCAGTTAGCAAAATGATCCTGACTGTGTCTTCTGGCAGTAACATATTGAAAGTGTAATGGTTTTACTTTCCTTTTTTTTTTTTTTTTATAAATCCATATTTACCTACTTATGCTTTGACTTAGACCAAATTTAGTTTTATTTTTATGCTGATTTATAGCTGGTTTTCATGATATATAATGGTTGTTATAGATTTAAGGGTATTTGAAATGAGAATGTTATAAATATTTTTAGAATTTATGGCAAGTTCCGTATTTCAAAATGTGCTTCTTTTCATTTAGCTGGAAGAAACTAATAGCACATTAACCAAAGATGTTGATTTAATAACAAAGGAAAATTCAGAGATCAGTGAAAAAATTAAGAAACAGGAGGAAGGTATGTCGTGTTTGGAATTTTAATTCATCTGTTATGAAGCACAATTGAATTTGAAGCATGTGTGTCAAAATGGGAATGGGAAATGGGAGGTGTTGCTTTTTATCTTCCCTATTATTTTGGGCTTGATGAAAAATAATGGAAGTCGGTGTTTTCATCTTGAAAATGTATCTTCCATGTAAATTGCTGCTCTTTCTACTGTATTGCATTCATTTCCATGCACTGCCTTTATTATTGAAAGCAATTGAAACCTCAGCTGTAGCAGGTAGGAAGAAGTGAGTTTCTGCTTACAGTCCCTCTTACTTTTTAAAACAAGTCAGCCCTGAGTTCCTGCAGGCAGACACTTGATGTTGTCCAGTACAGCTCATCCATAGATTGTCTGTCAAACCTCCTTCTGCCAGCCATGCCCTTGTGCACATGAAAGTTACTAAGGAAATGTATTTTCCTCATTTCATATTGCACACAATGTATTGATTAAAGTTTTTGTTTCTATCTCCAGTATTTGCAATAAAGCAGTTATCAGTGTTTCAACTTCCGTAAGATCTTAAATTCAGAACCAAAGTTGTGATCTCACACGTACCAGTGGATTGGCATTCTATTTCCATGCATTCTGACTATATAGGAAGTTACTTTATTGTTCAGTTTACTCCCGTGGTTTTGCATTTGAGCAAGCATTATAAAATCTGAATGCATGCTTTAATATCTGTTACCTATAAGAGTAAAGGCCTTATCAGTTGTGTTGCCAGTGTTGTTGCAAACACTGTGTAGGCAGGAAGGCATACAAAAATATTTTCCCTTAGTTCTGCATTTCTGTAACAGAAGGGATTGGGTGAGCAAGCAGTTTTTCAGTATTTTTTAGTTTATGGAGTTTGTTACTTTTAAATACTTGAAAATTATTCTTTAACTCTTTGTAGTTTTGGTGGAGAAATCCTTATCAGTGAAATGCATACTTCCAGAAACTCAGGGAACAAATCAGGAGGCTGGAGGTGTGATAGAAAGATTACTAGAATTGAGTAGCTGGTGTGTGAGGGGGTGGGGAGAATTTAACAGAGCCATTCCTTGTTTAAAGAAAGCCCTTTTCCCCTGTACTGAATGTGAACCCAGTCATACTGGTCGATTCTATGATTCTATTCTGTGTAGGTATTGACTTAATAATTTTTGGTACTGCAGAAACACTTTTGGTAGTGCAAACACGAAGGAAGTGGGGCAACAAACTTAGTCATCAGCAGGAAACAAAAAGACATACGTTGGCTTTAGTATTTAATCTTAGTGCCTTTCTGATGCAGCCTTCTGGTAATTTTCTATCATTACAGTAGCATTAAACTGGTAACCTTTTTTGTTGCAAACTGTGTTTTGCACATAGTGACGCACAGGCAACATGAAGAAAAAAACCCCAAATTATGCAATTTTAGAAGTGATTAAGCCTAGAAGTATTTACCTTGTCCTAAAATATCTCAAAGTTGAATATTGTTTTAACAGAATACAAAATGAAAAAAGAGGAGGAAATCAATAATATTAGAATGCATTATGAGAAGAGCATTAACACTGAAAGAACTCTGAAGACACAGGTATAACCTTTTATACAATTTAGTAACAATAATTACTTTGCATATCAGACATATTTTCAGTTTATTGTTTTTTGTGCAACTAACTCTTAGTTCCTTTAAATTTATATTAACCATGATGTATAATATGCATTGTTGACATTTACAGTTGAAAGAGTAAGTTTTGATGCTGTGTACTTTCAGTATTCCTTCTATTGCGAGTAAGGGCCATTTATGTTGGTGAAAATTTTTTTTGATCGAATCCTGTCTCTAGAGGAACTTAGAAGATTTGTATGAAACATGCTGGAATACATAGTTTTTCTTACTGGTTTTCCTTTTTCTTAACAGGCTGTCAACAAACTGGCTGAGATAATGAATCGGAAAGATTTTAAAATAGACAGAAAGAAAGCTAATATGCAAGATTTGAGGAAGAAAGAGAAGGAAAACCGAAAGCTCCAATTAGAGCTTAATCAAGAAAAAGAGAAATTCAATCAGATGGTAGTGAAATACCAAAAGGAGCTCAATGAAATGCAAGCGGTAAAATAATCTTAATTTTTTGTCACATTGTGGAATTCTCTCAGCGGGAAAAATGTGTAGCTCTTAGTCTAACTGAAGAAATAACAAGTTCTGTTTCTGATGTTCTAAGCTACAGAATTTTAGTGAGGCAGACAATTTGACAAGTGTGCAGCTGCACTTCTTCTCATTCATTTCCCCTTTCTAAATTCTTAACTGTGGAAGTTACTAATATATGAAGACTAAAAATATGAATACTGTGTAGCATACTATTTATGCAGTTTATTTCACTGGTAGGCGGTCTCCTTTTCAAAACAGATGGTAATTTCATAGGTTAATCAGACTGTTTTGTATTTGAATGTATTGCTGGATCTTTGATATTTAACTTCTTTCCAAGGCTGAACCAACACTTCTACTATAATAATTTATGCTGACGCAATCAAAAGTATTTAGAAATATAAAAAAAAAAGTAATGAGTTTTGTCTTCAGAATACTTTGCTGCCATATTTTTGGTGTCACGGTAACTTTGCATATGTATATAAATACAGCAACTAGCAGAAGAATCTACGTACAGGAATGAACTCCAGATGCAGCTGGATAGTAAAGAGAGTGACATAGAACAACTACGACGGAAAATTTTGGACCTCCAGCAAGGAATGGATTCTACCAGTGTTGCTAGTCTCCCAACAGATGAAACGGATGGAAATCTTTCAGGTAAGAGGAAAAGCATATTTGAACTACTTGATTTTGTGATACACGTACTTTTGGAAGGTATTGTTTCGAACAAGTTACTTTGAAAATCTCCTGGCTGTCTCTTTCTATATCACATCTCCACTTTCTTTTATTTTGGGGGTGGGGTGAGGTGTTATTTTATAGCTGCTTATATTTAAGTCTTAATTTCTTCTCACATCACTCCTCCCACTGTATGGCTTGTCATTAGCATAATTTTTAGCTACTTTCATAGGAAGGGTATCTTTACAATTGCTGCTGTTTGAATATAGTGAATACAGTGTGCAGTATCCAGTGAATAGAATACAGGGCCAGCACTTCCACAACATCATGATCGTATCTTGAATGCAAAATTGCCTTAGTCTTGTCTGTTCTTACCCACATTTATGTAGCACCTTTGTGACAAGTGGCAATAATGGCAAAAATGGCAATAATGATGTGAAAAATAATTGTAGGAATTTCCATAATCAGGTACTCTGATTTAGCAGATTAAAATAAGAACACAATAATACAGTGTAGTTAGCCATTTCCATGTAGTGTCAGTTCTATAGGCGCTATATTTTGAGACTGTTACACTGGTTAGTGATTCCCTCCTCCTCAGTGTTTGAAAAGTGTAATCAGTCAGTGCTTTCATGTAATCCACTTCTGTATCTCTAGATAAAGGAAAAAACCCACACTATTCAATGCTAATAAGTTGTGCGTAACAATTTTCATATGTTGGAGCTAGGTTTATTTTCTTGTATTGTGAAGTAATTTTTATAATTCATCATGAAATTCTTAATAAGTGCTTGTATTACAGATTTATGGACTGATTTTTATTGTAAAAAAATATATTCAAACATATGAAAATAGAATACTAATTTGGATATTTTAAGACCTCAGTGTAATCAGATAAAAGTAAATAGAATCATTTTAGGTGTCTCTTTTCCTGTTGATGCACTTCATGCTGCTCAGATTGCCACATTCTAGAGTTTTTCCAGGGGTCTTAGAGTGATTTGAAATTTCAGGTATGTTATGAGACTTAGTATATGTTTTTCTGTAGTTGTTCCTTTCTGTGTCTGTTTTTGTGTCCTGTCTTCTCCTAGTATATTTTTAGATTTTCATTTGTAGTTAATATTAAAACGAATTCTGTTCTAGAATAGATTTTCATTTGGATAATGATACAGTCTTTTCTTCACAACTTCCATTCGGTCCAAGAAACCTTTTGCCCTCTGAAGTTTGATCCATAAAACCCTGAGGCAATTGCCATTTTGTAAAGTAAATGTCTATTCTACTTCTTTCCAAAACATCTTCTGGGCCAGACTTCCACTGAAACTAAATATTGGGAATTCTTAGAGCTATTAGATTGTTGAAAGAACTTTTTTTTTTCATTAGCTGTCACCTGCTAGGAACTCCCTCTGGTATTTCTGAACTGGCAGTACTTCTCAGGAGTTTTTCGCTTGGATACAAACTCTCAAAGTATTCCATTTAAATGAGGTAAAAAAGAAACCAGAGGGGTTTTACTTATTAAACTGTTTTCTTTTTCTCCCCTCAAATTACTATTTGGAATCAAGCCTTATGTTTGATAGTGTCTCCTAAAGGAAGAACACTGTAGTTCATAATTTTTTATTAAAAATTTCTGAACTCCTGTAAATTGAGAGCTTAATTTTTTCTACAAGAAAACAGGCTAGATTTATTCTACATAAACGAGTAGTTTTGAACTTCCTTACTTTCCTTCTCAGCCATTTTCAGCATAATGGCTGTTGTCTATTACACTGAAAACACCCAGTGCCTCCATCTGGCCATAGGCACCTCCCGTTTTGTTCTTAAGGGTAATAGTATGTAATTATGAGCCTGGTGTCTCTTAGATCTTGGAAAGACTGTAGGAGTAAGCTCTTTCTTTGTCTGCCTTGTTAAGGTAGGGTACTTTTCAGTTGTACCTGTGGAGACGTGTGTAGTCAGGCTTCTGCCTGTATGAGCTGCCACTTCAGTTTTGGGACAGAAATTTTGGTATGCGCAAGATCTTTTCAAGTCAGCTGGAACTTTTCCATTGTTAATTAGAACATCACAATTACTAGAAGTTCTTATGGTCTTCCACTTTGTCTTCTGTACTCGTGACCCCGCTAACTATCTCTTTTTTACCAGCCTTTCACTTCTCTTGTCTTCTTTTTTGCCCTTTTCTCTATACATGCCTCTGATTTTTACTGCAGTTGTGCTGCTGGTGTTACTGTTTCATACAGGTAGGACCTCTAATACATATTATTAGGACTCTCGATTTGGATCATGTCCCTACATGCTGTGCTTTTTTTTTTTTTTTTTTGAGCAAGGCTCTGAGTTGATCAGAATCTGAATAAGCAGCAATTTAGGTAATTAATAGAGATTAAGTGACATTAGTATACTCAGATTTCAGGCATTTGTCAAAGAGCCAAGTAGAGGGCAGAGGACTGCATTAGCCTTATAAGGAGGAAAGAAAAAAGCCAGTCTTCAAAGCAGAAATACCCCATGCCACAGAACAGGGAATTATTCAGCCCATGGTTATTTTTCTGCAAACTGAGTAATTAGTCTTCAAAACAGAAGGTGGCATACCACAGCAGTTCATTTGGTACAATGTAGCTGTATATGTTGTTTGTCTTCAACTGTCATTGCTTCTGCAGCCCAAAGGGAGACATTCTTTCAGAGCACCTTGAATAGCATCTTGTTTAAAGGTGGATCTGATGAGGAGTCAATAGGATTCTCTAGCTGATGCATCTGTTCTCGAGGCAACGACATTGCCTTGAAAAAAATATTTAAGGCAAATAAATGGCAGAATTACTAAATAAGTAATCAGTGTGATTTATTCAGTTTCCTGTCACAGTAAAAACATCACCAGGGAAAAAATGAAAACACATAATAATGTAAACGTGTATAAAAGAATGATACCACGGTCCTAATTCTGGTGATGGGCAGTCTTTGGTTTAATTGAGAAAAAAATTGGTATGAAGTGATGTGATAGTAATGTTGGTGGAATTCCAGAGATCCCTGCTCCCAGGAATTTTTCTGCTGCTGTCATGCATGGCAGAGAGGTTCAGAAAATGGGGTGGTGTCTTGTGTAACCATGGAGCTTATGTTACCCGCTGCCAGAGGGGCTACAAGAGTAGAATTCATAAGTTACAGGAAGAGCATCTTGTAAAATGTTGGGCTCAGGAGGCTTTGCACTCTCTGAATAAACTCAAGGTAATGCCCAGTGAATTCCTAATACTCAGAAAAATCAAGGAAAAAATTTGTGTAGAGGTGGATACAGAGAAATCATGTGGTAACACACAGCTGCATCTTAGTTGGAGGTTTCTGTCTGCATTGAGCTAAATGCCCCCTCAAGTTCTGATAGTTCTCAGGGCAACGCTGCTCCCAAGGTAGGGACTGGCTTGTTTAGACAGTCACACAGAATCACACAGAATCCTCTAGGTTGGAAGGGACCTTCAAGATCATCTTGTCCAACCATCAACCTAACT
>KZ506207.1:260615-273874 GCA_002844005.1 Limosa lapponica baueri
ACCAACACCCCCAGGTCCTTTTCTGCCAGGCAGCTCTCCAGCCACTCTGCCCCAAGCCTGTAGCGCTGCCTGGAGTTGTTGTGACCCAAACAGGGTCCAGGCTATTCTCAGTCTTCTGCTTCACCAGATGGGAAGCATCATGCCTGGGAGGAGGATTTTCCTTGTATTCAGTTCTAGGCATTTTTTGTAACTCTGGCTCCTGATTATTGATTCAGCTGGTAGCTCATGGCTCAGTTCACGTCTCTGATGTTAATAGAGTCCTTGGTGAAACAGCTGAACTTTTTAATGATTTGGGTTTTAATGATGCCTTTGGAATTTCTCTTCCTCCTGGCTGGACTTAGGAAATCTTAATACTTACATGATTGTAAACAGATTTCTTCATCAAGACAAAACATAATCAGGAACTTAAGGGTTTTTTTCCTAATTGTTAGAGGGCACTTAACCTGTTGTGAATTAATTATTTTCATCTGATTGGCAAGATAATTCAAGCATTCGAGCTGTCCTACAAGTTTAACGGCAGCACATAATGTTTTCAGTGTGTGTTATAAATCATGTTTTACACAAAGATAGGATGGAATAGTAAACGTGGACCGTTTAAGCCAACGGTTTTTGTGGAATATGGAACACAGATAGGACTTTCTGAAATACCTGCTGGTAGCCATCACCTGAACAAACCTCAAAGCAAGATCCAGCCAGCAATCCTTGGTGAGATCCACAGGAAATTATAGTAAGGCGGTCTGAGGAAGGAAAGAATCAAATGGGAAGGGTGGACTGGAAAGAATTAGCAAGGTTGGTATCTCCAGGTTTTTGGTTACTATGGAAGAGCCTGGGGAGTAGGAATTTTTGAACATTGGAAAGAGATGCTCTACTGCTTAGGAAGGCGCCGGTATTACTTTGCTCCAAAACAACACAGTGTCTCATAAATCAGTACGGTCATGGTTGTCTCCTGTGATTTTATTGAAGACTTACTCTTAGAACTCACATTTATTATACTGAATCACAACGAATCCTGGCAGTATGAATGCTAACCATGAAGATGTTTAGAATGCAAATCTACATTTTAATATATATTTGGAGATAATTATAAGATCTACAGCCTTCATGGAATTCTTTCTTCATACTCTATCCAGGTCCAGCTAGCCATCAGATATTTTTGGGGCCTATCTTGGATTTTCTGGGTTGGAAATATGAAGTATCAATTCTGGGATTCTTTCCAAAATACAGGGAAATTGTCAGGCAATACTTTTGTGCCTATTTTTAAAGACAGGAATGGAAGATTGTTTTTTATAGTCTAGATATCCCATATTTTCTTAATTACTTAATCAGAACACTCATAAATATTATTCTTCTGGATCAAATCTTTATGAAATGGCCAGATGAGCATTTTGGGTTGTGCTAGCTAACTCTGTCAAGGGAAATTAAAATACATTATAAATATTGTTTGAGACAAACCTTTGTGGCAAGGTTGGAATGAAAGGGCTCATCTACGCTTTCAAGAGTACATTTGGTTCCAGACAAACGTTAGGTTTGTTGAAAAGGAGTACATTCAGAAACTATTATTTTCAACTGCAAGACATTATTCACAGTTCAGAAATCATCTCTCATGCAAATAGAATTTGCTCACTAAAATAGGTTTGTAGTAGACAGAAGAGAATGTCAACCAATTCATTTGTAATAGCTCATCCACTTTCTACTTCCTTTGAAATTTCTTTCAGAACGTGTTGAAATAGAAGTGAACTTAGAAAAACTCCAACTCAGACTGTCCCTATAAGCAGCATAATACATGCTGCATCTTTTAAAGTTTATTGTTATTGCATCTTTCCAGATTTCCATATGCCACAATTTCCACAGATGCTTACTTACTCCTCTTGAACCACAGTTGTCCGTACTATGTTCTTTATTAGCAGTTCTAAAAATGGAAGAATCTTCTCTTCATGTAAAAATTAATCAGAGTATTCAAAATAGAGTAAGTGTTCTCTGTGATGCCTGCAGACATGAAGGAAATAGGATACCTTGTCCAAAGTTACAGAATATCAATAATTGGGGAGAGGTCTGGGGAGGCAGCCCCCATCCCCTGCAATTCTTATGCAGATCAGAGAGAGAGATATGAGAGAGGCAGGGGAAATACAAATGATTGCTGCTAACATGCCTTTCTTCCAATTAGAATTCCAATACTTCAGTGGTCCCCCAGTATTTTGAAGTTGTTCTGTGTGGAGAAACGTTAGGAAATGATTTTATGTTTTTAAGTGTAGTCCACTTCTAAATATTGTATGCTGTAAGGCTAATGTGGGAAGGGGGGTATTTATGTCTAATTTTAATACTTTGTAGAAGACTAGGCTGTCAGTCTCATTATGATTTTAGATAACAAAGTGTATGGACAATGTGTTTTATATGTTTGGATGTATTTTCAGAGTGTGCTGGGCTGCATCACACAGAGTTATCCCTAAAGGATAAAAGGGACCAGTAGCTCCTTCTTACATAAAGACTTGTGGAGAATGTTTCAGCAAATTTTAACTTAATGTTTTGGAAGGTTTCAGTGCTGGCAGTTAAGTTCATTGTAAAGAATGCGTCCATTAGCTATTGGCTATACTTCTGTACTCTGAAACTTCTTTTACAAATCACATTTTTATGATTATTTAAAAAAAACAGATTTTTTTTCTCAATTGTAAAATAAATTGATAATTATGGAGTGAAATATTGATTACCTCATTCTCACATTTACAAAATCATGAGACTTTTTACTGTGTCATTTCAGATTAATGGAATCACAATAGCTTCTCACTGCTATTACCTGGCTTCATAATTTAAAAAATATCTCTCAAAAACCAGTATCAGTTAGCTGGAAAGGTTTTTTTAAATGTATGATTCACATTAGACAGAATACTAATTTTCTTGTGATGCTGCTTTGTATCATTGTTAAATTACTTCAGTAGTTTCATGGTAGGAAAATACGGTAGTACGTTACTCTTTGGAAAATTGTCCCCTGAAATTTTGAATAAAACATTTGTCTCTTATTCTTTATATCTAGTTGATTCTTCCTGCATTCCTTATTTATTTATCTCCTATGCTTATCTTCTGTGAGTAATGGGACACCTGTGTAGCTTTGCTTGCTCTTGTGCGCTCTCCATTTTTTGTTTCCCTTGAAAAATGTGGATCTGATTTGTTTTACTTGCTGCATCTTCCTGCTGAGTATTTTCATATAGCCCCTGTGAATGTTAAATTATGTTTATATTGAAAATCTCTTAATCATCCTCTGTTTAAGCTGTAACACATTTTCAAAGCAAAGTCTTTCCTGCCTGGCCTTTGCAAACTATTTACATACAGTGATAGATGTTGGCATCAAGGAAAACGGCTTCACTTTATTTTGCAGTAACTGTATCATGAGGTGATAGCTTGTGGTGAAGCATGAAGTAAATGCTTATATCTTCATTTTATTTAGCTGTGCTTTTTATTCTGCTTTGCTAAATAGGTAATTGCCTATTACTGCATGTAGTACATCTTCCTTTCTAGTAATAGTTTGCTTTTGTGCTATTCTGCTTTATTATTACAAATATATAAAATTATTTAATATTCATTTTTTAAACCAGAATCAAGGCTTGAAGGTTGGCTTTCAGTACCAAACAAAGGAAATATAAAGCGACATGGCTGGAAGAAACAGGTACAAATAAATTTATTTTTTTATTTCCTCAACTCTCTTGGAAAGTTTTTTAGGCATTCGGTGAGTTTGTTTTATTTTGTTTGTTTCTTAAATGTGAGTTGTAGAGTAATTTAGTGTGGATCCATTACTTTATTGAAGAGAAAAAAAAAAAAGAAAATTTCAGTATGAAGTCTGTAATAAGAGCATTGTGCAAATTTATGACAGGTGGATGAGGAAATGCTTTACAATGGGCATCTTGGAACCATTAAAAATCCCATTTCTCCTTTGAGTGAGCTTCTTTATAATCCTGTAACTGAAAAATAAGCTCTTTATGCAACTTGACAGTGGAGAGTAGGGAATACCACACACGTTCTGAAGGCCATGGAAGACTGCATCACACTCTAACTTGCCACATGCTTTCCAAGGACACTTCTGTCTCCCTGACTTTTAAAATGGTCAGTCTCTCTTGAAAAGTACTGGTTTAGTCTCAAACTGGACCTTTGTGCTGGAATTCCCGCTCTAAAAAAAGTGTTAAGCTCTGCCCTATTTCAAATAACGGCTACTTAGAGTATTCTCCCAGACCTGCAGATGAGAGGCAACATGAACAAGTGCCATATCGAAAATGCATACCGTGGTTTGGAACCTGGGTTTGCTACAGGTACCTGAAGTGCTTTTAAGTTGGTTTCTGTTCTATTTGCGTTTTACTTTGTCTCCCTGTTAGAAGAACTGCAGGAAATTACAGGTCAAGGTCAAGAATATTCTTGGTGTGCCGTAATTGAGTCAAACGCTGATAGTGTTTGCATGTTCTTGATTTAGAATCATAGAATTGTCTAGGTTGGAAGGGACCTTTAAGTTCACCTAGTCCAACCATCAACTTAAGTCTGATTAAAAAAAAAAAACCAAAACATATCACTAAACCATGTCACTAAGCACTGTGTCAACCCATCTTTTGAATACCTCCAGGGATGGTGCCTCAGCCACTTCCCTGGGCAACCCATTCTAATGCTTAATAACCCTTTCAGTGTAAAAATTTTCCCTGGTGCAACTTGAGGCCATTTCGTCTTGCCCTTTCACCTGTGACTTGGGAGAAGAGACTGACCCCCGCCTCTCTACACCCTTCTTTCAGATAGTTGTAGAGAGCAATAAGGTCTCCCCTCAACCTCCTTTTCTCTAGGCTGAATAACCCCATCTCCCTCAGCCTCTCCTCATTAAGACTTACTGTCCAGACCCCTCACCAGCTCCGTTGCCCTTCTCTGGATCCGTTTCAGCACCTCAATGTCATTTTTGCGGTGAGGGGCCCAAAACTGGACACAGTGCTCGAGGTGGGGCCTCACCAGTGCCAAGTACCAGGGGGACGATCACCTCTTGAGTCCTACTCACCATGCTGTTCCTGATACAGGCCAAGATGCCGTTGGCCTTCTTGGCCACCTGGGCATGCTGCTAGCTCATGTTCAGCTGACAGTTGACCGACACTCCCAGGTCCTTTTCTTCAGGTGTGTTCTTCAGGTGTCTTATGAAACACACCTATTTGTAAATGTATTCCACAACTTGTTCTGTTTGATAGCTTCTCCAGGTTGCTCTCAAACTTCTGTCAGTGTCCTTGAATGGAAATGACTGTGCCTAGGCACAAGTCACATAGCTTTATTCTGCTTCAGATTATCTAAAGTACTGCATCATTTTCCTGTCAGAATACCTCCAGCAGCCTTTTCTGGTTGTCTTGTAGAAATGGTGATCCTCTGATGATTAAAATTTTAGACTTCTCATAAATGCAGCTTCTCCAGTGAAAGACTGTATCTGAGCCCCTTTAGGCATGCCCATTATAGGCATACTTAGTTCCCTCAAGATATTTTAGGCAGTTACTCCATTCATACTTTCCTAGTTTGAATAATAGTTCTTGTGCTTTCAAGGAATTTGGTGTACAGATGGATGCCTCTGTCATAAAATGGGTCATTCTGGTAAGATTCCTTAAACTAGCAGAGGTTCAAACTGGTGAGACACAGTAGTGAGGGGCCGTGTTGACTTAGGTGTGCATTCTGTTGGCTGAACTATAGTGCGTCTGAAACAAGCTGCCTTGTACTCGGCCTCTCCAGGTGCTTCGTTCCAAATTCTCCTGTGCTTTCAGTTTTGGGGTTGGTTGGGAGGTCTGCAATCTCAAATATAGGCATGCCCGGATTAATTTAAATTAAAGCAAAAAAGCAAAATTGCATTAGTGGTGCAACTGGGTTGATGCCTGAGTTGTTATAACTTCATTTGCTGCATTTCTGACTCAAACGTCAGTAGCACTGATGGTTTTGCCCTGTGCCCTCCGGGTCATTTAGCTTAAGTCAGAAAGGAGCGAGTGTGAAAACCTCATTTTAGAAGAAACAGTTGAGTTATACCTCAAGCTAACTCTAAAATGGGTTAGCTATATTTTTGGTTGGAACTTCATTTCATCCCAATGGAGATGATAAAAATATCCTTCAAAAGCCACTGTAGAACAGAACTACTGTCAGGAAGTGGTTTTTGTATGTTCACAACAGGATCTTGAGGCTGTTGGAGGCAACTTTTCTTTTGTGAGGTTAAACTGTTCTTTCGCCAAGACTTACATACAGTGTGATAACTGAATTCCATTGTGGTCAGAATTTGCATTTGTTATAGTAGTCATCTTAAGGCCTTGATTTTGGAAGGCAGAGATGCGTCCTTCAAAGACAGAGAAGGCATTAGCTTTCTGTTGAAGTAGATCAAAGGAATTCAAGCACAGACTCTTTTTTTTCTTCAGTGGGGAAAATCACAAGAGGCTCACACCATTACAATGTAGTACCTATTCCAGTTGATCAGGCTTTCTATTAATTTAATTTAATCCTGACTGAGGGGCTAAAAGCCCTTTTAGTCAAGGGGAAAAACGCACTTTGTTGCATTTTAAGATGCATTTCAGTAATTGAGATGTACAACTGTAGCACACAGCTTGCACAACACATTTTTAGAACACTATTCTATAAACTTGCTAAGGTCACTTTCATATTCAGGTTTTCAGGTCAAACATAGAGTCCTGTGTAATGAAGAGGTTCAACCTCCTCTTACAGGAGTAAACACCATTTACTTAAATTGTCAGTATCTGCATGGTGCAGAATCCCATTCAGTTACCTACCAGTAACTGGAATTCAAGATGAACTGCTCATGTATTCACTCTCTTGCTTTTCTGTCCTTTCCCCTACTTCTAGGTTGTTTTATACCTGAGCCTGGAGCTCAATATTGACGGAGTAGTCAATGTACCTCTTTTTAATCCTCTTTACTATCTCATGAGTTTTAAAATGTTGTTTCTAAAACGTTTGCAACTGCAGGGGAGGGACCTGCCACACCTGTCACTGAGCTTACGCTTATGGACAGTTACAGCAAAGACATTGGCAGCTCCTGGTGAAGAGCAACAGGCAATGAATTCTACAGGCTTGAACTCACTGGGCAGTGCTTAGGTTTGAGGTGTTTGATCTTGACTGGCCTATGGGCCACAAAACTTTTTCTGAGCAGCTTGCTTTGTTGTTCCTGTCATATGAACAAATGTTTATTAATTCTGTGTGATTGTGAGCAGCACTGGAAGGGCATCTGTGTACTTCAAGTTGAGGAAAACATCCTTGGGCTTTTTGGGGCGGACAGGCAGGCACTGCAGGTATACTCAGCATTTGGGAATTCTCTTGGAAATGGGGCCTGCAGTCCACTCCTGCTCTAAAACTCACAGTGCCTTCCCAGTAGCTCTTGCTTGTTCCCGAGAATCCCGTGTATTCTGGAGTACTCCACTTTTTCAGTGGCATGGGATAGGTATAATACATTAATGTGCAGATTTTGAGCAAGAACTTTTAAAACACTCAGGGAAGAAACTAATCAACACATTACCAGATGTTTCTGTTCTTTAACATCTTTACCATTCTGGAAAAAACTGTGTGGTTTGACCTTTAAAGTGATACATAGCAAAAGAATGGCCATTTCTTTTCTCCTCTTCTGCAAACCTTTCCCTTACTGTCTCAGTGTATTCCTAGATTTGGAGTGCACATCAGACCTCTGTTTCTGCTGATTCATTTTGGCTCTTTGTTTTACCAGCCCATTAAAATAAAAGTGTAGGAAATAGTTGGCTGGAGCTATGAAGAATCTATTTAAGCCTACCAGTAGTTCGGTGTGAACTACCAGTGAGTCCTGCAGGTCTCTAGAGAAGTTGTTTACAACTTTATTAATAAGTGATAGATTCTGCACTCCAGGAGTTTCTCGGTGATATGCTAATTTTCATAGTAATATGCCAGAAGCAACTGAAGTTTGTGTACAGATAGATTTCCAGAGTTGTCACAAGCATTTTGGAGTGCTCCAGTGGCAATACAGTCACTGCAGCTTGTAGCATTGCACAGCTGTCAGGAGTATAGCAGCCTGCATGATGGTTTAAATATCTCCTGATATTAGTTTAAAAACTTTGTTACTCAGGCTTTCTATGTGCTTATGGGAGAGTACAGTAGGATAAACGTTGCTTTTTAAAATGCAATTTTAACTTGGTTTTACCCTTTCTTTCCCCAGTATGTTGTGGTGAGCAGTAAAAAGATACTGTTCTACAATGATGAGAAGGACAAGGACCAGTCTAATCCATCCATGGTACTAGATATAGAGTAAGTAAAGTTACTGCTGGTTTTGGATACAATTTGGCAAGAGTGCATTGTGTGTGAGATAATCGATAACAAATCTAGAAGCTTGGAATCAAGATTCCATTAATAATTTTTAATTTCCCATAGTAGTTTGAAAATGTCTGTTTATCTGTATTTCAGGGAGTTAACAGAAGATACTACTTTTCCTTTGTCCTACTATTGCTAAAAGTTAGAGAAAAAGTGAAGTACACAAGAGCGTGGCACAGTCTGTAGTCACTGGTCTGAATTTACAGAAAGGAAGAGCCTCATCCCCTTCTGCTAGAGAAGGGACAGAGACAGTGGAACCTACGTATTTTGCTATCTCTTTTTATGATTCAGTGTAATGACTGATTTTTCCAGTTGCTTCAACAGCTGCTTCCTAAAGCAGGGCATGATAGTTGTGGGATAAATAGGGAACTGGCTGTCTTATTTTAGGTCTCGTCTTCTTGCTTCATACCTTTTTTCTTGCTGTCTGAGAAAGGATCAGTGTTGATCAAGCCCAAAGCATTTTTAACTTTGCCAGGTGGTTTCTGTTTAGAGTGACAAAATAAATTAAATGTGATCCCTTTACATTGGCTATACATGAGGAAAATTGTGTCAAATATCACTGAAGCCCATGACTGATACATGACTGAGGGTGATGTTTGAACAGCTGATCGACATTATGGGACCTTGTTGAGTAGTAATTGAAAAAAGGTTTTAAAATTCTTGAATAGCCTATCAGTGACTAACAAATACAGTGGTCTGGAAGGAATCTCAAACTCAGGAAGTGCTTAAGCTGCCAATTGCTCATAACCAGGAAAAGAGTTATTTTCTCTTTGAGCTGTTTCTTACTCTCTTTTCATAAACATCTGTGACAGCAACTGTTGAAAACAGGATGTTGGGATAGATGGACTTAATCTTGACCCAATATAAGATGATGTTTGCTCCCATTTTAATAGCATTTTCAACAGCTGGTGCCCCAGATTGCCTTTGTGATGTTCTGACATTGATTGTTTATCAACTGATAACATGATTTAGCAAAAAAAGTAGTGAGTAGGACTGTACTTCATGGTTACTTCCACCCAGGATTATCAATGAGCTTTTCTAGCAATAGTCAGTTAGACTTCCTAGTGTTCTGAGGAAGAATTTGAAAGCCTTTTTCACAGGGAAGTTTGCCATGATGGATCTTGAACCTATTGTAAGGGAACCCTCTTTTCATGCTATGAAATGTTTCGGTTTGTACTTGAGTAGACAAAATCTATATGGTTTATGAATTAATTCCTAAAATCATATTGCAGGCTCAAAGTATATGGTATTGCTTGCATTAACAAGATTTATAAGAACTTCAAAGCACTTTAATAGCTGTCTTAAAAACACACATAGCCTTTTAGCATTTCCTGATTCATGTTTCTTCTAATCTAGTAAACTGTTCCATGTCCGGCCTGTAACTCAAGGAGATGTATATAGAGCTGAAACTGAAGAAATTCCTAAAATATTCCAGGTAAAAATATGTGTATTCCCATTTCTATTTAACTCTCTTGAAAAAGTTTGTTGGCTTCTTTGAAAAGTATATCAAAATATGTGGTGCTTCAGCAATAACACAGCAGTACTCTTTTTCAGATTCTCTATGCTAATGAGGGGGAATGCAGGAAGGATTTGGAGGTAGAACCAGTACAGCCGGCAGAGAAGACAAATTTTCTAAATCACAAAGGCCATGAATTTATTCCAACGTTATACCACTTCCCAGCCAACTGCGAGGCCTGTGCCAAACCTCTTTGGCATGTCTTTAAACCCCCTGCTGCCCTAGAATGTCGAAGATGCCATGTGAAGTGCCATAGAGACCACCTGGATAAAAAGGAGGAATTAATTGCACCATGCAAAGGTATCCTTGTGGGTTTTTGCGTTCTGTGTTCTCTGCATGTTTTAGCCAAACCTGCTAAACTATCAAAGGCAAATTAAAGCCCTTGAGTTTAAAAGTTTTCTACTCTTTAGTTTCATGATTTTAGATGGGAAAGGTGCTATTAAAATAATTAGCTGTTAACACTGCTTATGAGCTGGCAGCTGTGACCAGCTTCTGTAGAGAGGCCCTTGGTGGTGTAACTGATGTGTCTCTGCTGAGGGTCCTGAGAGCACAAGGGTCTCTAGAGGTTTGTGCCCAAGTACTGGGCAGTTCCTTGGTTCCCAGAGCATTCTCTCTCTTACACATGGCCCATATTAGGGACAGTGCAGTGGCTGCATCACCAAGCTGTGCTTGGACCTTGAAGAATGGTTCTTCAGCCACTTCACGGATTGGAGTAAAGGCATCCTCTCTGTGCTCCTGTGGAGTATTTGGGGTATGTACTCTGGAATTCAGCCACGAGGCAGCTGCAGCCATCTTACTAAGACTGCAATTAGTTTTCTCATTTCTCCTATATTAGTGATTAAATCAAGAATCTTGCAGAGCAACAAATATTGAAAGAAACTGTGTTCATAATTTCCCCTGCTTTTTGTTGTCTTCCAAAAATACGTAAACAATTCCTATACAAGTAGGTATATAGGTGCCATTGTTCTTTCTAGTGGCACACCTGGTGTGTCATAATCCTTATTTTGATAACAAGTCCTAGCTTTCACTGAATCATCTTCCTTTTACTTATAGTGAGTTACGACGTAACTTCAGCAAGAGATATGTTGTTATTGGCATCCTGTCAAGATGAACAGAAGAAGTGGGTGACTCATTTAGTAAAGAAGATCCCTAAGACACCACCATCTACTTTTGTTCGTGCTTCTCCTAGAACTATGTCTACAAGATCGTCGGCAAATCAGTCATTCCGAAAAGTTGTTAAAAATACTTCTGGAAAAACTAGGTGAGAAACTACAAAAGCTACAGAACTTGTTAACAAAAAAAAAGTCTGTTTATAAATCTTATTTAATGTGAAATCATTCCATAGTTATGACTGTTGAACTGCTGATCTAAATCTTTGCTCAAATCCTGAAGGAAGGAACAGACAGAATTCTCCTGCTATTGTGGTAAATCTATCAGTTCTTTGGATTTGGAAAGGCGCTGTAGTGCTGGCAGAGCCTGGCCTGCCAATGCGTGGGGAGGAGCTGGTTGCAGGACTCAGTAGATACATCAGCAATGGCATTTAGCTGCGAGGATGATCTGCAGAGTCATTCATGGATTCACACATGGAGCTTGCATGAGCTAGAAGTCTTCTGCACATGGGGGTGAAACAAGAAACTTACAGATGCTTAGCCTGTTGTTACGCCATGTCTTTTGGTGTGAGGCAGTTTAAGTATTAATTCCGTTCTTTCTCCCTGCTTGTTAATTCCCTGTCATCCTCTATCCCAGCAGTTGTTTTTGGAAGCTGTTGGTGACCCTGTGCATTAACCAGGGACAGATTCAAAATCCATTTTTTTAATACTAGGTTAGTCTAAGTTGATTTTTTTTAACCTGCATTAGCTTCCTCATACAGTTTGTGTGTGTGTTTCCCCCCAGAATAACCATTTGGGTCAACAGTATGAACTAGAAACTAGTGTCTCCGTAGGAAAAGCCGTCCTAGATTGGCAGTGCTACCAAAAGAAATTTCCTGTAAACATTCCTTGCATAAAGTGCAATAACAGCAAACTTTTTGCATGTAAAGAGACACTGGGTACATCATGAAACATCCTTCTGCAGAGGAGAGTAGGAAAAAATCTGAAAGATACAAAGGGTGCTGATTTTCTTGTCCCCATGATTAACACTAAAGCAGAAGTGATCATAGTTTTAAAATACTAATATATTCAGTGAAGATAATCTCATCCAGAAAAATTACTTCAGGCCTCGAGTACAAAGCTGTCAATATATAAAACAATGATGTTGCAGGCAGTACTGTGTTAGAGAGAGTAATCTGTGCAACAGCATGAGGAACAGGACATAAAGAAATTTGTGACCAGCAGTTAAGAAGATGTAGCTGTGCTGGAGTATTTGGGGGAGAAGACATATTCCTAAACACTGAACAAAGTCTCAGTTTGACAGTTGCAGTTCAAATGGCGGGAACATAACTGAATCATGATGCGATTTTACATTTTTCAACACTGGCACCGAAGCAAGCTGAAGTTGTGAAGCACAGAAACACTTTTGATTTGTGGGGAGATTCCCTGGGAAGTGGGCAGGCTTTCCTTACAGTCTGCACTGTAAAAATCTGTTGAAAACAAGGGTGAGTGCAGTGGAAAAGCACACAGTGATAAACCTGAGTTAAGAAGAATGCCTGTAAAATCAGAGTCTGCTTACTAAATAGTAGCATCTTCAGTATTGTACCCAATAAAGACAAATCGGCAATTGCTAATTTCAGGGGGTTTCAGACATGTTTGTTATGTACTTACATGGTGTGTACTTGGTACAACAGAATCTTGTTAAACTGTTTGTCTTGTCTACAAAATGTCCATTTCTGCCAACTTCCAAAAGCTTTTATAAAGCTTCCCAGTGTTTCCAAACTTGTTTTTCCTTCAGTCCTCAATTTACCAAGGCTTACTGAAAAATGTTAGAACCCTCCATAGGCTTTAGCCAGATCTTTTAAAACTTTTGCATATGAATTACACATGCTGATTTTAAAACATGCATAATTTAATAGCTGCTGTTCAACATAATCTTTGTTTACAATAGGACTATTGAAGAAGTACTCCTGTGGTTGAGAAAAATATGAAGTGCTTTTAAGTATCATGCGATACACTTACTTGAACAATAATCAGGATTCTAGAAACTAGTTACTAAAGGCAGACCTTCTAAAGAGGATAATGGATAAGGATAATAGAAGTACTTAGAACTGGTTGAAGAGCTCTGTTACTGCTTAGTAAAATTTTTCAGTGAGTCTTGGACTACCTAAGACTGCAAGAAAAAGCGTATCATGTTGATAATTAAAAGGATTAGGTGGAATGATTGTGATACTGAATGGTCATACCACCATAAATTCTGGAAAAAAACAACTGATAATGTATAATTCATTAATACAGTTTTAAAAGAGTTTTTTAAAATTGACCTGGGAATA
>KZ506207.1:284565-297197 GCA_002844005.1 Limosa lapponica baueri
GGGCCCCGCTTGCAGCGTCATCCTGAGGGGCCGGTTTGAATGAGACCCCGAAGCAGGGAGGGACGCGCCGCTGCCGCCGCCATCGCCCGCCCGCTCCCTCCCCGCTAACGCCGCTCCCCCGCCGCCTTTGCGCTTCCCCCGTCGCCACCGCACCCTCCCGGGACACGGCGCGCCGCCCGCCCCCTCCGCCATGCCGCTCTTGTGTCCGCCGCGCCCGGTTGAGGGCAGCACCGGGAGTTCCCCGGGGCGTGCGGGCGGCCCGGCGCGGGAGGCGGCCTTGCCGGCTGAGGAGGAAGTGCTGGCCTGGCCCGGCTGGGTCGATGGGCGAGCGCTGTTGGTGGCCGGGAGGGCCCTTTGGGCAAGGCTCGGCCGTGCGAACGGGTGTCATGCGTGTATCGCGTGCGGTCGGGTGTCACACGTGTGTGGCGTGCGATCGCGCCTCGGTATTGCCCCTTCTTGGTTTATTTTTGTTTTGTATTAAGGTAAGTGCTGCTGTCTGTCAAGTGAGCCACAATTCTGCGACCGTGCCTCCAAATTTATTTAGGTACATCTGCCTCCTCTCTTGTGAATCCGTGATTTCCTAGTTAAAACCAGAGGAGTTAAAATTTTCCTAAATTGTATCGCATTCCACTTGCCCTCCCAGTCGGGAAGGAAAGTTTCTGGTGAAGACTGCAAGAGCAAAACCTCTGGTGACGCTTCCAGGGCTGGTTACTGCCTTGTTTATGTTTTGCAGGTTTGGCCCCTCACGGCTTCTTAGTACCTGAGAAACAGTCTGTAGAAGGCCTCAGTACACAATTGTGTCCCTGTTTCTCCACTATTTTAATTGTGGCTGGCAAACTGGGATCCTGATGTCAGTACAACGGGACTTTTCTGAACCCTGGCACATCTGTATAAGCTGTGTTTTCTTTTCAGCGGGGCAAATGTTTCCTTCCTTTTTCTTAGTTTCCATTATTTTCAAATTAACAATTTTCTCTCTTTATTGTGGAAACTTTTGGTGAAATTTCCGCTGCGGTCTCTGAAGATGCTCACGCTCTTCAGTTTCCTCCTCTTGAGTGCTGAGTTGTCAAAACTGGTGACACTACAGATTAATAATTGCTAACTTCTGCATATTTAGCGGTGGATGCATGACTGTTCAAAAATGTAAAACTTAAAAGACTGTGCAGCTGACTTGTTCAGTGACTGAGTGGGTTGTCTTCTCAGAAAATGGGAAAAGACTTGAGCTTGGTAGGTCTTAAATATGCAAAATAATAAATGTGGTTTTTTTAAAAAAATCAGATGATTGGGCAAATCAGAAGGTACTTTCTGCTCAAAATACGGAAAAGCCAGTCATCATTTGAGTTGCTTTGTAGGCTAATTTGGACTGAGTTTTGGTTATTCTTATCAAAGCACTGCGTACACCTGAAATCCGAACCTTCTTGGAAGGTTTTTTTAAATCACAACTTTTAAGTATTTTGTGTTGAAAAAGACTTAGAGTTGCTGTAGTATATTTACTTAAAGCCAAAGCCCAGGTAGAAGGAAGGATATGGCTTTCTTAAAGTATGGTGGTTCAGCCACTTGCTGTGTACATAGGATATTACCGTGTCCTATATTTTGCAGATTTTGAGCAAAACTGCAGCTTGCTAAAGTAGCCTTTTGCACCTATGACAGTGATTGGAAGTGATCAAAGACATGTGACTGTTCTTTAGAAACACGCTGTTTATTCCAGGCATTTTTGTCTTCTCTGGTTAGTACTGGCTTTACCGAAGTGAACGTGCCTTTGCGTTGTTCTACTTAATGTTTCTGCTGGTAATCCCATTTCCAACATCAAGAGTTACACTTTGCATGACCAAATTTCCCTTCACTTCTTAATTCCAGTCCTGCACCTTTACTGGGGTCAGGGCTTCTGGAGCTGCAACTTGTGCTGGGTTCTAGTCCATATTTGCACGTGGGTATGCTGTTTGTGTGAATGCTGTCAAAACTCAGGAGGATAACAGTGACGGTGGTGTAAATGGCACTATGAGGTTCACCTCCTGTTGAAAGGAAGCAGGAGGTGTGCTTATTTTATGGGTCTTGTCTTGACATGCACTTACCTTCTCACATAGCTCCACGTGAATGATACTGGTAGCCAAAACTATGTCTGTCAAACAGTTGCTTTGCTTTTAAAGAACATGGTATTGTTTGCCATTGAAGGAGGGTGGAAATGCTATGGAAAACTGAACTGGAATCACACGTCTGAAATTCCTTCAGGAATTTATTTGCAATGAACAGTGCTAAGAGATTGGGAGAGTTGCTCTCGAGCTGCTTTTGTGAAGATTTGCCCGAAGAATTTCTGATGCTGTTATACACACACATTGCTTGCAAAGTTTCTCAGTATATATATTGCTTACAATCGTTTTGTAGGATGTTTTTAGACTTGTTGGAAATAGTATGTTCTGATGGCCGAGACACCTTGTAGAAAAGGTGTCCTTTAGCTACTGACAAGTTTTAGAGTTAAAAACTCTAAAATTGAGAGGGTATAACATCTGAAACTTGAAATACTGGGTTAACCTTGGTAATTGCATTCTTGTATATTAGGAAATAATGTCGTTTCAAAACATTTTGTTTGCAGTTAACGTGAAATGGGGAAAAGAGAAATTCGATGGTGTGGAACTTAACACTGACGAACCTCCAATGGTCTTCAAAGCCCAGTTGTTTGCACTGACTGGAGTTCAGCCAGCTAGACAGAAGGTTATGGTTAAAGGAGGAACTCTGAAGGTAGAAATACTTGGTTTTTTGTATTCTTTCTAACTTTATTAAATTATAACGTAATGAGCAATGACCATACTTCTGAGTGTTTCTCCAGAAGATCTTTCATTGTATGTGTTAGAATTATTTCTGAAAAGTGTTCTGAAAAAGAACCAATTTGTTTGGTTCATTGCCTACTACTGGAAAGTACTGGCTAAAGTTGGTTGCTAAATGGTTGGGAAGTTCACTGCTGTTTTAAAACACTTCTTCACTCTTTCATACCAAACACTACTCTGCTTGGTGGGTGTTTTTTTTCTGTTCCTTTTTAAATGTTCAGAGCCTGAATGCAACTTTTTTTTTTGCTTTTTAGCTTGTTTAAGAAAAGTTTCTCTATCACTTCTTTGCTGGAGACTTATTGGTGTAATGTGATATAAGTGATTTTCCTACAAAAAGTTGTTTACATCTCAGCAGTGTTGAACAACAGATAAAGAACCTTATTGAAGAGATGACTTGGCTGCTTTTTATTTTAGTCAGACAAGACTTGATGATGTGTAAATAGTTAATATTGTGGAATCTTGGATGAAACACAATTGTACATTTAGAAATATGTGATTAATATTAATGAAAATACTTGCTTGTCTTTTGCTGCAAGGTAACTAACCTGTCTTTTATTTTATTTCATTTCAAATACAGGATGATGACTGGGGGAACATAAAAATAAAGAATGTAAGTTCTGAGGAATAACCAAATTTTACTAGTTTGATTTTTATTTTGGCATTTAAAGAAAGATTTAAAGTTCTTGCTGTTGCTGTTTGAATGATTAGCTCATTCTTAAAATTATTTTTTATGAAGGTCTGATTTTTATAGTTATCAGACCTAAGCATTCTTACCAAGTTCTCACCATTTATTTGTAAAAATCTTTTTTGGGCACCAGTAGGGAAATAATCCTGTCTTCCTGAAGTATGGGAACATATATTTCTTTCTTTCTTACAAGAAATATTCTGGATCAGACAAGTGGTAGTTCTGTGTTGTCTATCTGTGACCATAATAATAAGCGATGTTATTTAGAGAGAACTTGGGCAGTCTCTGCGGTCTGTTGTGCTTGTGCATCCCCAGCATGGAAAGTTGTTGTGTTACAAATGCTGAAGTTACAGCTCTGCCTATTTTCTTTTTTTATCAAGCTGCTGAAATTTGTTCTCTTGTACTAAATCGCTGCTCTTTATAGACAAAGCCCTAAGTAATGGTTATTCATACCTTTGACTAGTTCAAAAAGAAAACAAAAAGTGAATGTATTTGTGTTTCTTACCTATGTAATATTGTAATGGGGAATCCCAAAGATTTTCGTTCAGGGGTTTTTTTTTGGGTCATTTTCATTTCTGTAGGTGTCTTGTAACATCTGTTTGGTATAGGTTTTACTCCAGTTCTTTGCTGAGCAGATTGAACTAGGTAGCATTCCTCTTACCCTTCTGATTACTTTGCAAGCATCTGTTAGTAGCCTATAGCTGCAGCTATTGTAGTAAAGTTGTTCACCAAAACCCCCAGTACATAATATTCTTGTCCTTTTCTGCACAGTGTTAGGCTAATAGCTGCCTTGTTATATACAAGTTCTAGGGATTTATTTACACTGTCAAAGCAGTTTCTTTCCATTCTGTTGTCCATCCTTTTCCATAGCAATGTATTTTTCAAGGCCCCAGATAGCCATTTTCTCCCCCTTTGATAGATCTTATTCTGTAGATGTACTGCTGTTGAGTGCTGAAAAACGGCTTTTCTTTATGCTAGTCCAGCAAGCATGGAAACCTGATTGCTTTTTTTCTCCCCTTTGCATGAGAGTCCTTATGCCTAAACTTATGGGGTCATTTTGGTTATTTTTAACTTTTCAATCAGTTTAACGTCCTCAGAACTTGCCAGACCAAAGGGTGGCACTTCCCTTTCCTGCTTGCTCTTCAGGTGAAAAAAACAATTCTGAACCCAGAGCCATGGTCCTCGTTATTACCCACGTGTCTGAAGTGTTTCCCAGGATTCAAGGCTAAAGATGAGGGTCGTTTTTCTGGTTTAGAGAAGTCTGAATTTGAAAACTTGAGACTGTCAATTGAGAAGCTCAAATATTGCATCTTCTTTCAAATTGGAATTTAACTGCTCAGTTATCCTTGGTTCTAAGGTATTTTCTAAGGCTTAAGGGAAAGAGGAATATTTGCGCTAAAGTGTTGAAGATGCTTGATCCCTAGTGATCCATCAGGAAGGGAACTTTTCTGAACACTATGCATTGGGGTATTTCATGAATGTTAAATTAAGTCCCGATTGGAATCTTGCATTGTCAGCTGCTGGCAAGCTCACCAGGCTCAGTGGAAATGTCTAGCAAGGATAACGTTGTGGAATTTTTCTCAATAAATACTTTCTAGGTAATGGGAAAGTTAAGAAACAGCAGTGCAGTATCAGCTCTGTAAACTAAAAGACTGCTTATTTTTGGGGAAATAGTTGAAATATGCCAAGAGCTTAATGATTTTGTTTTATTTTTTAAGTGGAAATAACTGCCCTTAAATACTTATTACTATTTTTACTGTGTTTCAAGGGGATGACCTTATTAATGATGGGTTCCGCAGATGCGCTTCCGGAAGAGCCAATTGCTCGACCCGTCTTTGTAGAAGACATGACAGAGGAACAGTTGGCTTCAGCTGTAAGCATATTTCAAACTTTTTGACTAATTGCAAATTTTTAAATCCTTGCACTTGCTTAAAAGTGGATTTTGAAATTGTAATGTCTGTTTAGCACTTACAGCTTCTCAAAGAAACGCAAACTTACGTTGATAACCCAGTTGGTAGCAGTGATGAGAAGTCTGGAATTTAATTTTAATAGTCATATAAGTAGTGCTGTCTTTTCTTTAAGCAGACAGCTTAGTAAATTTTCTAAAAATAGCATTGCTGATGTTCTTAAAAGACAAAATTGTATTGTCTTTGCTGTATTACTGTTCTGGTCTTTGCCTGAATAAGGGCTCTTAGAGGTGCAAAATGGTTTCCTGCCTTCTTCATAGCTGTGAAGGGAAACCAGGGTTTGTTTGGGGTGGAGCGTGTTTGGGGTTTTGTTTGTCCTCATTAGTACTATTAGCTAAACTTTCTAAAAAATGAAAATAAGTTTGACATTAGTGGAATAGATTATGTTTTCCTTGATGGGAGTAAAGTTTGGAAGAGCATAATTAATCTCTTTTTTTTTTTTTTTTTAAAGTACCTTCTGTTTGTTTTCTTTCTTTTACAATTTGAAAGGCTTAATTTTCTCATCATCCATTTGAAGTAGGAGCTCTTCATCATACTTAGAACAGTTGCATGACTGTTGTCAACTGCACATGCAGAATTATAATACTTTAATGCGTGTCCGTATCAAAATAGATCTGTAGTTTAGGACTAGTTTTGTGCTTCAGTATTTAATGGTTTCCACCGCACCGGCAGGTGAAGTATTTACATATTTTTGTGACTAACCCTATACACAGACTTTGAGAGAACTGAGAGGCAAACAAGATCAGTGTCAGATAACATTTTGAAAAAGTTGGTCATGTTGCATTTCTCTGATTGAAGTTTTCTTATACATCAAAATTCAGTTGTCCGTACTGCATGTATTCATTAAAAATGGAATGCACAGCTAAATGAATTCTCTCTTCCTAAAATAATTAAGTGGCATTGGTATGCAGTACTACTTCAGTTTTATTAAACTACGTGCTTTTCCCTGACAACTACTCAAATATGCAGGATTAAAAAAAAAAAAAAGAAGAAAAATGTTATTATATTGTGATTTATAGTTGTTTCTGAAACTAGTTAGTTTAATTATTAGTTGGCCTTCACATTTGTCAGAACTTCAGAAATTCACAAGTTGTCTGAAAGGATCAAATTAATGATCTGTTGCAGACTTCTGGAGAGGAGTTTAAATAATGCTTTTGTTTATAAAGCTATGAACTTCATCACATTCAGAGTTTTACCGAAAACTGATTTTAATTAAAACATCAGTGCTTTTCAGAAAAGTATTCATGTGGAAATTCCATGGAAGTAGAATTTTAAGGTCAAAACTTGAATGAAATTATCATTGAACTTTCTGAATGACTGCCTGCTTGAAGAATATGTTCATTAAACTAAACATGCACAGAAAAATAGCCCCAAAGCATTCTGGAATCCTAAAAGCATCGAATGGTGAAATTATTATTATTATCAGAAAATAGATCTGGAAAACTTCATAGAGGTTGATGGAATCTTCCAGGTTTTACTCGTCTTTGGTCATTCCTTTTCTTAGAAGTTGATGTCAAATTACAGCGTTTATACAAAAATGGTTGCACATCTCTCTCAGACCTTCAAGCACCCTTGTAAATTTTTTTGGTAGATGGAATTACCATGTGGATTGACAAACCTTGGCAACACTTGCTACATGAACGCTACGGTTCAGTGTATCCGCTCGGTGCCAGAAGTGAAAGAGGCCCTTAAAAGGTAAGATTCAGTACAAAAATACCACGACCAAAATATTTTCTTTAGCTTATGAAATAGATATTTTGTGGAATGGTCGTCTTAATACTGGTATGGATTATCATAACAATCTGTTATTCTTTAAATACATTCAAGGTTAACATAATGATCGATTAAAGTTTATCCTATGACTATGTTAGTCTGTATTTTTTAAAGAACTTAAGACTATTTATTTGTTGGAACGGGCTTTTAGCGGAGAGAATGTGTTTTGCCTAGCTAACAAATTTTTCCTATCAGGACTTGTTTAAAAAGCTTAAACAAGCTACTGATCTCCTAACCCTGTTTTCTGGTGTTTGCATAGTCTTGTTCTGTATAAAGGAATTGTACGGAAGTCCTGTTCCTGTGAGGAATATTTTTTGTCAGTGGCTTTATTGCACAATGTGTTTTCACCTATGAAACTGATGTTACTGACAGTTGGTACTTGGAGGTAGAGCAGGAAGCTCTGAGATAGAATCATGGGTGTTTCTGTGGTGGCAAACTGGAATAAGCTGGAGTAACTGCCATGTGGATGTGTAGGGAACAGAAGACGTGCTCTTACGGAATTTGTTCCGTTCGTTCTGATTGTAGAATAACTTTTCTGGGTGGGGTTTGTGGTTTTTGTTTTGGGTGTTTTTTTGTTGTTATTCTGGACTAAAATGTGAAAATGGCCATTTTGGTTTTTTTGGTGAGGCATCTACAAGAAACTTGAAAATTCAGAAAACCAGAGGGGAAAAAAAGAATACATGGCAATGGCAAATGTCCTCCAGATGTATCATAATGAGAAAACCATCAGTTTTTTAAAAATGTGAGGATTACGTAGAGCACTGCCGTTTTAGGGTTAAGATAATTCCTTAAAATTACACTGCTTTCTTGATACCTTGGTACCCAACTGGGTAATCTAGATTACTGTAATCACGCATTACTTAAGTGCTTACAAATTTTTCTTCATTCTGTTAGGAGGTGAACCTTAATTATTTAGCACTGGGAACTATTTGTGAAGTACAGAAACTCTATTTTTCATGTTTTTCGTTGTAGGAAAGTCTGTTTATTTCCATGTAAAGGACTCTGAGTTACTGCACTGAATCAGAGTATTTGACAAATTTAACATACCAAATGTCAAAATGTACCCTATAATACTGGCAGATTGCAATACAAGATGTGGCCTTATTGTCTGTGGGAAGTTGGATTCACAGGCAGCCACTCTGTTTTCCCCTGGAGACTTAGCCTTTATTTGGTCTTCCCCGCTTGACAACAGCGTTGAAGGGTATATGGCAGTGGGAGAGAGGTGAAAGGACTCAAATGGGAAAGCTTACTATTACGGCTTCATTTCTCACCAGCTGCTCTGGTCTCTGCAAGGGTACTCCCTGTTTTGTAGCGTGATGGGGGCAAGTTTCCTGCTCATCATCTAGCAGTGAACAGAATTCTTAAAAGTTTGGACTGAGACTAAAGAATGCATGAGACCTTCCTTTTGCTTGAGGGCTTACATGCTTCGAGGAGGCCATCTGTTCCTCTGGCAGGTGGTAAACTAAGAAATCATTCAAAGAAGACTGGCAAGTTCTAGTAATATGAGTGGACTCCCATACTTTTTCAGCGTAGGAAATGACTCCTCAAGAAAAATGTCTCATCTCTCACTGTTTTGCTTCTGCTGCGGAGGTTGGAAGCAAGCCTGCCCTCCGTCTAACCTTGAAGGTGGTTTTTTCCATGTATCTGAAGAAACGGCGGCAAATGTTTCAGGAATGGGGTAGCTTCTATTCAGACTTTTTCTCAGTTTCTTTAAAAATAGATTGAGTCTTTGAGGCGAGTGGATTAGGTACTCAGCAGTGATGGATCCAGACTTCTCAGTCTGCGTTTATTTATTGTTTCAAGGATGCTAGTTTTCCTTCGCTTCCATGCTGTGCTTGCATGGAAGAGACTTTGAGGTGGGTGTGAGTAAATCTTATCTTCAGTTACTTCTGTTTTGATGATTGATTTCTTTTGATACATTTAAATAAATTTAACTGCTGTCTGCTTTGTGATTTTGAAAAACTGATTGCTCTTCTTGATTGTGTTTAATTGCATACAAATTATTTTTCTTCTGTCTTAGGTATGGTGGTGCCTTAAGAGCTTCAGGAGAAATGGCCTCTGCTCAATACATTACTGCAGGTTGGTGTTTAGAGTAGAACACAGAGTTTGAGGCTAGTGTGTGATTTCCTGCTAACTGCACGTGAAAATTGCAGTTAGAGCACTGCGTATTTTTCTTTAGGGCATATGCCTTAGGAATTTCGGATCTGCTAGCACTGGAGGATTCATTTTGCTCTGTTGTTAATACCTTTAAAGGTTATTCTGACTGTGTCTTCAAAGCATACATCTCTGCGTATTACCTAGCTGAACGCTAGGAAAAATATATTCAGTTGTGCTCTAGGCTTAGATAGAAATCATTTGTATCTCTTAACTGTTTTGCATGTAGGCATAAAGTAATTAGAACTTCCTAAAGCAGACTCCATCCATCTGTTGATTTCATCATTTTGTGTAGAAATATTTTAGCGTACAGTTCTGTGTTTCACTTAATGCTAGGCTAACGCCATACTCCTAGAATATATATTTCGTTGATATTTTTAAATATGATTTATTGGCTAAGCATTATTGTTAAGGTGGTAGCTGATGCTTTATCAGTGGTCTTAGCCTTTACCCTAGAGATCCAGATTTCCTAACGAATAGAACGTAGTGTCTTCAAAAGGAAAGTTACTCTTTGTTGTGGTGATCTGGGTGCTCACGATGTGAGAGCTCACGATGGCCCCGTATCTCCAAGTTCTAACTAGAATTCTAGTTAGACCCCTTACACTTGAACAAGGGTACTACTTGTCCACTTTTTCTTTTTTTACTCTATTTCATTGCCCCACTAAGATGCTGGGCCAGGACACTGGGATTTCTACCAGTCCATTTAAGGAAAAACAAAACAATATAAGGAAGGAAAGGTCCAGTTTGTGGGTATGCCTGCTGATCGAATTTTGGGGTGGTAAGTTCAATGGTTACTCTATACAACCATGCCTGCCCCTCCCCTTTTCACTGCCTTTACTTCGTGTCCCTTGTTTTCTTTTTAAGGTGACAGCTCTGCTTTTTAGGAATCGTAATAGTTTAAGTAATTCATAGTTAATTCTTTGGTGCTGAGCTGGTCAAGAACTCCTGCATGACACTTGTGGCATTTTTTTTAATTGCTGTGTCATATCAGTTGTCCCTCTTATCGAGGTCAGTGGAGACCTTAAAGTGAGGAAGCATCTGACCTTGGTTTCTGATAATCTTGCCTATATTCACTTACTCAAGAGTATCATTCATTAGTCTCTCCACTTGTAAATTAGTGACCATGCAGACTGTTGCCTACCTCACAGGGTTGTTGTGAGGATTAACAGGTATCTCTGAAGTAATTTGTATATGCAAAATGCTGTAACCCGAGTAGATAAGACATATATAGTAGTGTGTCTGGAGCAAAAAAAGAAAGCCATGTGTATTGTCATGCAATCAGTAGCATTCATCGAATTGCACATAGTTATGAACTGTCTGCACGTATGCATACATATACTTGTTTTCCTGGGTCTTAAATTAAGCATGAGTATTTTCTAGGTATTTTCATTGGGGAAAATGAAAGTTTTTTCCCAGTAGTTGGAGAAACTTAAGCTCCTCTAGAGGATAGATTGTGAATGCCTTCTGTTTTTTCTAGGTGTAGTCCTTTTGTGAAAATACTGTTCCTCAGATGTGTTTCAAATGAAATCTTAACTGCTTAAAAATGTTTTTTTTCTTCTGTTATCAGCCAGGAAAGGCAAGGCACTGTGTGCCAAACTCTCAGAGTTGTCGTCTTTACACTTGCAAAGTCATGTTCACAAATGAGATCTTAGGTGCACCTGTTATGCCACCTGGAAACTTGGTCCTGCTTTGAAAAGATCAAACTGGACACTGTTAAATGATCAATCTTCAAATGTTGCTGCTGTTTTACTGTTCTTTTTAAACTTCCTGCCATGTTTGAATTGTTTTTCAACTTCTCAAAGCATTCACTTACTTTTTCTTCAAGCTCTTAGAGACTTGTTTGATTCCATGGATAAAACTTCCACCAGTATCCCACCTATCATTCTCCTGCAGTTTTTACATATGGCCTTCCCACAGTTTGCAGAGAAGGGCGACCAAGGCCAGTACCTTCAACAGGTAAAGACTGATTATTAGCTTTTTGTTTGAAAATCCTTTAGCATGTTGGAAGTTGAGAACAAGAATATTTTAAAACTTTCCTGTTCTTGTGAAAATAATTTATCCCAGTAAAGTGTTTGCTTTTGTATCATGTAGAAAAGTTGGATGTAATATCAAGTGCTAGCTCTGAAAACGTATGGTGGAATAGGGAGAAATTCTTAGTTAAGAAATCCTTACATTTGGTTTTATAGTGTAAAAATCGATGGATTTAATATTACTAAATTATAATACGACTAGTCAGATTGAATGTTCTGTTCCCTTCCTAGGATGCCAATGAGTGCTGGGTGCAGATGATGAGGGTACTACAGCAGAAGCTGGAAGGCATAGAAGGTGATACAGTTATGGAGGTAATTGTAGTCTTACTCTAACCAGAGTTAGGATTTATAATGTTGTACTTGCGACTCACGTATTTTTGGTAAGGATTATCTGTTTTGTGAGTTCTTTAACATGTATCTATAGCCCAGTAAGTGAATTTGCTTTCTGATGTGTCTGATCAGCATAAAGCTACCTATATTATGTCAGTCATGCTATGGAGTCTGCTGTAGGAATGCTTTCCCTTTGGGAAAATGGAAAATGCTTTGTAAGGCACGTGTTGGGCCAGAGTGGTGGTGACTGCGTATGCAGCATCTGGCCCTGATAACCTGTGAATTTAGCACATAAGAACTTTTTTTTCATTGGCTACAAGAACACCATTTCAAACAGACAACTAGCTTAATCAACCTGATGGGAAGAACTTTAAGTAACTTGTAAAGACTTTACCAGACCAACTCTCTTCTTTCTCTGGAGAGTCTTGGCAGTGGCAAAAATCTGATAGACTTCTCTAAAATTTAAGATAGATTTAAGTTTGGGCACAGGGAGGTGTGACTTTCTGATTTAAATCTCGCTTGCTAATATGTGTGAGGTGGTTTTAGCAGCATGCTATAAATGCATTTTTTCTGAAACTTTTATACTGTGTAAGGAGATTGACTAGAAGAAAATGCACCTGTAGAATGGTGAAGGAATAGGCTTTAAAGAATTAAATGGGGTTATTTTTGACTGTTGTTACATGTTATTTAAAGTTGCATCATAAGAGAATTTGTTTTACAGACAGATTCTGGAGCTACAGCAGCATCTTCTAAAAAGAAGAGTTTAATTGATCAGTTCTTCAGTATTGAATTTGAAACAGCGTATCCTAAAGACTAAGGCAAGACATAAAGAATGATAATAATTTCACACTTTAGGAGTTGAGTGCAGGGAGCA
>KZ506208.1:0-82515 GCA_002844005.1 Limosa lapponica baueri
CTAGGGCTAATGCTATGCAAATGAATATAATTGACAAAAATCTGTCATATTTTATCATAGCTTTTGAATTATACTTAAAAGGGAACTGCTTTTGGTGAAGAAGGCAAAAATCAATAGTTTATGAAGCAAATTCTTCACTGAGATAAATACAGTCATTGGCTGTAATGGCCTTGCATGTTTGATTCTTTCTACATTTCCTCTTAATTCAACTCAACCTTTCAGTACTTGAATCTCAGTCAGCAAAGCCCTTTGATTTCAGTCAGACTCACACTTTCAGGGTATCAGAAGAAGGTTGTTTTTTACTTTTTTATACTGAAGAGCTAGTGCCTTTGAAGGCATTTAGTTTACCTTATAAATTGGTCATATAAGGCTTACAGGGAAAGGCAAAGGTACGTTCCTCTTCCTCCTTCTATAATACATTGAACAGTGCTGCTTTACTATACACGACAAAGGTAGTGTTTAAATTAAGATCCTAAAGAAGTTGTGTCTGGCCTTTTACATTTTGACGTAAAAGATGTGGAAGAGCTTCCGAACACATCAGTCGTGTCAGGTTTCTGCTTCTTAAAATGTTGTAACCCTTTTGTTCCTGTGGAATCAAGTAACCGGTATTGGGGACGGTGAAGTTGTCACGTTGTTTCTCTCTTTCTCTTTCTCTTCTCACAAATTCTGTAGTGACTCTGTAAGCTTCTTACCGTGCATTTCTCATTCACCTGCTCTGCTGCAAGAGGATATCTGTAGGTAAAAAAAAATAATAAATTAACTACAAGCACTCATTGTACTTCATTACACATTTAAGCTAAAGCATTGCTCATTTTTCCCTAAGATCCGATGATAGCTTTGTTACATCAGCAAGAAAGACCATGACTTGGGTTTGTCAGCACAAGGGAGAGCCCTCAAAAAGACTTCGGTTGCGGACACATCTCAAAAAACTGCATATCTACCTGAATCTTTGGTAAATGTGGTAGGTTCTGGGTTCTGCAATGAAACCAACCAAACCTCAATGATGTTTCTAGCAGCTCGCTGGTTTCCTCCTAATTCTCTCCAGGTGAAAAGAATGTCTTTTTACTGAGTCCCCTCCCAGGTTTGCTATTTTGGTAATTATGTCATTCCCTGGTGTGTGAGTAGGCTACAATTTTGAGGACTCCAGAGTTTTGCTACCAGCTCTCAGCAATGGCCTTTGCCAGGAAACTCTGTTGTCAGTGAAAAATCCCATTCTGTGAAAGATTTTGAACATTGTTTTTAATCTTGTTCAAAATTAATGCTGAATTCAGCTGGAGAGACAGAAAGTTATGAAAGATAAGTATTTCATTTTAGATCTGTTGGAACTAGATACTTTGTTTTATGCGGCTTAATATGTTGCTTATAAGCACAGAGAAAGGGGGGAAAATGGAGCAAAAAGACTGTGGTGTACCTTGGGCTGTTAAGATGCATTCCATTTTCTCTCCATATAAAAAAAACCTTTTGTGCTGAATCAGTTCTTTTACACAAAGTATTTCTTTTGGGTTTTGATTGAGCTGTGTTTTCCCATAGGAAATAGTTAAAATGTTCCAAATCAGTTCTTTGTCATTATGCTGTGGTCTTTGATTTTAAAGATGTAGGTTTAGATCCTCACTTCTTATAACCTCAAACGTAGATCATGTACCTGAGACTGGTTAAATTCACCCTTTAACCTGATATATGCTCTCAAGTGATGAGATCATATTTTCTTGATGCATTGTTCAGAGTAGCATAGAGAACATGAACATCATGTACCCTGAGTTACTACCTATGTTATAACATTGCCATTACTGTCATCCAGCTACTATTTCTGTATTAAGTGGCTTCTGTTCTCAAATTCTCTATTCATCTGTGTAAGAAAAAAGTCTGTGGGCAGGAAATTTAACAGAATCATCCTCAACAAGATATATATAAGGAGCCAGGCATATTAAGTCAGATTGTTAATAATCAAATTAGAATATATTGTGAATAAAGATAAGAGATTATTTGTTTTTGTGGCAGATTGGTTCCTTTTTAGTTTGAGGAAAGAATTTTCAAAATTTTTGCAAAACCTTTCTCTAACCCATCTCTTTTTTTTTTTCTTTTTTTTATTACCTAAACTAATTTGCTTTGGAAGAATTTTTAAGTAAGATTACTCAGCCATTATGATGACTTCACAGGAATGAATAAGGGGAATGGATTTAAATGTAATTTCATTTGATAGTTCATGAAGACAACAATGCAGATAGAGGAGAACTATCATCCGGAAGCATTCAGCTGAATGCTATGTGGCAAAGGAAAGCTATTTTTAATGTTTGTCTGAGGTATTTGGTTTGGTTGTAATTTACCTGTATACTTTTCCTGAGAGGAGTAGGGTACTGCAGACTACAGCAGAAACATTTGCTTTTGGAGACGGCATCTGCTTGCGTTAAAATCTTGTGTGTAGTACTGCACGCAACAATGAGAGAGTGAATATTGCTGACTAATCACGATTCTAGTGATGCACTGTCTTGCTTAACTACCAATTATTATATTAAAATGCACATTAGGGAAACTCCTTTTGTATTCTAATCTTTGCCTTCCTTAAGCTCAACTTGCAATTTTATTAGGAAAGTGCTTTAACTTAGCCAGCGTTAGCATAATAGATAAACATCAGAAAATAGAACAAAATCATGCAGATTCACAACTAGACAGCAGCTCTAAAATTAGTTGTTGTTATTATTAAGAATCCATCTGTGATTGATAGGAAGAAAAGTCTGAAACTGCCTACTTGCAATGCAGTCTATGTCTTTAGGTTTGCTACAGATAAAATAAATACAAGAGGATACTAACATAATGTGAAGATACCAAGTGTGTGTTTGCTTGTGCCCAAAATTATTCTGTCACAGTAATTTATTTCTGCCTGTTAATATCAAGAGGTGTCACTTTTACATGTTTAGTATGAAAGTTTGGCTTTGTTCTTCTTCCTGCCTTTCTGTGAGATCTTACCTATTACCGGTTGGCAGTTTGTTATTGCTAGAGATGTGCCAGAAAGCTAAAAGTGCCACCCTGTTACCCTGGGCAGGGATGTGAGACAAAGCTTCCTTTGGAAATGTGAGTTCCTTTCAGGTGAAGATTCCCAGGTGAGTGTAGGCAATCCACTGCCTTCGGAATTACCAGACCCAAGAATGAAGTGATTTGTCCTGTGGAGCAGTAATGTACCTTACCTGTGACACTTGCTTCCCTGTAGTTGCTGGGAAAGTCCAGAGTAGAAAGTTAAATATGTGGGTCTGGAACTCTTCTCATCTCCTTGGTGCAATACAAACAGGGATAGCAGAAGAAGCTTTTCTAAATCCAATAATTTCTTCTTGCATTCACCTGGAAAAAAAACAGAGGAAGATCATTTCCTTCTACTGTCAAGCCAACCTGAATATTATTTTGGCTTATTAGCTTTTCCTTATCCCTGAAATTGTTGTATGAATTGACTTGGAAGCCAGTTTTAATTAATGAATAATTCAATGCCAGCTAAAGCCAGCTGGTCATGCCAGAAACCACCTATGCCCTCCAGGTTATGAGAGGTTCTAGTTACTCAGTTAAGCTGGTGGGATGGTGTGACAGAAAAATCACAGGTCTGGTAATCTATAGAGCAATCACAGAACTATTAGCAGTTAACCCTGGAAGTTCAGGGATGATAGGGAAGGTGTAAGCATGGTCCATGCCTTTGAGAGAGTAGCTAGGGAATTATAAATCTTTCTGAGTAATTTCAATCACTGCATAAATTATGGAATAAATAATCATGGAAGCAGTACATAACACTGGGAACATAAGTACAGACTTAGAAGACAATATGCAGATGAATAAGCAACCTGGATTTGTGAAAAAAAAGGCATATCAGGCCAGTCTAATTAATTTCCTGGGCCATGTGTTTTAATAGGTCAAATCTTGCATCCAAAAAATGGTCTGTTACATTGGGTACCAGCTCTTCTGTGAGAGGGAATACAATGGAGGAGGTGAGATTTGACAAGAGTGCAGACATGTTTGAGATATGGGAGAGTGGTAGGCTGTGGTGTGAGCAGCTTGGGGATAGAATTACTTGAAAAGAGAGGTGTGTCCTTGAGAGGTAGAAAAAATTGAGAAATGCTCAGAGGAGGTCCACAACGAGAGTAGGGAGGCTGTGAGGTGGGAAGCCTACAGCTTTGCTAGGAATGGGGACCTTCTCTGGTGGCAGAAAAAGAGTTTCAGAAGCATGAGGTATCCTGTGATCCAAAAGACTGTGCTCTCTGGTCCTGTAGCAGATTCTAGTATGGGACTGAAACACTTGCTGCTTCCTTTGCTGTATGTTCTTTTTCTTTGCTGAGCCTTAACAGAGTGATGGAGCTATAGTAGCCTTGAGTAAGGCAGTCTTGAGCATTCTCATTGTAAAAGATTTCTAGGGCGGCCAAGGGAGACAGTGTCCTTTTTTACCTTTTCATGATATAGATCTTTTCTGGTTTAAACATAATGAAAAAATCTTGAGTTATTTTTCCACTGGAAGATGTTTTCCTCGAACAGAAGCATACAACCATTTGTTTTTGGAATTGTTTCCTGCCTCGTGAAATGCTGCTTTTTTAATGCAAGAACTTATAGAAAACATTAAGAAAAAATCACGAGGTCTCTTGGTTAGTAATTACCATTTCACAGTCAGTTCCTCAGAGGTGTTATTGAAGAGGTAAATCCAAAGTTCACGTCTACAAAGAAGTCAGCCTGCGAGCACAGTACTTCACAAGGGGCTGTTCCTTTGCAAGAAAGAAAGAAGTCACTGGAAGTGGATGTAAATGCTAAAACAACCAGGAGGAAAAAATTTGTCTTTGATTTTTCTCTCAAGGGACTTCTAAGCCCTTTGGGAGCATTCATCACACTAAAACTAAAGTCATAGTGCACAAAACAGAGCTGAGAGAATTGTATTGAACAGACTCTGGCTGCATAGTCTGTTGCGTAGCTTCAAATGCTGCAGACTTTCTGAAGAACTCAAGGTAGTCAGTCCTTATCAACTGCAGTCAACCCAGCTTTTTCCAAACATCATGCCCCAGATACCTCCTGCAAGAACGTAATCTCATTTTTAATGATTCCCCTGGTCAGCCACTCCAAGTAGGTAGGTTTCTGGTTTCTTCTGTTCCATGCCAGTGTTCACCACTTTCACTCTTTCTATTCCTTTCCATCTGCTAGGGAACAACTATAAGAGAATAGTAATGTATTTATTTTCCAAGTTCCAATTGCTCAGTTTCCAAAAAAAGTTACTTTTTTCGTTTATAACCTATAAGCAAACTAATAAATTCTTGCAAGAAAAATGTGTCCCAAAGAATACAGAGTTAATGCTGTAAAATGTGATTATACTGAAAATCTGCTGTGAATCAGAGTTTTTTTAAGTTCTCAGTTTGTCTCTATGTGTTTTATTGTTCTGTTAGATGATATCCCAAGGGACATAAATTAAATGTCGTATTTCTTAAAGGTTTATGAAATATGGCAGGAATTTCTGAAACTACATACACATTTTAGTGAAATACTCATTCCCTTTCTATCACACCTATGATGTTCCTACAGTCTTATGATGGACCTACAGGTCCTCTGCCTTCTTGGAGGAATACTGCCACATTCAGATGTTTTAGACAACAGCTGAAAGTCTCTTTTTTGAGTACCCTCTTACAGGCCTTCAGGCAGTGAATCTGATGGGTGTGATACAAATAAACATCCATCCACTGTCAAATGTAGTTTAAGAGAAGTTTACTACCCCAAGAAATTGTCTTAATCTAAATAGCCCAGGCAATCCATCTAGATTACAATCAAGATCCCTGTAATGCACAACAGAGGCAAGCATTCCTTATGTGATTGTTTAAAATCTATGTCAGAATCCTCAAGACAAACCTAAAGTATAAATTGGAAAAGAAAAGTAAGGATCCAATGAGATAGAAAAGCCTAACCTAACTTCTCATTTTATGTGCTAGCACTTTGCAACTGGCTGATACGTTCCATGTGTCGGTACAAGTTTTGCAAGGTAAATATACTTAAAATGAGAATCCATCTTCCTTCTCCCTTATCTGTATTTTACAGTCTTATTGCTCTTTTTACTTGTTTGCTTTTTCTTCTAAGAACTCTTTTCATCCCAGATACTGAGCCTGATGTCATAACATTATTATGTTCTGGAATTCTTTCATTTCTTCATCACCTTTGTGTATCAGTACAGCTTGTCCTGTAGTCAGAAGGACAAAGTGCAGGATGGAAGGCACCAGGTTTTAGAGTCTAGGCTTTTATAAAAGTGAAAATAAACAGCATTTCATTCTAGCTTAGGGTACTTACTGACACAAGAAAGACTCTGTTTCTTTGCTACAGGAACTGAGAAAATTATATTAAGTAAGATAAAGGGCTTCCGAGCCTTTACCTCTGTTGGCTAAAATCTGGTTTTCTTTGAAATCCCCTCTTATAAAAGCTTACAGAGTGCTTGCTTACTCTGTTGATATGAAAGGGGATGAAGGGTAAGTAAACCTCCTCTCCTGGTTTGAGGTTTTATTGTTCTCAAATGCCCTGTCAATGCACACAAACTCTGTTACGGTTTCTCTGTAGCAATTTGCCTAATCTTGGCATGAAACTGCCATTGTCATAAAAGACCTCTCAGTCAAGATCAAGAAGGAAAGGAAACTAGTCGCTCTTTTCAGAGATGGGAACTGGAGGTTTCTGTGTGTTGCTTTTGAAAACAGAATTGTACACTGAATATGGTAGTTTTCCCCTGCCTTATATACAGTGTAGTCAGTTCACCTTCTCAGAGCCAAGACCTTCTAGTGCTTTAAGAAAAATCAGAGGTTAGGACAACAGGTAAATAATGTATATAAGAGAGAGATTTCTTTTAAGGCTGGTTTGATATTTGGGAATATCAAACTATTCCCTTTTTTATTGCAAACATGTAAATATTTATCTGTGTGGTTTGTTTCTGCATCTATTTAAGATGCAGTAGGTCAGAAGATGAGTACTCTATGTAACCCTCAGAAATTCTCAGAGGCAGTTGTTAAATCTTAAGCTACTTATCAGACATCTTGCTTTTCTGCTCAAGGGCCTTGCTGACCATGACTAATTTGTCCAGAAGTTCTGCGGAAATGTCTCGGGCTCTGTCTAATAATGTATTACAACCACAGTCCCGTCTGTTTAAGCTCAATGTATCTTTGACCTTGTTACAGCTGTGAAATAATATTTTGCTGGAGTGATATTGCACAAGCAGGTTATTCAAAGATGATGTGGGTTTGACAGATAGCAAGTTCTTTTGTTTTCATAGGTATCATTCTAGCTTGATCCTCGATGACTGAGAAAAGTGTTAATAAATAGTACTCTTTTGAAAACATAAAATTTGGGAATTTTAACCTTCTTACCTTAACTTACTTTTGATTACTGGTATTTTATCAATACTCTGAATTATCAAAAAAAGAATTATATTTGACATGTTAAAACATGGAGATATATATTAATGGGTAGACAGGCAGGTAAGAATCATAAATACTACATTTTAATAATGTCAGCCCCTTTTAATTATCAACAGCTACCTGAAAATGTTGCTTGATGTGCTGTAACTCTAAGTTAATCTTGTCTCAGCACAATCTTACTCATCAGACTTTAGATACCAGCATAAGTTGGTACCTGCCACAGTGTTATCTGATGAGTTTTCCCCATACTCTGATTTCGTTGGCTGTCCACGTTACCTCTTCTGTTGTAGCAAATGTAACAAATGTATCAGCAAAACAATTAGAGAATCCAAAAAAGACTTATGTAATATAGTTTGCCATTATAGAGGAAGAATTAGTCAATTCATTCTTGAGCTACAGAGTATAACAAGGAAAGAAAACTGCAGATCCCAAATCAGTTTCATTTAGAGTACTAAGGCAAGCTAGCTCATTCTCATCATATCTGAGAAAAACTGTAATGTAGAACCACAGGAGACAGAATTGGAAAATATTCGGTGCCATTATGTCACTTTTGATTCTCCCTTTGTGGTGGTTTGTTTTTTTTTTTTTGTCTGTACACTAAGTTTCAATATGTTTCTTCAATATACTAGTACTTTTGTCAGTTGGCTTTTTAAGAAAAATCTCCTGCAGCAGAAACACTGACTACAATCTAAAAATAAGATTGGTTTACTGAAGTGTACACAAGCGATGTCCATCCTAGCAGTTTCATTTGAATAGGCTCATGTATACTTTTTGAAATACAGCAACTGAATTCCCTTGATATTTTACCCAAGATAATGTGTATTTTAAACCCTTTGCATTCTGCCTTGCATTGTGGACATTTAATGGTGGATATTTGGTTCCTTCAGTTTGTGTCTTAGTGCCTCACTCTTGCTCAGCTATTTAAAATGTAGCTGTGAAAAGAAGTTTGGATAAATCCTCAATTTACTCCTGGTGGATGCAGCCTAAGACTCATATGTTCGTACCTGATATCTCTGAGGACATTATGTTTTTCTCTCTACATCTTACCATTGGGCATATATGTCAAAACAAAACTGTTTATAGATTCAATTACTTACACAGACTCAATTTTGAAGGGGTCTGAGTTACTTATTGTTTGAATTTATCTGTGCTTTGAATGCCAAGGAGAAATACTGGAATGGGTAGGACAGGTGGTGCATTAGCAGCTTTTGCAGCTTCAGAGAACCTTAAATTTCCTGGTTAACCATAAATGGGCATCTCAGAGGTGTTTTTTTTCCATTGTATGAGTTTGTGAGAAAAAAATATTTGAAAAAATTAACGGAGGAAAGACATGGAAGTAGCAGTAACAATATTCTACCACAAAAGAATAAAAAGAAAAGTCTAGAAACAGAATTAGAATTACACTGTTCCGTTCCAGTAATGCTGGAACATAGTGCTTCAATTTGATTTTGCTAAGTGGAATTGTGAAAAAAAAAATCAGATATCCCTAAAGAAACTATAGATTTCAACAGACTGATAGTATTCTGTAAAACCTAAAAAACTCTTAGCTCTTGATATGACATTTAGATATGCAACTATACATCATGATGTTACTAGGAATTTTAGTGACCAAGAAACCGAATAATAGAAATGTTTGTTTCAGAGAAAAGGCAAACCTTTAATCAGGAAGGTTAGAAGAAAATATTCCTTGCACAGGTTATTCTTGGAACACTGGTAGGTGTGTGCCATCTTGAGCACTGTGGGTATCTGTACGCAGGCCTTGGGGGAATCTCCAAGTTGATTTGATAGTGCTTCCAACAACCTAAATTCTCTACATGGGAATACAAGGCTTATGGAGATCTCACCTGTCCTATTCCTATTATTTTAATAATTCTCTTAGTGAACTTGCTCCGTACTTTGAGCCTTCATCACTGAATATAAAGCTCAAGTGCCTTCAAACACAGTTCTTTGCTAGGAAAATGCCCCCAGTGACAGTCATACTTTACCAGTGCCAAATCTTTTGCCATTGCAGCCACTAAAGTTGCTCTTTCTGGTGTCATTCTGGATTCAGGAGACTGGTCTTCTAGGAGGTTTCATGTGCTTAGGCTGGTCAGCACCTAAATTTCTGTGGCTCTAAATCTCCAATTCACTGAACTCAGCTGGTGAGTACTCTAGTGATCCCCTGGTTTGCAGCCCTGGAGGAGCCAAATGGCAAGTGTTTCCAGTTTTTACAGGATTTTCCAGCCTGAGCAAATCTGTCAATAACACTTCTGTGGTTCTTTTTATATCTAGTCTTCTTAAACCTTACAAAACAAGTGACACTGCTCATCTCCCAGCGTTGTCCAAGAAATGTTTTCAGCTCTCCTCAGGGGCCTCGGCAGGTGTTGGCTACCTGTCTCCCCCCAAGAAATATCTCTATCCTTTTCTATTTCTTTTTCCTGGGTGCAACCTTTTTCTCATCCTCAGTGCAGATAGGACATCACTGGATTACTGGACCTTCTGCATTTAATGCAGATGAGGTCTGTGTAACGTATACCTGGCTTAGTGTTCAGACTGGTCTTCACAGTTCCTATTCAACATCAGGCATATGCGGAATGGCAATTAAATAAAAACAAAACAAAACAAACTCCAAACTCTCCACACCAAACAACAGCTACAATGATAAAAACAAGAAAATACTCTTCTCCCTACCATTTTTCCTTGTGAGACCAGCTTGATGAAGCTCAGCTAGGTCCCTATGATAGTTAGACAGCAAAACCAGAAATACAAATTTACATGATCAATTCTTGGCATGTCGCAGACTTGCGCTATTCATACCAGAGGCTGGCTGAGCGTATGGCTGTAAACCTCACTTGCTCACCAACAGGATGTTCCATATGTTCATCAAAATCTTGCAAACCAAATTGGGCAGACTTCTTATCTTGTTTCCTTCAAACATTTCAGTAACGTCAGTAAGTGAAGAGTTTTCTGTGCTGAGCAGGCCCTGATACAGAGCATGCTCTTTGCTGGCCATCACCAAGCTCATGCATTTTGCCTTGTCTTCTTGGTACTTTGTTCTTGACATGTAGAACAAAGAAATGTTACAGTTTTGGTGCCAATTTATCTTAAGCAAGCTTGGATTTGGCTTTACCATTATGCCAGTTGCCTTAACATGGGAAAAGGTCTTTGTATCTTGGCATATATGAAAATTCAGGTACAATTTCATAACGTTAATTATTACAAAGACTTCTAGACCAGAAGAACATGCAACATAAATAGTTCACTTTTTTTTCTTTAGTATTCGATCACTGTAAACATTTCTCTATTTAATATCCAGTGATGCCTGTGGAGCAAAGCTGTGAGATTCACCTTTGAGCTACCTCTGCTGTAGATATTGTGGCAAACTTTTCAGTGAGACATTTTTCCATGCGTATCCCAAGTAAACATTTTTACCTTCGGCCTTGTGAATGTGAAGCAAGACTGAACTAGAAAGCCCCATAGAAGGCTCTGGCACTGATAGTATATGTTTTAAGTAGTGAACACAAAAAGATGAAGGTTTTGAGCAACTTCCTCAATGTGGTTGTACTGAATGTTAAACTAGAAAAGGAACAGCTGCACACAGTTGACTGAAAAATATACTTCACTTTCCCTTACTCTTCACTGAACACCTCGGCAAAATGCAGCTTCTTACTTGGTCTGGTAACAGTCTAATCCCAAAGGAAGCTGCTTTTAAAAGACTTCAGCAGGCCATGTGGCTAAATACATGTGCCTTTACATCCGTACACAGTTTGCAGTACAGTCAATTATCACACATATGTGCATATCCAAGGACAACAGCTGGCTCTGTCTTTTAATTAGAATTAATGTACATTTCTTGATATTGCTGGACTACTCTGTTAGCAGAATAAACTTTCCTGAGCTGTACTGCTAACATGGTTTGACCATGCCACAGTGAGAATGCATAAGTGGGAGGTTAATTTAAAAACAACATAAACAAGACTCAGTCAATGTAGGCTGTGACAGAGTGAGCTTTAATATGATCTCAGGCCAGATTTGCACCAGCCCCCAAATGACACTCAAACTCTTGCAGGAACTTCATCACAGAATATGTAATCTGTTCTGAAGTGTAGGCACGAAGCAAGATCTTTCAGTCCAAATGAGCATGGTGAGCTCTGGTGCCCACTTGATCGAGGAGACGGGTGGAGGTAACTGGACCCTCATCACGTGTTCATAGCTGCCATTTAACATCTGCTTTTGGTATTTGGAGGCCCACCAGCCTGAATCCCTTTCTCATGGACGGTGCATGGAGGGCATGAGAGAACTCAGCTACTCAGCCAAGCTCTCCATCTCTATATCGTTGCTCCTGTGTTAGGGAGGCTGAGGAGCACCAGGCTGCCACCAGCACTGCAGACCTTCATCCAGTGGAAGTACCTGAGCAGCAATATGTGCAGCTAGGTTTTTGCTGTAGTAACAAATAACTCTTTCTCTTCTTGTTTAAGAGGGGTACCATCAGGCTAGAGGGCTATTTGTTTCCTGTCTCCACTACCTTGGCTACGGAGGCTTTCATTTTCTCCATGATTTCTTGCCCTCTTTGAGTGTGTGTGTGTAACTGTTTATTTGCCATTTGTAATGTGAATTGCTTACACATTAACGTGCATTGAAATGATTTTTACTTCAGTTTGATATATGAAAGTGTTCTGTACGTGCACTTTTCATTCTCGAAGCCTACTGTAACTTTAATTAAACTCCTGCAAGCTTTAAAAAAAATACTCTTAATAATAAATAATTTATTAAAATAATAAATAAGTAATTATAGGAATTATACATATATGCTTCCCTCAGGTCTCTGCAGCTCTATGTTAATTAAGGCTAAGGTCCCTATTTGAATAAATGAATGATAATATGGGTGGGTTTTTTTAAAATCATATTGATTCCTTCCATATCGCTTTTGCACGAATGAAGTTTATTAAAAAGAATGGAGTGATTCTGATAGATTTTTCATACTTGGCAAATGTAATCTGTGTTCTTTCAGAAATCTAATTTTCTAGATTAGTGAATCACATCTGATATCGAAAATGAGAAAATGCTTATTACTTCAATAGCATAGCATGGAAAACAGTGTGAATACCGTGGATATTTTTCTTTGGTCAGCATTTCAGAAGTATTAGTGCTTAGTATACTGCAACTATACAACGCTTCTGAATGTTGTTTATGTATTTAGTCAGAGTTTTGTTTTTTAGCAGAATAAAAGGATTGTTTATAAAATACAACAATATCATCAAGCTGCAGTGTGTAACAGATTAATGCCTTCAAGCATTTGCTCTTGTTTCTTTACAAACTTGGTTATAAGAAGTAGTAGATGGATTCATAAAAGATGTAATGAAATGAGAGAATTAAAACTGGAAGGAGATCTCCACTACTATCCAGACAGCACTGGAATGCTTTGCTTTTAATAAATCTATCTAGCCTTTGTTTTATTGAGCTGTGATTTTTAGATCAGATTGGATTTGTGTTTAGTACTGTAAGGTTATATCTACCCTGCAGGCTGTTGTGTTGTGGCATTTGAGTACCCTGAATATCAGAAGCAGGCTACCTTTGAGCTAATTAACCAGGGATAATTTAGCCAGTAGAGAGTTCTACATATCTGCAAGTAGACTCCTTGAGAATAATTCAGATATTTTGGGCTGTAGCACAACTACTAACTAAGAAAACTGAAAGGCTGAGCCATCGCCCTGTTTAAAATCATTCTGTTTAAAGTCTCTGAACTGAACATCCCAAACATTGAGCAACCAAGTAATTGGATCATTTTTGAGAACATGGCCTTGCAGCTTCATCTTAGCACCGTTTTGCTTGGTTGCAAGCTTGTTTTTCACCTGTTATTGCTGTCATATCTGTTTTGTTTCCTATTAGTGTCATGCATAACAACGTGCACACAAGTGAGATACAAAGGCATGGGTTAGTAAATAATTTCTGCTTTAATGAGCATGGTTATTAGGTATTTTCTGTGAAATGATTCGGAGTGGTCCAGCTATTTCAGTAGACATCTCAAGTACCATTACCGCTGATGTCTCCATTCAGTTACTGGCTGTGGTCTGTCTTTTTCCACCAGTACAAACACTGGAGTTCACACTTAACTTTATACATGTTATTAAATAGTTAGCTAAGGAGGGATTAACAGGAAATATGTTGTAGAACTTTTCTGAATCAGGTGGTGCCCTCTCTCATTTGCAAGCTCCAGCCACGTTTCCTTTCAATATTCTTCACATATCATAAAACGAGGTTTTTTTTCATTTTTGATTCCTCTTCTAGTCTTCTCTCATAAACTGAAAATCTTTCCTTCTTCAACTATGATACCTTTGTAATAATTAGTAGATTTATGCATTATAAATGCTACATTTGTATTATTAACCAAAAAACTTTATTTTTAAGATTAACACCTGTTGTGTTCACATAACACAGTAACGATGAAGCGTCTTCATAGAACAATCTACACATAAAATGAAAAGAGATTTAAATGAATTCATGTTTAGAAATGAGCAGTTAAAAAATTTAGCCTTTTTAACAGGGCTGTCACAGCATATATGCTAGAGCAAATGTTATTGACCCAGTAGGAAAAAGATAGGATCGAGGGAAAATAGGACTGGACAGTATTTTAAGAGATCAGTTTCTCCGTTCCTTTGCCCCAGAGCCAGATCTTCTTTATATAATCAATCCTGATAAATGTTTACCTAATATATTCTTAAAAATCTTCAGTGCTTCAATGTTCTTGATTGGATTTTCCTACTATTTCACCTCAGTCTTTCTGGCTGCACTTAGACACACTACATTTTATAAAGAAAACAAAGACCTTGTCTTTGTAAGTGCCTTTTATGTACCTTGAGATTTACCACGTCCTTCTTCATGATGAACACCATCCTTGTTTTAGGTTTTTCTCTAGAGCTTGTGCTTTCCAGACCTACAATAGTTCTCCTGTTTTCTTCTGGCATTTTTTCTAGTATCTCTGTGTCTTTAAGATGCTATCCCCTAAACTGAACAGACTTCTTGGGCTGCAGCTCTTTACAGTAAATAGAGTAGAAGAATTATTTCACACATCCTGCAGCAGTGCTTCTATTCAGATGTCCTAGAATAAACTTAGAAAAATATGCTTTGCCCAAAATATCCTTTGGTTTCATAGTACTAAATCCAGTAAAGAGCATGGAGAAAAATGGCTGGGGGAATTGTGGGATTGTTTGTGGTCCTAAATTGATGAAATGTATTTTTCCACGATGCAGATGCAAGCAGAATTTTTTCTGTGCTTGATAGCTCAATCCTATATGCCTAACTTGAAATGACATTTGAATTTTATTGCTGGGGATGGTTTTGTGTTTTTTTCCAAAAGGAAAAAGTGCTTATTTTCTGTTTCTGCCAGTTTTTTTACTTAAATTTCCTCTTTTGTTGGCTGTGTTTCATAGTGAAAGAAGCTAAAGGAAAAAGCTAGTGCTTATTATGAAATAACCTGTAGCATCTAGCCGCATAAGAAGAAAATACGAAACTAGGATTAAAGCCTTCTAGATTATGAAGACAGATGAAAAAAATAATCCTTAAAAAATGATCAGTAGATTTCAGTGAATGGTTTGTTTTCTGTTTTCTAAAGGATGAAATTTAGGTGTCCCTGTTTATTCTTGTAGGTTTTCTGGCTGCATTCAGGAGTGTCGGCTCCGAAGAGCAGCTGAAAGGGCAGAAGAGTTGGATGTGGTTCCTTTCTTGAGGGGGGGGAAAGATCCCTCTTTCTCTGCAGTAACCCCGAGGGCATTATGACTTGCCTAGTTCCCTCATGTTGAGATATGCCAGGCTTTCCTCCATGCTTACTGTGGGAGGCAGGAAAGAAACGATGCCTGTGATGAAGAGTTGATTGAGAGAACTAAAGCAGTTCAATCCAGTGAACTAGATTGTAACAAAGATGTACAGATGGAAGAGATAAGGTAAAAGATAATAAATGTGGATTAGAAATGAAGTTCACATTTGTAAAAATAAGAGGCTAACCACTGAAATAACATAGGGACATAGTAGATTTTCAGTCTCTTGATGTTTTTACAAGTCTAAGCACCTTTCCAGAAGATGTGCCTTTGTCACAATCTAGGTCTTGATACAGCTGAATTAACTTTATGGCCTGTGTTATGAAGCTGGTTAGGTGTAGATGAAGTAGCACAGATAGCTGTCCAAGTAGACAGATGTTAGGGTGAACAGATTTTCCTGGTCTTTGGCTGGCCTTGTCCACAGGCCTGTTTAGCTTCAAAGGCTAAACTGAGTACCAACTAAAGGCTAACAAAGGCTAACTAAGAGCTTCCAGAGATCAGCATAATCACCGTTCATGTAACAGATTTTGCAAACTCAAAAATATTGTGGCAGGGTGGCTTGTTGTTTCTGGGTTTGATTCTTCTGTCAATCCCCACGTTCTCAGTAGCAGCTGAGTTTCTCACCTTGTGAGCTCTGCACAGGGCCACTGAAATCAGCAAGTGTCCCATGAGGTGGACCTGTCCTTCTGGTGTGCTTTGTAAGGTCCAGGCCCGTGTCACACAGTGAGTCAATATGAGCAGTAATTAAAAGCTTTTCATATTCATGAGGCTCTTTAACCTTTTTACTTGCCTGTTCTAACAGCTGTTGCTGTCCATGGGCTAAAGTTTAGTATCAGCTTTAATTTCCTCTTTTTTTTTTTCGTCTTTTTTTTTACCCCTCTTGTAAAATGCACTGGCCTAGATATATTTTTGTCCTTTATTGTCTATACTTATGTGGGGTCAATTCTGGTCACTTAGAAATATTGAATTACTAATTGGTATTTGAATGTACTATGTGGAGTTCTATATCAACATTTAGTCCCCTAACAGGAATATGTGGATTAAAATGTTGAAAGCATTACAGAGACATGTGTAGTTTTAATCAACTTCTGATCATTACCATCACATTAGCATTATTGAACATGATGATGCTTTGCTTTGGACCATGGACTGTGTTCCAGTTTTGTAGTTTCCAGAAACTTAGCAGCTCTTCTTTCAGTTTGGGCTTTTATTATGAATAAGAAATTGTTCAAACATTGAATAGCAGATTTTTCATAACAAGGAAACCCCTTTTCTCCAGCTTTGGTCAGATTCTGCCCTTTATTATTTTGGTTGCAACATACTTGGCTTTCAGCCCAATTACTTTTTTTGTAAACACATCTTGGCAACCAGTAAGTAATATTTATTAAAATTTAAAAAAATCCCCAAACAAACTGGCAGAATTTTCATAACTTTTGCACCACTACTTCAGTTTAACAGCTATAGATCAGTCATCCAGGATTCAAAGCTACTAATCTTCTTTACAGCTCTCCACTCTGTCCAGTTTGTATCTCCAGTTCATGTAAAGGACCAGGATCCAGTCTAGGAACTGAAGCCAAGTTGCTTTAATAACAGCCAAAGATCTGATCATCTGAGATTCAGATCCATTTCTGAACTTTATTCTTAGTTCATATGATGCCATGACAAAACGAGTTCAGAAGATACGAATGGCAGTGCGGATTGAAACCAATGGTCGACCTACTCCACAACTAGTCTCTTGCAGGGGCTGTAGGCGAGTACCTCGGCTGGGGTAAATACAAGGCAAGCACAGGTGCCCTTAACAATCTCCTCAGCAATTTTCAAATCAGGGACTTCGGGAGCTGGATATGATATCTTTGAATGTAGTAACCCCCAAGGCATTTCTTTTGCATTAGGTAATGAAAGATCTCCTTAAGCTCAGATAAACCTTCAACACCTACAGAATCCTTTAGCAGAGATGGCCATGCATCTGCTGTTGCACAGTGGGTGCAGAGCTGGAGAAAATGTAGGAAATATAATGCTGGCTTTCCCAAATTATGCTGTAGATTCACCATTGCATTATGTTGTGTAGATATCCTACCCCCAAAACACTAGGAGGAGGTTAGAGGAGAGAAGTAAGAAGGGTGCAGATCACAAACAAACTCTTTAATTCATAATTCTGTATATAGAAGAGAGTATGTAAAAAGGTTGCAAACGGTGCATTTTCCTATTTTGTCTTATAGCTCCCAAATGAGACACTTAATAAAATGTTATGTTACTAGACAGTGGAATTTGCTGGAATTCACGATGATATCTGGAGTTATTAGATGATAACAACTTTGGCAGAGAATATGAAACCTTTTATTGCAGGACCTGAGATAATCTTTTGCCCACTCCAGCTCATTCCTCTTCCTGATGTGATGGAGAGGTCATGCCATATAGATGGCATTCTCACAGCTTCTTCAGAAGCACCCGTTACTCTGGTGACACCTACAAAGCAATGAGAAGTTCGCTGCTCATTCTGTCACTCTTTATTTGGGCTCTATACTTTTTAAAAATTAAATTCTTTCAAAGATACTGCCTCTTAAAGCTTTATAAAGATATTGCAAAAGAGTTTTCAGATAAGTGCATTTAAAACTTTGGCAAAATAAGCACATGGAATGAAAACGCCAAAAGTTTCCCAGCTGCTTTGCATTCATCCACAGCAAAGAAGAAGATACTTCTCCATTAACTCTCAAATGAGAAACAAGTTTTGTAGTTATGAAAAACCCACATAAAGAATCCACTTTTTCAGGTCGGGATACATGATGTGTACTGCAGTGTAACAATTTGGAAAAGCTATTTAAAGACTATGAGCTAACTAGTGCTATTAGTACCTTTGTGCAGTTTTTACAATTTAATTTGTAGCTATATTAACAAACATGTTTTCTAAACAACAGCACAGGAAAAGCCACCTGAACACAGTGATCTTGGATGTACTGTTTTCACGATCCCACAGCATGTCAATGCATGGGACAAAACATTTCATGGTGCCTCTCTAGTGGTAACAAGTAGCATTATATGATTTTGTTTTTATTTTAATTGTAGTTTTTCATGTGGTTTCCAGCTGATAGGGAGAAAATACCTACTGGGTGGCACACTGAATGTGTTCATGGTAAAGAACAGTTTCTTCTCTTAAAAAGATAAGATAAAGGCGGGGCTAAGAATGGGCAAAAGGGAGATGGGGTTTTGAGAGAGAAACAAGACAAATGCATAAAACTTCTAGGCAGAAATAAGGAATGTCTCAGGGCTGTCTGAAAAACTCCAGAAGAGCAACAGACCTACTGTAACATACTACAAGCATATATGTAAAATGTAAGGGTAGTGCCTTCACACTCATGCTGTCCTTCCTATTTTAGTGTCAATGTGTCACAGGTGAAGAATGTCAGAACAGTCCTGCTGGTTGCTGTTAAAACACGTACTGTCATCCTATTTGTTTCTCCTTTCCAGCATAATTGTATTCACTGCCATCTTGTAGGTAGCTGCCCCTTACGCTAAACAGTGCTACTTCTTCTTGTTGTGCTTTCTCAGTGTTGTACTGTCCTTCTAATGTGGATTCATCCTTCATGTTGTCAGGTTAGAAGACCAGAGGGATTTTAGTCTAAAAGCTTCTTGCCAGAAGAGGAGAGACTGGTTTGCCAAAAAGGGGTTGTAAACGAAATTCCCCTCCACTGAACTGAACTAAGCCCTGGTCAGAGATGTACAACAGGCACAGTGCCTGAGACCAAGAATGCTTTTATCATTCTATCAGTTGAAGCTGTTTTCCAGCAAGCTCGACTAACCGCCTACATACTGCCAGTAAAAAAGCCAAAACACAACAGACCTCCCAATCTCCTCCTCTAAATAATAACTGCGTTATACCAGTGGCCAGAAGAGCAAAAGTGCCATATTCATTTGCTGAGGTATCCTCATTTTGCATTTTGTACATGCAAAATCTCCTCTGCTTAATTAGCCCATGCTACATAAACTCACCGATAACGTTATACTGCTGCATGAAACTGGATGGAGGAAAGTTACAGGCAAGAATTTTTTCAGCAGAATTTATTGTTCATCTTCACTATGGATAGACATAGAGGCTGTGTACTGTGAAGTACAGAAGTTTTAATTGCTTTGCATTGATGGAGCTACATCTTTTTTATATAGTTGTAAAGGAAAGAGGGTTAGCGTTGACATCTACTGTAAGTAAGAAAAATGAAGCCATATTCTGATATGATGTAAATCAGCCTAAATATGGGTTTAGAGCAATATGTGTTGTCTAAAGAGTTTTTTCATACCATTTGAGTAAATACTTATGCTAAAATTTGAAGTTTCACTTCAAAGGTGCATTTATCTTAGTTCTGAACTTTATCTAAATAGCCTATTCCTCTTAATCATATTATAGGAAAACATATGAAATTTAACCATACCATTAATCACAACTGGGAACACAATGTGCTAGTACAGAAGTTTTATTGCTCTGTCTCCACTGGTAATTAATGCAAATAATTTTGACATCTTGGAGATACTGGTGTTTGAGGAATTAAAACCTTATTTCCAGTGCAATCCTGTGGTAAGTGAAGTATCATTACAAGCCTAATTTTATGGGGTTCTCTCTTACTTGAAGGAATATTTTCAAATTTTTACAAGAAAGGTGTTTAATGCATCCTATACTGATACCCTTAGCAGCAGATCACAGAAAGCTAATTGTAATGTCAAAGCTATCATTAAACACAAAAATGTCTGGATGCACAGAACATCTGTTTAACTGGCAGAAATCTGCTCATTGTCTCTCCTTCATTTCAGAGCAAGCAGAAGGGAGAATGAGATTTCCTGAACCACTGATTCAATTAAAAGCTTCAGGAGACCTAAAAGGTGCTTTCTCCCTGCCCTGCTTCTTTCTTTTATGCCCTTTGACAGAGTGGTGAGGAGGGGCTGTACCTGAAAAATACCCTTTAATTCCAGGGGCCAGAAAACTACCAGGTAGATCCTCAGCATTTTGCTGGTTCCATATTTCATGCATTAGACATGTGAACATAAAGCCTGTGTTAATAAATGGATACAAATCTGTGCAAGTGGACTAGAAGTATAATTACTCAGTGATGCATTTAAGTTGCTGAGACAGAGGAGCATTTCTTTTAGTTCACGTAGAAAATGGATCTGGGCTACTAACAAGGATTAGGTCTAGATTTCAATATAAATTCAGACCACCGGTTTCAAGGGTGTTCAGAGTTAGAGGTTCAGATTGAGATAATCTGAAAAGCAAACTAGAAAAGCATATTTAGAGAGCAAAGCTAAACTTTGCAAAAAAAAATCCAAACCACTATGACCAATGCTTGCTTGTTTAGTGAGTAATTTCTCTGTCATTTTTTAATATTAATCCCAGAGCATGAGGGTCTAGCCGTTCATAGATTAGCAACTGAAGAGAGCTCTTGGATTTTTCAATGTGAGCTAGCAAAGTAGAAATAATAAAAAAATCAACGTGTATAGTTGCTGCCAAAATGAATCCATTATCTTGTCATGTTTACCCTTTTAATGGGGTATAATGAGCAGGTCATACTGTGAATGTAAGAAGCTAGATGTTGAAGGCACCAATTTATAGTCCAGTGGTTTTCATCAAATGCTTCAATTTCTAAAATGTGATAATCAGAGAACATAAGGAGTGCCATACGTAGAGCAATTTTCTGTTAGGCCATGTGCTTTGAGGCTATCCTGCTGCCTGTTACGTACCTCCATTACGAACAGAGACCCTGAGCCCATTAGTCTCTGGATTTCTGTAGGATAATCAAATAATTGTCGTACTCTAGTTGTCTCAGTCAGCTATTTAGGCATCTATCTTTGATTGACTCACAGTAGTGATAGACAACATACCTTTCCTACTGCACAGATTTGCGCTATCCAGTAGCCAAACCCCCAGTCCAGGGGGAAAAGCGAACATATGGCTAAGTGCTTTGTTGGCGATGGGCCACAAGCGAGAGAACAAAAAAAATACGGCATTCTATTTCTCCCTTTGGTGAGAATTATACATAATAGAGGCAATGCCTTTCAAAAATGAATAGTTGAGCCTTATGGTGGTTGAGAAAATGTTATCTATTTACAAAATATATACATGCATATATTGTTGCAAGAACAGAAGTAGAGAAAGTAATACACAAAATTTAAAAAGAAAACTAGCGAGTAAATGAGGTCTAAAGGTATAATTGTTGAGAAAATTCAGCTCTGTGTTTGTGTCTCACGTTACACAAAAAATTTGCCAAATAGATTCAGAATTTGATTAGTGCGTGTGGAACAATGTCTTGGTCTGAAGTTGCTGATGTAGCCTAACTTCTGATCGCACTGAGAGTAGATTTGACAGCCAGGACTGTGGGAACAAAGGGATTAATTTGTACCTGGTTTCACACCTGTGAAGATCTGTTATCTCTACTGATGTAACAAGTTGATGCTGCCATAATGAGGCTGCGAGGCTTGAAAATACAATGAATTCATATTTCAGCAGGTAGATCCAGATGTATTTTTCAAAGGACTAAAGCTGGGAGCTATTTTTCTTGGAACAGAGATACATTCACTCTGCAGACTGCCAGACAGCACATAGCAGAGGATTTCAACCCATGGACGAAGGAATTCGTGTAACACAGCTGAGAAAAACCTATTGTTAGTAGACTAAATTTACTCTCAGGGTTTTGGGGTGCATCTCTGTTGGAAAATTTTAGGAGTTTACAAGTCAGGAAAGACTGAAAACTGCTGGTTCAGAGTCAATCAAGGTTAGCTTAGGAACCAGAGGTAATCTACCTGTGACTACATACAGCTTTGCTTTATCCCATATCTTGTCAGGAAAAACAAAAAGAAAAAAAATCATTGAGGGAAATAGATTATTTGGAAGTCATTCAGGAGGAGAGACAATTCTATTTGTGATACTAAACAGCCAAAGGCAAAACTAAAGGGGAATTTGTGCTTCCTAGTGGCAGAGAAGCCACATCTTTAATGTGTAAAAATTTTCTTAGTTGCTTTGGCTTTAACAAAGCAATAATTGCCATGAGTGGAGCATTTCCCTTCTTTTATTTTCAATACAATGCTCATATTTCCCAGGGCTCTGAATTTTCAATCTTTTTCCTCCATAAATCAATCTGTAAAATTCTTTTGTTTGAACTGCAGATTAGTTATTATTTATTGGCTCCTTTCAGGAGCCAAGGCTGGCAGAGCAAGTACACAGCAAATTTGAAATCAGGGCAGAAACAGTAGGACTTTATGGAGGAGTGGAGTAACTTTCCCCAACATCTCAAAAAAGGTCTATGTAAGAGATGGTGTTAGAGGCAAATCCTTGTGCTTCAGGTGACTCGGAACCTAAGGAGACATGCAAGCAAATAGAAAGGGTTGTCTTTCCTCAGACCACAAGAGAATGAAATACTAGATATCTGCTAGATATCCGTATCTCCCACGGGGACATTAGAAATTTCTCCCTAACAAGAACCCCTCTGAGCTGTGGATCCATGCACATCTTGGAGACACAGCACATACCTTGTTTATTTGGAACCTTGCCTGCATTTATCCTAGCATTTTGTTAAGGAAACATTCCTTTAAAAATAGTTATGGAAAGCAAGCTTTACTGTGAAAAATCCCAAACTAATTCACTCCAAAAAGCCTGCACTTCAGGAAAAAAACCCTTGATCTATAGACTTTAGCAAACATCTTAAGTAGTGAAAGTCAACCCATTCATCTTTTTTCTGATATATAACCTTCCGTCTGTTCCTCCTTCTTTTTCCATACTTCTTTTCTGCAATTGCCTACTCCATCCTGACTTCGCACCTGAAACATCTCAAAATGCATTTGCAGTGGTCCCCACCACCTAAAGGTGATGAGAAGCAGATCTAAGGGTAATGAACCCTGTATGGTACTTGTGGGTGGCTTTGCTATGGATTGCAATAAAGTACTCTGATCTATGGCCACTTGAGGGAGCTGCTATGAAGTATGTGAAAGAGCTGGTGTGAATTTGACTTTCGCTGTAGAGGTGGAGGAGATGTTAAGAGATTCCCTGTAGGATCCTGTGAGATTTTACTAGATGTTTATAGTATTTAAACTATGCTGCATATATCCAGTTTTTTTTCAAAGTTCCACTTTTTATCTCTATATGGCTCTGCATTACGTCACGTATTCTACAAAACCTGCATGCTTCTTACTGATACCTAGTTTGCTTTTTATCTGAAGTTAAATAAATATCTGTTTCAAATATCTAAGCAAATTGCACCAAAAGGCTAGCCTACATTGCTGGCCACAAAAATAGAAGACTTGGAATAGTATATGGGAAGGGAAGACTGTTGACTTTCTGGCCGTGCTATCCCACTTGAAAAAAAGTGTAATTTGTAATATAAGTGAAATTCAATCTTTTTATATAATTTAAACATTAAACCATTCAGCATAGCCCATACCTAGTTCAGTGTGGTCTGCTTGCAAATCAGGATGATGACTGTGTACTCCAGTAGTGGTGCTGGGTGGAATGGCAAATACTGTAGGTTATTTGAATTATCAAGCTTTGAAAATAGTTATAGGGTAGTGTGGAGGGCTCCAGTCCTGAGGCAAACCTGTGTGTGCTATTAGGCACTGAGCACAAGGACATAAGAACATGGCAGTGGTTATATGGGGCAAAACCAAAACCACAGGTAACCCAGAAGTCTGACTAAAATGTTGGGCTGGGACCGTATTACACCCTTCTCACATGACTTCATGCCAAGAACTAAGGTGATCAGTGAATTAGGTGTGAAACGAGTCTGTCAGGAAGAGGTACTTGCTATTTTAGGCAATTCGTGTTTGGGAATTTAGAGGGAAAAACATTCTTCTCGTTTTGTTCAGTTTCAATAAGTGGTTGAAGGTGGAAGCACCTCAGCTTGGGGCATCTTTAATGAACACTGAAAGTGTTTGTGGAACCTTGGTGAAACTGCTTTTAGCAGTCCATGCCAGTAGTGACCTATGTTGTTGGTCCCATAACTTGCTTGTTTTTGCCAGATTAAATTGAAACCTTTAAACTGCCATCTGAGAAACTAACCACCCGAGATATCAGAGAGACCTTTCTGGACTATTAGGCTATGTTGGCCTTTTCCTTCACAATGCCAATGTTTAAGAATTTCAAGCTCTCAGGAGAAATGCTGTTTAATCAATATTCATCTGAGCTATAAAAGCTTAGATTTGGGTTTAGCTTTCCTAGTTTACTTTTTTTTTTCCCCTCTCTGCAACTTTTCAAATTTTCAAATCTAATTGAACAAAAAAACCCCCAAAATGGAGCCCTGTAATTGACAGTCTGATTTCCAAACTTCTCCAACAGTGTCAAATTTTGAACTGGGGGTAAAGGTAAGGAAACTTTATAATTTAGTGTTAAAAAAATATAGAAAATAGAAAAAGTGTAAATTCAAATTTGTATAAAATACTAGAAATGGTGTGCTATTCAGAACTCAAAAAGAAAGGAAGACTACAGAGGGAACATAACTTCTGTTATCTGTTCTTTCAGTGATTCTCTTTTAAAATTGCCAAAATTATATTTCTTCTGTGAGGAATTTCATTTTTTAGCAAATTTAATTTTGAAACATTAAGTGGTTTTGAATACACAGTTTCTAGACCTGTCTATTTACTGTGGTACTTTGATTTTAAGAATGATCAGCTTGTGGGAGACCTGACAGGAATTTTTTTTTTTGTTGTTTCTGTTTTTTTTTTTTCAACTGGAAAGGGTTTGTTTCCCTTTATACACTTTACATGGGTGGACTGAATCCTCCATGGCACCCTATGCCCTGCCCTCCCGGAGGGCAGGAAGGGTCCATGAGAGCCCGTGAACATGGACTGAGGTCATGCAGCAGCTGAGTTAGCTGGATTGCTTTGAGTTTTGGGATTTTTTTTGTTGAGGTTGGTTTGTTTGTTTGGGGGGGAGGGCTGTGCAAAGAAAATAACATTTCTTTACATGGTTAGCAAACATAGTAAAAATAATAGCAACAATTCAAAAAATGTGTAGCAGTAATTCCTTATTTCTGTAAACAGCTCCACTGGAATGTTTACCAATGTCCCAAAATCCTATTTGGATTCATATGAAAATTAATAGAAAATAATGCTGTGACTGGAAATAAGCCAGGTCATTTGTTGGCTGTCTTCACGGGGAAGAGGCCAGTGCTGACTTACCATCAGGACCCTGCCCACTGAAGACATAGTTACGGTGGGGAAACATGCATTTCTTATCCATGCTGCCCACATTCTGTGGATTAATGGGAGATTTCATGCTCAGCAGTTGTCAAGCCACATGTTTTATAGGCATTAAACTCACCGTGCAAAACTTCTTCTAGTTTTGCACTGCTGCTCTGCAGGACGTGCTTGGGCTTAATTACTACACCAGAGGATGGTTTATTCTTTGCAATATATGACCCCGTTAGTGTCACTAAAAGCTCTGACATCGTGGAGATGTGAGTCACGTCAGTGAAAGCTGCCTGGTGCTACATTTAACCTTGTGCATTCAAGCTGAAAAATAATTAATAAAATACTCCCAAGTGTTATGTTTTTCCCTCCCCCCAACTCAACATCTTAATTACAAGGGAGTAGGTACAGAGAGAGTTGCTCTGTTTGTAGAGTCATCTTGCTGTTCTTTGCGACCTTTCTCACTGAAAAATGCTCGTAGTCTCAGGCTAAAATACCAATAGTGATATCATCAAATTAATCCCAGACTTATTTACATAGGAACTCTATTCTTATTTAAATTGCAAGCTTTGAGGAATTACTTCTTGCTCTTTACCCAGTGCCTTGCATATGTAGAACCCTAGTCCCAGGTGGAGCCTTAGGCACTATGGTAACAAAAATAACAATGGTAATAATAATATTATTCCTACTGTCTCCATATGGACTACACTTAGGCAGCCTAAATTCTACCTGAGTGCCCATGTCTAGTCAAAGGAGAGAGTCAATCATCTGCAGAAGTGATTGGGAAGGTCCAAGTGACGTGATAAGGAGGAAACACTAGGCATAATAATAGACATGGAATTATAAATTTTTTTTAGTTTAATCATTGCGGTTGTAAGACAAACAAAAAGTATTCAAAGTTTAAATAAAAAATGATAAATTATAGTCATGGGACCAAAGGTAGATTATTCCCCCAACTCTAGAGAAATCTTGATGCTCGTAGAAATGTCAATTTAGTGATTAATCACAAGTTCTACAAGGGATCAGCAAATAGCAGTGTTTTTTTTGTTTAAAAATCACCACATTTTTGTGCTGTCTCAAGTGTAAAAAAGAGAGAGAAAGAAAGGAGTATAACTTGCCTATAAGAGCTCTAATTTTAGCATAGCAAAAAATGTGCATCAAAAACCCCCCTTTTTCATTGGACAAAGATGTTTCAAAAATCCACATTTTTGTTCATAATTATTGGTAGAAGTGTTAGTAAAAAGGTACATTGTCATGATTTTTTCTGTGGAAAAAATCTCTTCTGGAATTTAAAAAAAAAATTAGGAGCTGTTGAAAGTCTGTCTTCTACTACTGAAATCACACTGTAGGGGTAGAAAGTACCTGAAATACTATTTTCTGTTTCAAATTAACAAGCATAGCTGCTGATGACTGAAATCTGCCATCCTGTACCGAGCATCTTGTATAGCTTGACGCTTGGGACATTCACATTTTTTTTCTAGGGTCTCTATCTTAGATCTACAAATGTGAAATCTCACTCTTTGCTTGAAAGAGGCAAGAGAGGTTGTTCAAACATCTAAGTGAGGTATACATAACCCTTCAGAGATTATCTGGAGCCTTCACCCTAAATCCTTAATTTAATTGATTGCTGAATTGAGGCAGTGTGAGTACCCCCCAGAGTTCAACTGTGAAAGAGATATTTTGATCTAAGTGTCAAGCAATTTCATCACAGCAAGGGAAGATGCCTTCGTTTGTTAGATGTTGTAGCTGATACTAGATATCAGCTATCATTAATGCCTGTAAAAATAAGGTAGACTGTTTCAATATGCATGCTGTCCTGCTGCGTGATATGAGCAAGAGTGTTTGTGCTGACACAGTTATTAATGTAAAAACAGAAGCAAAATAAGAATGAAAAGGCTTCACAGTAAACCAGAAGTTGGAAAGAGTATCTGAAATTCTGAGGTGGGACCTTGGGAGACCCATAGCTGGTTTCTGAAGCTGGACTTTTTTTCTCATATCCTGAAATTCTCTTTCTGGAGAAATCCTATAGGATTTCATCCTGATTGGGAATAATGGAATGGATCAAGGGGCTGAGACTTTCGGGGGGGGCGGGGAAAGTATTCCTGATAGTTCTCGGTTTTAGATGTGATATAGCATAAATACTGGGAAATCTCTCTGGTGGAGGAAAGCCTGGAGTTAAAGCACTGGGAGTGTATTCAATGGAAGTACAGTTTTACGCTTGTCCCATTTGTGTATTCTTTTACGGGCATTTGCTATTGCCCAGTTTTAGAGTTAGGACCATGGGGGTTTGCTCTGGCCCTATAGGTTTCTTTCTACACTCTTAATGTGGAGAGGGAAGGAAATTTGGATCAATAGGTTGAGGGTTGTAATTCAATCTAACGAACTTGGTGATCCACTGTTTGCACATCATGGTTAGTTTTAGAGAGATTTAGACAGTGAAGTAGGTCAGAGAGAGTTGCAGTCAGAAAAAGATATTGAATATGACTGTTTGAAGAGGACAGAGCTTGTGAATAAAGTAGAGATGCATCATCAGCTATTAGCAGAAAAGAAAGAAACATAGATAAGTTCCAGAATTGCTATCAGAGTAAGAAAAAGGGTGGGAAGAGAAGTGAACAAGAATGGAAGGAGGAAAAGCAGACTCTGAGAAGAGGACAGAATACTTGTTCTAGCACAGGTTTCATGGGTTACCCTATGGTTTTTATTTCATTATTAGGTCGTGGTCATTGAAAAAAGTTGCAATTATTTCAAATAACACCAGAGTGTTTTTAGCTACAGCTAACTCCCAGAGACATTGCCTGGACACTTGTAAATGTTGTATGTCTCTATGGTTAAAGAAATAAACAAGGCTGACAAATGTTGAATAACTCATCTGTTATTTGCAGTGGAACAAATAAAAACAGAGTGATGCCTAAGGGGAATTTGGGTTTGAAGACAGATAGAAGGGAAAGTTGTCAAATACCAAATGCAGCTTCACTTAGGAAGTTATACACAGAAGTAGTGAGAATTGCTGAACAACTATTCAGCAGGTGAAAAGAGAAGGCTATTTAGGTTGAGCTCACCTGCTTCTTCCCTTTATTTATCAAAGAAAGCAAATGCTTTTTTTTTTTTTTTTCCTCCTAGCATAAGGCTTTGTATAGTGTTCCTCATCAGGAAGGAGAGCTTGAGAGCTTTGAGGTTTTCATCCCTATCCCCAACTCTGTCACCAGCTTGCTGTACAACCCTGGCTAAGGCCACTCACCTCCCTGTGCTTCAGTGGCTTCACCTGTAAATATCTAATGGTTAATTCCTCTGCAGCATCCCTAGTGAAGGACTGCTTTGTAAACAAGACTGAGAGTGTTGCCTGACTCAGAGTGGGGACACAGCAGCACACACCGTGGCACAGGGGTCAGAGCAGTTCTCTGGGGCTGCTGCATGGAGTCCCCAAGGGTGCTCAGTGCCCAGCTCCTCCTGAAGGCCAGTGTGGACTGAGGAGCCTACCAACAGTAGGGCTTCTGGTTTAAAACTGTCTTTACTGGTAACTGTGAAACGGAGCCTGTTGGAAGGGAAGAACACTTCACATTAAGAAAGCCTGATCCAGAACTTGCACTTGCAGATACATAGTCTTTGGTCTGTGCTGTTGAATTGACAGTGATTTTGCAAATGATTCTAGATAAATGTGGTGGAAAACATTTATGTTACCAATGTTAAGGGGCAGGATTCTCTTGACTATAAAAGGAGTGGAGAGAATCAGCTCAACTGTAGATACTTACTGTGTTGGCATGTAAATTTGGTCAAATGGATCCTGACCTTGATGTTTTGAAATAGCAGTGATGATGTGTGAGGTCTCCAGGCTCCTAAGCTTGGACTTTTTATATGCTTGTTGTGGTTTCCACGCACTTAGGGCTGACATTGCTAACCTCTCCTCTGTCCCAGACTGTGCTAGGAATCTCATGTAAAATAAAATCAGAGTGCCTTTTATAATCACCTAAGGCCAAGAGTGGGGGGAAAGTAAAAACCACTTCACTCAGCCAAATATTGAGAGAGGTTACACTGTAGCCACAGGATCTGACAGTGCTGAAACGTTGGCTTCACTTCAGTTCCCCTCCACTGCATCTTCATCTCTCGCTTGCCTCCAAAGCTTAATTCAGACGTAATCTTGAAAACAGCCACATTTTACACTAGTGAATAAAGATGACATGCTGCCTTGTTCTCTCTCTTCCTGATTCCACCTTCCATTGATTTATTAAACCCCTGAGTTTTGATGACAAACTATTTTACATCATACTTCTCTGAAGGGACATTTGTCACACGTAGATCTCTGTTGATGTTGATCCATGCCTTCTCTGGAGAGCAGTGCTTGTGGATTTTCTTGCTCATATTTATCCTTGTTCACAAGCTATTCGGAAATAAACAGTACTCATGGCTAAGTTTATTGATGTGATTTTCATGTGGTTTTGGGGTTGTTGTTCCTCACCCCCGACTTCTTGTTCTGAATTGTTTTGTCATTCGCTGGATGGGTGTTGGCTGAGGTATGAGTCACAGAAATGAAACAGTATTAGTATATTCTTTAGTACTTTCAAACCAATCACGCTTAATAGAACAATAATGCATTATGTCGCGTATTGTTCCATAGGCTAATTACCTAATCAGATAGTGTTGGGGAAGCAAACTTGTAGCAGACATTAATTATCAGCACATGGACCGGTAGCAGATGGCAGTATTTGCAGTCTGATGGTTCCATGGATTAATTAAAGCTTACACAACCTCATGCCCTCCACTCATAAACCCAGTATAATAATAACTGTGTGCTTTTTTAAAAAAGGAAAAACAATATTTAGCTGTGGTTCTTAAACCGATGAGACTTGCCTGCAAGAGAGAAAAAGGAATAATCAATTCCCCAAAAATAACTCTAGTGGTCTCCATTTGCCTCAGGAGTGCTCAGTATGGATTTAAAATAATGAGTATTTATTGTAAAACACATCAACAGTTCTGGGAACAGGAACTAGGCATAGCTATGTGCATTTCTTTCCAGCTGTTGGGCTGTAGAATCCTGTTCCATTTTGCTTTGTCTGTTGGCCAAATTAATCCACGTTACTTTTCCTCACATTTTCCCCCAAACTGTATGAGAACACTGGGACATCCCCCCTGAAGATTGGAGCTGGTGTGAACTATCTCAGCACAATAAAAAACAAACAAACAAACAACAACAAAAAACCCACACCTTTTTTCTGGCCTAAGTCTTAGTAAAAAGCACTCTGGCTCAGATCTGAGGGAAAAATTGATGCAGCCAATCTCCCACCAGGAGAGCATTCTCTGCTGGGGAGACATTGACCCTTGGTCATGAATAATCCTCAATGTGTTAAGTGCAAATACTGCTCAGCAATGCTTTGTCTGCTCTGAGAACCATAGCTTTCCCTGGGGATGATGCACAGAGCTGTGGTGCTTCCCAGGAACTTCAGCAGGCTGCTAGGACAGGTCAGCTAGAGCCCTCCCTTGCCAGCATGGCATGGGAGGGCATTTGCGGATGCTGCACGGGCAGCCGTGAATGAAACATCACTGAACCAGCGAGAAGGTCCAAAGGGAAGGGAATAGCAAAGCGGTTTCCAATACCTGGATACCAGGGAGAAAGCTGGTATCTGGTATTTGGTAAGCAGTGTGATAGATATCTAGACTTGTTTGGATAGCAAGCCTCATCAGAAGCAAGTGTTAAAAAGAAAAGGGTTATGGAAAGAAATAACTGGTTTCTGTTGCAGCCAGGTTTGCTGTGACAAATTGGTTAGGAGTGCGTGAGAGAGGCATGCTATCACATGATCTATTCATAAAGGAAGAAAAAGCAATAACTGCTTCGACACTAATGAGGTATAAAATATCTCACCTGACAGCACCAACACATACAGGTCTTGATTTTTCTCTTGGCAATATGAGCTCAGACTAGATTTTATTATCTCCCGCTGGCTGTAAACTTTATGGGAGAGACAAAACCGAGACACTAGGCTCCCTCTGTAAGTTATAAATAAGTTTAAAGATGCAACAGTTAAGTTTATTGTCAGTTTTTGAACTTTTGACAGTGAATATCTGATTTGGTAAGCAATAAACTCACAGTACCTGGCGCTTTTATGTACACATCTCAGCTTTTGTGACTGCTGCTTTTGCATAGATCACATCCGGAATCTAGTACCTTGCTTTTCTGCAAGCCCCAATCTTCCTCCCACAGATACCAGGGTAAATCAAGAATAACATTACTGAGGATTATAATACAATGTCATAAAATATTTGAAAGGACTGGACAATTTACCCAAAATGTATAATATTTTTATTTATATAATCTAAGCTTATAAAGCCCAGTGCCTGGTCAGTGGGAAAGAAATCAGTGTTACCTCAGAGTCCAAAAGAACCCCACACAGATACTTCCCTTATTTAACATATCAATTTCCTTTTAATTCTTTTTTTTTTCTTTTAGTTTTTAATTGCCTCAAAGTCACCCTAGAAATGAAGGATGAATTTTTCTGAGTAACAGAGGTTGTTTTGGTTTGGTTTTTTTGCCCATGTCCGTCTGCTACGTCCTATGATTTTAATGCATTTGGATTTCTTAACTAATTTGGGGAATTTGTGTTTACAGACCACCTACAGTAAAAGAAACAAAGAAACCCCCATCATTTCAGGGAGGCATTAACAAGATTTCTCACAGTCCTTCAGTTCTAGCTGCGGAAGGTTGGAAGCTGTCCTCTGTTACTGTGAGCCAAAGCGTTGTCACCATATTTCTCTCAGCCCGCTCCCTGAAATAGCATTTCCCATGGGATTTCAGGGGGAGATGGACTAAGGGTGATGTGGAAATGGGACTACCAGGACAGCAGTGCCCTGGAGTCACACATATCATATGCTAGTAGTGGCATTGGTAGGAAAATCTTTTTAGGCTTTGTATGTTTGTTTGGTTGGTTTTTTAACAGTGCATGCCTTTTTCCTTGGTTCTAGTTATGTGAGGAGACCCCATTCTGCGTATTTAGGTCTGTCCCTGTGTCTCCTAGTAAACTTCTGGAAGTTAAATAGCTCTGTGTGACTAAGGGCCAGTGGAAAACTTAAGATTTAAAAGAGATACTTAAAGCACCAGAGTCTTGACATTTTGATGCCTTAGGACTGGATTGCTTAGAAAATATTCACAGTCAAAGAGAGCAGGAGTTATTACCATTGTGTTCTGACTCTCTGTTGCACCCATTTCTGGGCAAAGCTCTCCAGCTGCAAGAGCACTAGTTTGATTAGTTGACTCTACTTTTATTTTCCCATTCTGTGACACAGAGCTAGTCCTACAAAATCAATCCCAGCAAGACTTGGTGACACTTTCCTGCTGACTCTCTGGCGTTTCATGACTGCCTTGAGGCTAAAGCTTCCTGGTGTGGCTAAATCCAGTGTTCAGCTTTAATTTTAAAACATTGTTTCTCAGAAGTTCATTCAATGCATTTCTCATAGCTCTCACCAGTCACAAAATGTGTTTCCACAGTAACAAATAGAGCAATGTAATTGCCCATGCACCCTGCTATAAATCCTTCAGGTGGTGATTTTTAAAATGTGGATAGTATAAAGACTTGGACAACTTTGCTGTTTCAAAGTAAACTTGCAGATTTCAGAGCGTCAGCCAAGAGATTTCCTACTGAGTTTCACTCAGCTGGAGATGTGAACATGTTTCTGAGATAACTCACACTCTGGTTTGGGGATTTTTTGTTGCTGTTGTGTTTATGTATCTATCCTTCCTCTTCCCTATTGTTGTACCAGTGGGTCAAGTACAGTCAGATCCTGCTCAGGACTTGCTGAATTGCTGGCTGTTTGTTTGCTGTCATGTGCCCCAGCAAGGGCAGAGGGTGGTCAAAGAGCAGCTCTTTCCGAACTGAGGAGCCAAGGCGGTGGTGGTAGGTTAGGGAGAGGAAGCGGCTGTAGCCTCACAGAGCTCCTCCAGGCATTGCAATCTCCTCCAGTGATGCATATTCCCATTCAAAGAGGTGCATGAGTGACCCATGTGTATTTGCAATGAGCAACCAGCAAAAATATTTATGAGATTTCAAATAGTTTTCATTAAATATTAGAAAATAAGGCTGGTGAGATCCCTGAGATGTCCCCTAGGCTTCAGTTAATTCTACACAGAACAATCTCCTTGTGAACTCTCTTCATCATCAGCCCCGTGTGAGCCAGCCATTTCTCTGCCCTACTTCTGTGGAGCTCTAACCGTAGAGAGTCCCCAGCCTTTCTGGCAGATTTATTACAGAACTTACCCATAAGTAGAAACAAGGTAGGAGTTTTTTTCCTTGCTAACGTCTAACATAAATCTTCTTTCTGCAGTTGAGTTGAAATCATTGGATTGACACATTATTGTGTGGTTTTGTGCCAAGGGCTGTGTGATGCTTCCAGCAGGCTGGATGAAAAATAAAAATTGGGCAGTTCAGAACTGGCTTCCGCGAGGCCCATCTCAACCTTTGCCATCAAGCTCCTGTAACTACCCAGTGAGGGCATGCAATGCTTAACTGGAAATCCACTGCCAACCAGTTGTGTGTCATTCTGGCAGTGCTGGCTGCAGAGAGGCACAAGCCAGTGATTTGTCTGGTTTCAAAGGCGGGAGTACTGCCCACTTAGAGTTAACTGCAGGGGAGCACGATATTCCAGTCTCCGTCTCTATCAGGTATCTCTCTGTTATACGAAGCTGCTACATCAGCCTGTCCTTTAAACCTCCTCTCTGCACAATAGGAGATGAATGGGCTAGGAAAAGATGCTCCATATAAAGATTTGATATCAGTGTGACAATATATATGAGAACAACATTAAGTCTAATTTTTAGTATATTAACCTGTCTCCTGCCCTGATTACTAAAATCCTGCCTGGATCAGTAGAAGTGTTCATATCAAACAGCTACATGAAAAGCACATAGAGTAACAAGAACAAGAAATATATGCTGGTAATCCATTTAAATGCAAATAGCTGGCTATTTGAACTGAGATGGAAAAGTTAAAATATGTTCAATATTAGATTCATAGATTAAACTATCAACAACAGTAGTTTAAAAAATATGTGCATATGCTTCCTCAAGCAAAGTATTTTAAAGTTAAATTCAAAAAGTTTCAGCTGTTGCAAAGAGAAAGCAGACTGTTTCTTATTAGATTTAACTAGGGCTCAACACTTAGGTTCATGTAAGTGTTTTCTCTGGACCCCCAGATTTTCATTTGCTTTCAAAAAATCCCAACCTTAGAACAGGGCTGTAAAAAGGAGGACTGCTTCATTTAATTGATTAATGAACTTTTAAAAGTAGCGTTACCAAGCATAAGTACTCAATAATTGTAAGTTGAAATGATCCTCTAGGCTCAGCTTCTGGTGCCCTTTTTCACTGGAATTTGGAGTAATCTTCCATTTTAGAGACAGAGATTTTTCAAAATTTAGACTGTCTGAAACTCTGTCTTTGAGTGCAGTCTGGATGGGATTATTATTGTATGCCCAGCCAAAATTGGGGGCATCTTTCTCCACCACAGACACAACTACACACCTCTCACCATCATTTTAAAGTCTTGTTACTTTTACTACCCTCCAGCAAGATGAGGTTGCTGCTGAGGAGAGAAAATAATGAGCCTTACTGAGGTGCTGTCCAAAATCCATTTCGATGAGTCTTCCTTTGCTGTAAAGACTAAATTGACACAAGAATTTCACTTGAGTATGTGAGCACACTTGGCCAAGACAATTAGAATATAATTCTTTTGCCATAACTCTGTTTTTATGTTAGAAAGCAGGAAGCTGGATACCAGGGAAAAAGATCCAATGCAAGTAGTTTCTATTATTGCAAATACAACTTGTTAGCAACAAGTCTTCCTGAGGTTCCCCTCGCACCTGATTGTTTATACGCTCATCTTTGCTTGCAGTGTAGATACACAGACACCTTCCAATTTATAAAAAAAATACATTAATAACACATTCTTAGCACTAATGTAATTTCTGTACCTTTGGGGATAACATGAATGTCAATTTGTATTTTTATTGGCTCATTATTTAAAGATCATCTGAAGTCTTCATGGCAGGCTCTGAAATGCTTTTCTTGAAAACAGATCTCTCAAAATATTTTCTCTATTGTTCATATCTTTGTTAATTTTAAATTGACTAGTTAAGTTTGGAAATAGCATCTTTTAAGAAATAATCATCTGGTATAAATAACAGTAGCGGAAAAATCACTGCAGGCACATTATTTGTAAAATTCCCATGATCTTGAAGGTAACGCACTTGCCCCTTGACAATGGGGTGTGAGATAGAAAGTCATCAGCAAGGAGTTCACGTATGCTTCTTGATCATGTGGAGCTGGAAATTCTCCTGCTGAAACATCTTTGAGTCCTCTGCTTTCTTACCATCATTCTGGCATATTTCACTTGCACTTATCAAATGAGTCATGCTCCCACTTGCTGCGGTTACAGCCTTATTTCCAAGGGCAGGTGCTAAGTTCGGTTAGGAAAGCAGCATTATTCACGCTGCTGAGGAGCTCACTGTGAGGTCTCTGCAACCCTGGTTAGACTGCTTCTGCTACACAAGTTATAATAATGGCTTGGCTATATCTACCTTTAACTGCTGTCTGCAGTGAAGTGCATCACTTTTAGGGCTGGATAATGCCTGGGTAAGGTTCTGAGGGATGAGCAATCCATCACATTAAGTAGCAGAATCCTCTCAGCTGTGTGTCAGCTGGTGTGAACTGTGGGAATAAAGTTCTCTATCTCTCTCCATCACTGATCCCTTCACCTGATATAAAGTAATCTTTTGTTTAATTTGCCGTATGCCTTCTTTTCTGAAGTGTCTTTTAAGTGATGCCCTATAAGCCTGGGAGTTATCTCCAGACTTTTAATGAAGAAGAATGAGAAGCATAACCGTATACCAACCTAGCAATTTCTTCAAGCTAGCTATATAGGACAAAACTTGTTCTCCTGAAACACTGAGCACAGAAAGGGTAGAATTTTTGGATTGTAAAGAATGATGGTGTCCAGGGATAGACATAGGCCTAATCAATCTACTTGTGTTGACAGCTCAGGAACTGTCAACAGCCACACCAGCTGAGAATCCAGCCTGCAGTGATGGCTGTGGTAAAACTGACTATGTAAAGGTGACAATTTTTGAACCAAACAGCAGGAAGGACATAAAGCCAACATCACAGGAAAACTGGACACATTTCTGGTGCAGGAAAGTCCCCTGAGAAAAATGTTGTTTTTACAATTCAGCTTGCAGTAAGGTAGGATGGGACTTAAACATTGTCTCCTCTTGTAGTGAAAGTGTTCTTGCAAAAGGAGAAAATTGTAGATCAGGTGTCTTCTGGCTTCTATCCGAAACTTTTCCTGTGATCAGCGGCCAAACAGCAAATCACAATTCCCATCCTCTTGCCCAGAGCTTTCAGTTCTCAGGAAATAAACTTTCCTTCCCTCTCCCCTCTAGAGAAAGCATCTCCGATACACTTTTCTTACTAGCTTCCTACCAAAATAACTCTATGGTCCATTAACATCTGCAGTTTGAATGGGTACACAGGATGTTTCAGTGGTGAGTTTTTTTAAGGTGAAAGAGCAGAACTGCTGTGTTACATCTTTAGGAAATATATTGCTAGCTTAGTCATTGCAGATGCCAAATTAAAATGAAACTGGATTTCAGATGTTTTTGCATTATGATTCAGAGTAGTATGTTGCTCTCCAAGCACAGAAAAGAAGTTGACAGAACATGAAGAGCTTTCATAACTAATGATTTAATCATTGGGTTGTGACTAGCTTTTTTTTATTAATGCAGACATTATGACTCTGGGCAGATTGCTAGGTGTTTCTTTGGCCTTTGATTTGCATGAATAACCCCTGTTAGCACTGACACCTTTTGAACTTTCAATTCAAATGTCAATTTTGGGAAGGAGGGAGTTGTGAGCAGGAGGGACAAGGAAGAAAAGAAGAGACAAGCATATCTTCGTGCACACAGCGTTACAGCTGTGCTATCCCAGCCTCTCAGCTGGGCGCACAAATGCCCCATGGGCACACAAGTGCTCTACCCCCACTGAGAATGCCACATGCAAGAATAAGACTTGAACAGTTCAGTATACCTAATGCTTGTGGGTTGCTTTACCCTTTTCTCTTTCTACTTTTCCTGTTCTTGCAGTAAAATTGCCTACAGAAATAATGACTACAGACCAAAAAAAACACAACTAATTTGGGGTAACCAGAGTCAGCAATCCATACTGTGATTAGTCAGTGCGGCTCAGTGTGACAGCATCCCACTGACGGCTGTCTCCCTCTTTCTAGGCTGTGCTGGTATACGTGTAAATACAGGAGCAGCTTTGCCTGTGAATACCGAGGCAAGAAAGGCGGGGAGTACTTCAGCATTTTCTGTGTCATCCATCACTCTGCCTTCTCCCCATTCAGCAACAGACACAATTTTTCCCAGAAGTTTTTTTGAAACTATTGTGTCTGATGAATCACTTCTTATTGCTTTGGATGTCCTTCGCCGGTTTTTCCTCCAGCTGGGCTTTGGGCTTCTTTTCAGCCCTGCCAGAGGAGTGCTTTCATAGTCCTGTTGCCTGTCTTTTTTTTCCCACCTCTTGAGTGTTTTCTTATTTTGCATTTTGTTTCAGTAGTTTGTTAAGAAGCAGGTCTTCTGCAGAAATTCCCAGTCTTCCTGCAGAATTAAATGGTTTGTTCTTGAGACCTCAGTAAGTTTTCCGTAGAAGTCAGCCAGCAAATCTTTCTCTCCCCTGGTTATTTCACAGCTGATTTCTTTCAATGAACAGAGATATGGAAATCTTGGATGCCTTTCAGGGTTTAGAGGAGATAGCTTCTCCACTGCATGCTCCATTGCATGATCTTCATTTTATACCCTTCAAATTGGCCTCTGACCTTTTTTATTCTCCACGTCTTTTCTGTTTGTGTAAAACAATGTGTGAACGCATCTGCTTAGCACTCATAGCTGTTGAAGGAATTCACTTGAATTGAACTTGATGAGGTTGATTTATTTAAGATCTGTTTCCAAAGCAAAAGATACCGTACAAGTGTTATGTCTGCAAGTTTCATAGCCCAGCTTGAACACACTTATCAGATAAGCCAAGTGAACAGATGTGTGCAGAAACTGCAACTGTATCATTTTGTCAGTCCCAAAGGAGAGGACAATTGAAGGTGCAATCTTTAATGTCTCTGTTCCTGTCTATTAACACTGCTGGTTCCCCTATTTTTTAGTGTTTGTCTTAACATTTCCCAATAAAGTGCTTTAATTTTGCTACGTAGAGGTACTAGTCTAGAGGTACTGGCTATGGGTCATGCGACCTGTCACCATTCCTCATGAACTCCTTCTATAATACATGTCTAGTTTAATTTGTTATTGCAATGGATTGTTTCAGCCCACCCTTATGTTTTTTCTTTACAATATTTTTTTGCTAATTTCCAAAACTGTAAAAAAATGCAGTATCATCAGGAATCCTTACATTTTATAAACATCTTCCCTTAGTAAATTCATTTCTGCCTATTTGTAGTTCATACAAAACTTGTGTTATTAAAATAAATGTGCAGGGTATTTCATTACTTGTTTTTAAAAGCAAACTCCACAGAGTTTTTGGTACGTTAGATTTTCAACATGGCCCAACGTGGTGTGCTGAGCTCTGAGACTGGACCAGAGTATTATGCTCTGGATTAAATCTTTGGAGGTTAGAGTAACAGAGTATGGAGTTTCTAGAGAACACATGGTGTGTAAATTGCATTATTTCCCCAATCTTATAGCTTGATCAAATTTGGACAGTTTTTTCACAGGAATGGCCAAAGACATTGACAAGAATTTATTCTGTTCCCAAACACAAATGGCTTCTGCAGAGGGTGGGGGAAAAGTCAGTGTTCAGAGGAATGAAGACCAGGATTCTTCACAATCAAACTAGTGTAATGTGTTTTTCCTTCACCATGATTACGGCAACGACAAAAGAAGCATTTTCATTGAAATTACCCACAGTCTGTCAGTCTTGGATGGCCAGGCAGAAAGATAACATGTAAAACTTCATCTCCAAACGGTGGCCAAAATTCTGAATAATTGATAATGGGGAATGGGTTTCCACAGCAAATTCAGTCTCAGGTGCTATCAGCTGTGCATGTAGTAGGTGTAATTGTGTACCAAGCCATCAGAGGACACTTATCTCCCGTGTTCTCAATCAGGGTATTACACAAGTCTGAGTAGTACACACTTGCCAAGAGCTCTGACTAGAAGCTTAAATCATAGGTTGGTTGTTAGAACAGAAAACCAGAGCCAAAATTTCATGCTAACACACACTTCAGTCATTTATATTTCACTGCTGCAGGGACTGCAATAAAATTCTTTTGCCTTCTGATCTGTTGATATCCCTTTTTAATTAATAAGGTACTATCCTCTTTTAGATCTCTTTCTTGTTCCTCAGGCTCACTTTCCTGTGTAATAAGAAAGATGAATCAACTGAGACTGAGTTGATGAAGACATGGCACAATGCCTAGCTAAAGCAAATTAATATAGCTTCAGAGGACAGTACCTGAGAGCTTATATGAGAGTTGAGCAGGGATTTGAGGATCTTTGTATATCAGAAAATACTGATTTTGTTGAAATTTAACCTGGTCCAGGCAAGAGATGAGGTCAACACATATCTCATTTAAAATTAGTTTGATCAATTCTGCTATATAACTCTGGAATTGGATCTACTTATGTCACCTAGTCCTTTTCCAGCACAGGCAACCAGTTGGTAGATTCCTAGTATGCAGGAGGCTAGAGAGCATCTCTGCACATCGTCATACATGTTGGGCTGACAAACAGCCTAGTAGGTTTGCATCAGCCTTTCTGACAGCAGCATCATATCAGCGCTCATAGTCATTCTCTGATTGACCTGTCTGTCAAGATATATTCAGTTCATCGTGGCTTTCAGGTAAAAAGTCCCATTTTGTGACAAAATTACAGCCAATCTTAAGGTACCTTGCTTTCAATTTCACATGCCAGTTCTTTCAGTAAGCTGATGTGGAAATGATCCAAAGCTTGATTTTGGCACACTAAACAACCAAAGATTTTCTTACATTCTGGAAGTACTGTTTGCTTCACTTTTTGTTTTAAGATTTCTTTTCATTTGCAGAGATGGCTTCATTTCTGGTGGAAGGCGGGGGAAAAGTATGAAGTTAGGCAAAATTTGATCTAGTTTTTGGGGGATTTTCAGTTTCTAAAAATTGTCACGTCTTTTCTTGTGTCCTTATATAAAAGAAAGAAAAGTTTCAAATTCTGATGTTTTCTTTGAGTGAGGAAGAACTTAGAGGAAAGGCATTTTTTCAGGTCATGTACTGCATGGTGATGAAGAGAGACAGAATAAATGATTAGGAAGGAAAGGTAACATTTTCCAGATTGCTTAGACATATAATGTGAAAACTACACCCCTTTTCTCTTGGTTTCAGTGGGACTTGGTGAATGTATTGCAGCTGTTAAATGCACAACAGGAATGTTGTCACAGATTCTGCATATTCTTGGGCAGTACAGGCTGCTGGCAATTTGCATGTGCAAATGATTATTTTCTCTTCTGTCTTGTTAGTTTGCTCTTGTGCACGCATCATGGCTAGTCTTGGTCTTGATAAGAACTACTCTCTTCCAACGACCTGAGTCACTCGGTCTTCACAAGGTCAGTCCAATCTCTCAAATGTTCTCCAACTTCAATGCAACAATTAGCTCACTTGTTGTTGCCTGGTCAGAACATGATGCCTTAATTGGTCCAATTTGTTGTCCTCCTAAGGGTCTGTCCCTAGCCCTGAAAAAAAAAAAAAAAAAAAGGAGGGAATAAGTCCACTGCTTTCAACTGAAGAAAGTAGGTCTGGTTTGAAGTTTCTAATTCAGTCTCTTTAGCAGAATCTGTCATTATTTTGAATTCTGTCCAAGCCTCCAGCAGCTTCAAAGAGTGTCAGGGACATGCCATGAAAAGCTACTGCTATACAACTCAATGTACAATCTAACATGTCTGAGAGGAATATTGATTTTTCACAGAACATGAAAACCAGAAAAATAGGAAAACACTTTAGCATGACCTTGGCCTTCTGCACAAATAACCTAATGTTTCTGTCTCAGCTTACTTTCCTCTTACTTGTCTGAAGGCCTTTGTGGAGCTTTTCTAAAGACAGTGACATCAGCTACAATGCGGAAGTGATTTAGCAGCTCTCTGTAGATTTAGGTTGCCATTTCATTTTCAAGTAAGATTTTTCCCTAGATGAACTGAGATGCATTCTGGGGCATTGTGAGATAGTTTAGCCTCATCTGAAACTCACTTTAATGTCACACGATCAAATGTTTGTCTCCCACTTGAGTACTATTTGTTCTGACATCCTACTTAAGGGCTTCTGGGAAAGAAGCAGAAAGGGCAGGAAGAGAGATAAGCCTGAAGAAAACAAGTCTAATGAGACCAAATACTTAGAAAAGTACTAGAGTACTGTCATCACTAGACTCCTCAGGCTGCAGTTTGTGATGGCTTTAAGCTAATTTAAGTGTGGGCAGCTACAATCCTACCCTCTTCACACTTTTGAACCTTCTGGAAGTCATGGCAGCAAAATCTGGGTGTTGGGCTAAAGGAAAGCCTGCCTTACTACTTCAGAAAGCTGACATGAGAAACAGAAAATCTCTGGACTGCCCCGATGTCCGAAATATGATTGTAGAGGACTGATTGCTTAATTGAAGATTATTTTCCTTGGTCAGAGTTTGGAATAAGTCCATGCAGTGTCCTTTATATCTAATGTAACATCAGCACTACTAAAAAAAATTCTTCAGTTGAGTTATTTTTCAAACATGGTTTCCACAAATCAGCCTGGATGAAATGTGCATTTCTGAACTTTGTGCTATAGTGCTCCCAAAGCATGGGATGAGGTACTCTAGGTGTAGACCAGCCTCCCACAGATGTCTCCTAGTAAGTCAGAAAGAATGGCAGAGGATCATTCAGAACAGAACCACTGTGGGTGCTGAGAGAGAATTTTGTCTCTGCCTGGTTTAGGCACCATTCAGCTTCTGCTGTCTTCAAGCCATTGGAGACTACAACATAAAATACTATCATGGCATATAAGGGAATGGCATTTTGTGTAAATTTGAGTAAGATGAAATTTAACACGAAGTTCCGGGACACTACATTGATTTTTCTATATGGAATTAATAGAGAATATATTTCTTCATGTAGGCTTGTCTCTAGAGTCTCTGGTCATGGAAGACTAGTTAATGGAGGAAAGGATATAAATCTGATGATTAATTCTTTTTGGATGCTAAATCAATAACTGTAGTTGTGCAGATTAAATGCATTGCATCACTTTGGCTTTATTTTGTAGCATAATGAGAATGTAAAGAAAGGAATGAAAATTAAAAAGTAAAAGCTTCCTGTAAAAGTGTCAAAAGGAATTGTGTCTGCTGTCATAAAGATGGACATAATCAAGCATTAAATCTGCTGGTACCATCTTACCACTCAGTTTAGGTCCTGCTGATAAATCAATGGCAATCCCCGAACTAAACAGAAACATCTTAAAGAAATGTGATCTGAGTGGAGGATGGAGAAAACATCTCTTCTGAGATTTTTTAATTTGATGCTGAAACCAACAGTACAAATGGGTAGAAATAAATAACCTTCTCCACCCTTTCTGCCCTCCTTGCAAGCTTTTGAGACCACAGCAGACTCTAGAGTATCACTCAGCCTTTATTTCTCTGACCTTCAGAGAAACCCTGACCAAAGTGTGCCACAAGAAAATGTAATATTTCTCACCTGGAGGATTACTTATCTTCCCACTGCTGCACACCTCTGAGTGTATGTTCTTTCTGTTCTTGAGTCTGTTTCCTTTCTTCCTTCTTTGCCTTTTACAAAAGAAAAGAATCTAGTTTGAGCAAAAAAGAGCGTATCTTTGTGCTGCTTTCAGCCTGTGACCAGGAAGGCAGCTATGTCTTAAATAGCCTGACAGCGATGTATGTTTACCCAGTTCTGGGCAGCTGATAAGGATACGTACTGAACCCCTTTCTCTCTTACACAGACACTTTATGCAATGGTCTGCAGAAACAGAAACAGCACATTTATCTTTGCTGTTCCTTCTTCCTCACTCCCTGGGTATTTGTCTTATTTTGTCTCCAAGAAAACATATTCATACTCATAAGAAAGATCAACAGCAGCAGCTTCAGCAGCTCATTTTGGCTAATGTTTTGAAAGAGGACAATTAATGTCACCTTCATTACCAACAGAAAAGACAGTCAAAGAAGGGGAAGCATCACAAAAATTTCTCTATACCCAAAGAGAAAGAGAAGAGCAGATAGTGTTAAAATGAAAGCTTTCCTTATTACATTAAGTTTTAAATGTTTTAGCTGTCTGGGGTTTCGTTAGTTTGCCAGGGATGCTTTTTCTCTTGCTTTAAATAGAAGGCTATTAAAAGAAGCACTTGCCATGGAACTACGCTGACCAAGGTTTCAACTCAAAGTATGCAACCTTGCTTAAGGGATATTTGAACCAACCCTTTTGATCCACTGCAGCATTCATCTACTGCATTCATCTACTAAATTGAATGCAATAATTTTCTCCACTGCATTACAATGGGCATTTGGGGGTTTAACCCCCCAAAAAAGCATTTGCAGTCCCAGCTGGATGCATGTAGTTTGGAACATTCCCTAACTGTAAAGCAGAACGTTACCTTCAGAAGAGGAAATTTGCTCTTGCAACTACTGGCACTATTTTTAAGTAGTACCAATATGGCATCACAAACAGCTCTAAAGCAGCCATCTGGATTTCTCAACAGCCTGGGTAACTGCTGTTTAACTAAAATTACCCTCAAGTCAAGGAAATTTTAAGTGCAAATCGGTCACAGAGCAGAGTTGTACGACACCATTAGCCAAAAGACCTCTTTATCTCCAGTCTAGTAAAACACCAACATAGTCTAAAAGATTATTTGCAACAGGGCATCATCTGATCATTGAAATTTGAAGGCAATAGCAACAGACCTAGATTTGTTAAATCTTCCCAATAATTCCCTTCACAAAAAATCTGTTCCAGGGATGTTGCCATCCATAGGAAGTTATCAGTGAGATTTCCTTGAGTTTTTATAAATAAAGTTAATTAATCTTTAGCTAACATGCAAATCACATATTTAAGAATTATTATAACTGTGGAGACTTGAAGGATATGAAATAAAAAAGTTTTGTGCTGACTTTATATCATTGGCATCGCAGCTTTGACATACTTCTGACAGTCCCTGCATGCTACCATTTCTTGTCTCTTTCCTTTGTATTTTCACTTGTTCTCTAGTTAAAAATAACCACCGTTCAAAGACTTCAACCCTGTATTTCTTCTTTCATGGAACATGTTGTGTTGTGACAGATGTGTATGTTTCTAACCTGAGCCTTGAAGATGCGGAAGTTTGACACAAATGGCCTTAATTACATGCATCACGTTTGAATAGCAAACTCTTTGGCAGAGTAACGCTCTCCCAGCTTGTTTTTATCACACAGGCATAGAGACTTGGAAAAATCAGACCTTGTATCTATCCCCAGGGACAGATAGAAGCACAGAAAACCCAGGGGTACTGCAGACACTGAATGACCACTGAATTCAGATACAGTTATCTTTGGGTGCTCAGCTGGAAGCTGCCAGTTATTTTGAACCCTGTGTATTATACTGCTATATTGTCCGCTTCCCCCTATTTCTACTGTATGAACTGCACATCTTTTACATGTCTTTCAGCTTAACAATACTTCTGACGGTAATGGTGACTCTCCTTCAGATCAGCAGGTAAGAACTGCTTTTTGCTCAAGTTGTTCTTTGTACGTGGAAAGGCCGTGCAGCGTACAGGGAGTTAGAGGTTTTGCAGCTACCAAACCCACATGCCAGTCTTATTTTTCATCCATTATTAAATGCAAGTCCAGTCTGTATTTGAACTAATAGTGAGGCAACCCTCAGGTTGTTTACTCACTTCTTGGACAAAATAATAGTCCGTGTTTTGTCCTTATTTGGCTTCTGATCAGCTGAAGTCAAGCGTCTGCTGCAACACCTAGCTATTGAGTCTGGCTATAAAGAGTGGCTACAAGCTCTGAAGAATCTTAGTGCTACCTGTCACGTGGGCACTTATTCCATGAAAACAGACACCTTTTTTCTTGTCATGACTGAAGCTCTGGGTTCTTCCCAAGATTAGGAATGAAAATGAGAAAAATATTATGTGAGTTAATCCTTTTTGTGGTGTTATAGTCTGCATCTTCCAGATGGATCTTGTTTTTCCAAAGCAGAGTCTGCACAGAGCTAAGATTTGGGAACCTGGTTGAGTGAATCAGCCGAGCATGATGCAAAGAGCCAAGAAATGTAGAATCAAAATAGCTTGGTACATTTTGCTTGAAAAAAATAGTGTTTTAAATTTTCACTGATGTTTTTCAATTGAAAGCTCAGATGAATGTTTCAGAATTTAGGAGATATTGGTTTAATTTTTTTCCTGATAAGTCCATTTTCTAATTGTCCATAATGAATATCTATAAAACACCCTCAAAATACAAAACATTATTCAGATGTGAGGTTTCATTGGCGAGTACCTTCAGGTATATGTAGATTGCCACCTCTTCTTGGGTCAGAGGTGTGCTTTTGAAGCAAATTCACATTGCAGAGCAGTTTCAGAAGATGCAAACTCTTTGGGAGCCCATCTGAAGTAAATCTCCCCCAAAATAAGCTCAGTGAAAATGTCAGGTCCTCGGTACAGCTCTTTTGCTCTACAGATCTATTCCCACCTGAGTTAGTATAAAGATAGACATTATTCAGAATGATTAGAAAGATTTAATAGTTTATGTCCAATTTGCACAACCAGCAATGCAAAGCTTTGTCCAAGCTACCCTCATCTTTCAAGTTCCCAAAACCCGTCCAGCAGTTTCACAACATGCTTTCTCAGGAGATTTCCCATGTCCAAGTTCCCAGACAGAAATACCTTCAGAGCTGCAGTGTCTCTTCTTTGGTTCTGATTCTGGCTGAAACCCAGAAATACACAAGGAATACGAAATGCGAAGGAAAACTCCATCAGGATGAAACCACACAGAGGTTAAAACCATTCATACAGAGGTTAGAACTGAGTCCTTGCAGATTCCCTTACAGCAACTGCTGTAAGTGCAGCAACTGCTGTTAAGTGCAGCAACTTGAAGGAAAATTAGGCATAGATCTTTAATGCCCATGTTTGGTACATTCTGTGTTAATTAGAACATCATACTATAAGTTGTATGGGCTTTAATTGCTATTAACGTGCGCTGCACCAGTTATCCATACTCTCTGCATCTCTGCAATGTGGTGTGTACCACAGTTTAGAATAATCATGGAAAGTTTCTGCTGGACTTGTTTAACCTCTTTGTAAACTCCATGTGGTTTTAATGAGCAGCTGAATGAGAGCAGAATACAGATGAAGAATATTGCAGAACTGAGAAGTGTTTACATTTGTAGCATCCTGGGTTTTTTTCTCTTGCTTTACTGTTTCTGTTTCTCCTTTCATTTGCTTTTTTTTTGTTGTCATTTTGTTTAGGTCCAGAGGTAACTGTTTGGGTGCCTTAACATGTTCAGCATCTCATAGCACAGATACATGCTTTCCCTCCCTGATTGCACCAGCAGATACAGAGATTAAACTGCTATGATACAATTCTCTCTTACCACGATGAGAAATACTCACTGCCATCTCTGCAACATCTGCTCTGACTTGCTGTCTGGAGAAGCTTGTCCTGCTATATCAACTAAATTGGGTATCTTGGGACACTAGTCACCCAAGCTGAGTGCCTAAAATGTGCTAAGTGTGCCTCTCTTACGTATCTTGTTAGTGGTTCTGGGCACAGAGAAAACATTTTCTGAAGATATATCATTAATTCATTGCCCATTAACGGCTGCCTTATGTGTAAATATTTCCGGACAGTCCCATGTGCTTAATCTGCTTGCTTTATCATTCAAAGATATTTCCTCTGGCCTGGCTTACACTTTGCTGTGATTACACTCAAGAATAAGAGTTTTTCCCATGACCTTTGTTTTGGAATTAAGGCATTGGAAAGATCTCGGCATTTCTGAAATATTGTTACCAAATCAAGCCAGAAAAAGGACTATAACTACAGATGAGAAGTTGCAGAATAGTAGTCCATGTTGGCCAAGCAAACAGGAAACCCTGAAATACAAATACAGTAGTATCAAAATCGGATTAGATATGAGGACTTTACATGTAGGGGATTCACTTTTTGTTCTCTTTAGATTAACTACTTTTGCATGGGTGTTATCCAAAAACTTGAACCAAAATATTACTGTACTGATGAGTATATATAAAGTTTGATCAAAAGCCAGGGGATTCCTTGTAAAGACATCTTTGTCTATAGAGGACTTTAGATTTCCCCTTTAGAGAGATGCCCAGAAGATATTTTGTCACAGCTACAACTGTGAGAATAAATGGTCTCTGGAATAAAATTACCAGTGTCACAGCTGTCCAGACTTCTGCGTAGTAGCAAGGAAGCTGTTAGTCTTGTTTGGCTTTAGCTACTTTTATGCTGATTCTATTCAGGTGCATTGATCTGTCAGTACTGCTATAGGTCTGACTCCTTTTATGCTGCAATTATCTTAGCATGTATTTATATTATTTTTTAAAAGCCAAAGACTCTTAAGAGGGAAGGAAGCTCAAAAAGATCACATCAATACTCTAGTGCTAAATTGGACACACTCTCGTGGTTAAAGAAGAAACAAAAATACAAGATTTCTCTTACTGACACAATCTGTTTTTTGAGACTAAGTCTTTCCAAAACAAAGGACTTCAACAATGACTTAGATGTCACTGCGAATAAATCAGGACAACGTCCCAGTTGCCAAAAAATGAGGGTGGTTAATACTGTTCAAATATCTAGATAAGCAAACAAAATTATCATTTAAAAAAATGAAAGAAGTCAAAATCAACCAGAAACAACAAGTTTAATTCACCTTTTTATTCTGTCTTATCAGGATAGTGGAAGGAATACACACAGACAGCTCCTGCATTTTAGTACTGCATTTATAATTTCCAGATGCTGAGTGCTAATTCCCTAAGACATGCCAACTTCATCACTTGTGGCCTTCTGGAGTTTTCTGTCTACCCTCTGCTACAGCTAAGTACCTGGAGAATTTAGTGCCTTCTCTAGGATTTTCTTACTGTTATCTGCTGTACTAAATAAATTGTGGTATTTCATGATGATTAGGGCTCTCTCTCAAAAACCCGCTTGGTCATTTTTCAGCTGGCAGGACAAGCTTGCTTACATTGTTTCCTTAGTATTTCTTCCTTTTTGACAGCATTTGGCAAGTTGTGCAAATTGGAATTTGTCCCTGGACACTAGGAACGGCCCCTGGATGATTGTGGAAAATGTGGTGCCTCCTTTCGTGTCACCAGTCTGTTCTCCATCGCCCTTGTCAGCTGGTGTCTGCAGGGATGCAGAGCTCCGTGGAGGAGCCGTGCCACCAGTGCCACACATCTCTGATGGTCCTTCTGGTTTAGTCTGCAAAATCTGGTTTCAGCTTTTTGCTTATTCAAACAACAATTCAAGTGCTTATTTGCACTGATATGCTCTTTGCCTCATTATTCTAATGTTCATTCAGCTACTTGAGGGCTGATACCGTAGCAGCAGAGCCTGACTGTATCAGGCCACAATAGATGTTTGTACAGGGATTGGCACATAGCTCTAATAGAGTCACAGCGTCCTTTCCATTTCCCAAGACAAGATCTAAAGGTTCTCCCAGAGCAGTGTTACATTTGTCTTCAAGACTATTCAAATATAAACAGTAATCTTTTGAGGACAGAGGAAGGTGCATCCCAGAAGAGGAAAAAAGTGACTTCAAAATAAAGAGAAACAACAGTCTTCCAGTAAGAACTAGAAAAAAAATTGAGAAAAATAATCTTTTCTTCCTCCATGAACTCATGAGTTAAACAGGCAGCAATAATATTTTTGAAATATGTTTTAGAAGCATCCTTTCTTTAGCATTTAAAGGAAGTAATTAAGTTGGCAAAGTGAGACAGTGTCTGAAACAGAACAGTTTCAGCAGATTATATTAATGGAAAAAAACCCAGAATTTCAACATTTTCAAGAGTAGAGTTCCATTATGTTTGTCTGGAAAGCCACAGCAGTCTCTTTTTCTGCTTCCCTGTCTCTCTCCATCTTTTGAAGGCATATTAAGATGTCTTTCTAGATCAGAAATATTTCCTCATGTTTGTTTGTTTTCAGACAAAAATTGTTCTCTCTGATGTTTTCATGTTTCTTCAGAGAACAACACTAATTGGCTTTCATTGCAAGAAAATATCTCTCTAGAAGAAAATAAATGGTGGCTGCTGTTCCCTTACATCAATTTTATGTTTCTTAGTTACGTCAGCACAGCGGATGACTTTTATTCTTTTTTTTTTTTTTGAGAAAAGGTATGGTTCCTGCCAAAGATTTTTATTTATTCATTATTACTTGAGATAGATAAGGAACAAATAGAGGTAGCTGAAAATATTTGATTTGGGGGATGTATTGCATTTTATTTCTTTTACTCTAAAATAAATTAATGTTGTAATGTTTCCTTTTGCTTCTTCAGTTCTCTTTACTAGTCACAAGAAAATGTTTGTGACACAAAAACTGAGCGTGAAGCAGACTGAATGTCTCCCACTCATAGACAAGAGGAACATGGAAGTTCACGTGTGCAGCAAGATTTTTATGTTTTTAACATTTACATTGGACACTTCAACGTTGCTTTGCAAAGTAGATGTCGTCTGAAACCAGTAGCTCAGAAGAAGTGAATCAGCCCTGAATTTTTTATTAAGAACACTCGATTTGTGGATGACATCTTACAATTTTTACATTGAAACCCCAAATCTTTACTGCTCTAAAGGAGTTTGTCTTTCAGTTTTTGACAGAGGCTTCATCTATCCCATAAAGTGATGCACTGAGGGAGCACTATAGCTGTGTCAGCTCAGCCTAGACTGTGACTAGACTGATGAACTTCAAAATAGACACAAGAGGGTACAATCTTGGCATTCCCAAGAACTAGAGCCTTTCTGTTTCCTATTTGGACAATGGAATAATAATATAATAATTTTTCTACGTACCTTTTGGTATGCTTTTTCTATTTAGATCCTAGGTGGCCAAACAGTGGGATCACCCTGGTCAGCTGTGGCTTCTTTTAAGGGTTGTATCACAGAAACAGCAGAGAGATTCTGTCAGCATGATGGCGGGTAAGACACCTGATCTCTAACCATGGAATGAAGGGAACCAGCAAGGGCTGAGGAATCCAACAGTGTGCCCAGACAGTGAAGTGACAGGACCCTGGAGGAGCCATTCTCCTCCTCTTCTGACTGTTACTCAGTTTTGACAGTGAGCTGGTTCATGTCTTTTGACATGACATTTTCAGTTTGTAAGTTGGGGAGATTGTCGACCCTTGATTTCAGACTAGTTAGGAGGTTTAATTTGCAATGGATTGAAGTTCAATACAGGGAGCTGACTGTACAGGCAAAACAGGCAATACAGTCATGATGGTGTGGAGAGAGCAAGTATCAACCGCTCAGTCGTATGGTCTGAACTTTCAGCCTCGCACCACTTTGCTAAGGAAACATCAAAGCAAATGTGTGTGTCTTTTTTACTTATCTTTTGTGGTCCCCTCTAATTATAACTTCTTGTTTTAAAGTTGGTCATTATTCTCAAATTTTTATACCTTTTTCCGAACACTTCTGGAGAACATCTTTTACCAATCCAGGCCTTCAAATTGTACCACTCATTCATAAAAATTGGCAAAGAGTACTAGACTTTGACAAGATATTATGGATGCCTCCTGTGCCTCTGTGATGTATTCTATGCCAGTCAGCAAGCAAATGAGACTTACCGTACAAGCAATTAAGGCCCTTCTTTACCCATCCATTCTGTGCAGTCAAAAATTCAGGTAGTAGAAACTAGAGTAGCTATGACCAAATCATCTTTTTTTGTCACATTAGGCTTACTGAATCTCTGCTGGCTTGAGTTTCCCAAATATGAGACCCTGTTTTTGTAAAACCGTTTACTCCAGAGGAACTTAAAGACTCCTAAACCTTTAACGTTTCTAAGAGCACACTTGAAAGGAGGAGAAAATGAGAGATCAAGCTACTTCTGCAATGCCCACATATCTAAATTCCCCAGAATCTGATCAGATATTTGACTCTGTATTGATGTATTCTGAACTTTGAGTACTGCTCTGTTTGGCAAACTGACACAGAAGTGTTCTTGCTGCTGAGAATTGTCACCAGACTTTTCTCTAGGCAGAACTAAGCTGAAATCAGTTCTGTCTTCACACAGGAATGCTGAGCCTATCAAAACAAGGGAATTTCTAAACCACAAGATAATACTTGTGGCTCATTTAATATCTGAGAATGGTCAATGCCACTTGTGGCAAAGGAAGATGAAAAATTGCAGCCACATCACCAATTATTCCAATCAGAATAAAATTAAAAGGTCTGTCACTATTTGTGCTCTAGGGTATAAGTTGTTCAGAGGAAGAACTTATTCCTGAACTCAGCTGGTGTTCACTTCATATCCTGAAGCACAAAATTTGATAACACTTTTAATTTTATCCCAGCTATTATAACTGCACCTATCCGATCCTTTTATCTCTGCCATGATATTTTCATATCTCATTATTCTCCCAGTCTTTCAGAGTAAATCAGATGATCTTCCTGCTCCAGGTTTATGGCCACAGAGAAGCCTTGTGACCAGCTGAGTTATTGGATGGCACACCAGAAAGCTTGTTCGTCACCTCTCTAAAGGGAAAATTTCTTTGTGACAAAGGAATGGTGTTGCTATTAGATTTGATCTTCAATTCAGTAAAGTATCAGAAATATCATGAAGTGCATTAGTGGCTCCACTACTGTTAATGATTTATATTGGGCAAATAACAGGACAAAACTCCAAGCCAGCTAGAATTTTGTAATAATATGCAAACAAATTACCAACATCCTTGAGCATCAGAAGCTTTAAGATACTGAGAAGCTTTCAGCAAAATTTCCTTAGAAAAAAAAAAAAACTAACAACAAAACCTGTGTGAGATCTTTGTAATTTTGAAGACAATAGTGAAAATGAAGAGAGATGTAAATCAAATGAGGAACATTTGGGACATCCTTGGAAAATCATCTTAATCACTTGGAGCAAATCCTCAGGCACATACTGCATGCTGGGTGATTAAGATAGGCAGGACTGATTACTGTTGAAGAAGTGGATCAGCAAGTGGTTGTTTCACAGGTCAGTCTGAAAAGGCTGGGAAAAAAGGCTGCAAAAAGAACACATCACAGAACAGAAAAAGATGTATAAGTGTTGCTGTAGTACTAAGTTTAGGCAAATTCTGTTCAGGTCAGATAAGCAATGGACTACATGAGACAGATATATCGGAGGGAGTTAAAAACGAGCCAGCTGAACTTACAACAAAAGATAAAAGAAAATATTTAAAGAGATCTAGACCTTTGAAGACCATGAGCTCAAAGGAAGGTGGTGAAGGGTTTTGTGAACTGTACCAGGAGACAGCTTGAAGCAAAATAATACAAATAAAGAAAAACAAATACAGACCAACTGTTTAAACATTCCTGACAGTACAGCATTTGACATTAAATTAGCCTCCTCAGGCTACTGAGAATAGCAGCATCATCTGGATATTTTATAATGAGCCTAGACAAAGAAGAATAATTAATAGAGACTAAAAGGCTAAATAAGCTGCATAACTACAACCAAAATAATGTTTTGATATTTTAGGACAAATTCTGATCTGACTTGATAATTTGGGGGTCAGGGAGGCTGTTCACATTATTTCCTCTATTTTAAAGAAATGTTTTCACACAGCATTGTAAGCTCTTTAAAGGCCCCATCGAGGCAGTGGAAGAGCTGAAGGAAAAAAGAACATGTGTTCTCCTGTGTGTTGCCCCTCATCTAGATTCCCCTGTGCTTCTGTTTCTTTGGAGCTCTGCCGAAGAGCACACGTTGAGTTTGTCTCTGCGTAAGGCACAGAGAGATCCTTGGATCATTCCTCTCTGTATGTGTAAAAGAGGTCTAAATGATTCAGGAGGCTGTCTCACCAGTCTCCTGAAACACTTTGGCACCTTTGCCAAACATTCTGTTTTCAGTGTTCAGCTCCTGCATAGTAGACTTGATGGCCAGAAAAGCTTGTGGAGCCTAATCTCTACCTAGCTGTTACTCTTTGACAGAACATATTGCCTTTGTGAACAGGTTTTATCAAGGAGTGGCTGAAGGGCACTCAGGCTATCTAAACTTCACTGAGGATCCACCAAACTATGTTTGGATGGATGTTTCCTCTGTCATGTCAAGGGGGAGCTGATTGCAAACTGTAGAATTAGAAGCATGGGAAGAAAATGAGTGCAGAATTGGGCTAGGATTACAAGGAAGATAACACTGTTCAAGGCAGTATTTGTTAAAGATCCTTAGTAGGAGTAAATGAGAGAAGGTACTGTATGATCAGTGATTAATAATAGCTTCATATTTGGCAAGGAATAGACTTTTTCAGCATTTCTATTTTTGGGACCATTTACATGAAGTTTCCACAATTATACCTAAGCTGTTAAAAGGAATAGAAAAACATGATGTGTCTCATAGTACTACATGAGCTGCATCTATCAAGTGAGCACTGCTATCTTTTTTAACCTATTTTTTTTCCTTCTTTAATGTTCTTCCTATTGATACAGTTTTGCTGTCCATGTTACAGGGAGAGAGAGGGTGTCAATCAAGATAATTACCCTAATATGGAAGGTGCTGTACAGAAGAGGAATGTTGCCAGCCGTCACGTTCTAGCGAAACAAAGGTGAGCAAAAGACAGAAATCTTGGCCCCGCTCACAGTCTGGCAGGGTCACCACCAAAAACAAGCTTCACTAAACTCCCCAACTTTTATAGAGTCTTGGACTAGTCAAAGGTCAGCCTCTGAGACCCGGAGGAACCACATCCTGAGTATCAGCGTGTGATGGGTACAGGCACACAAGCCACATGGTTGGGGTGGGGAGTATTTCAGGTTCCTCGTTCTCAGTATGGCTTTCTGTCACTTGTCATGCACACTGGCTATGCAGATCTCCACTTTATGTACAAACAAAGCCAAGTCAAGCTTTCCCCCCATTCTGTTATATTACCAGCTTTCCTTAGAAGGAGGATACATTACCCTCAGAGCAAGAGAAAACATAAATTGGAGTGAAAGCATGCCAAAGAGACCCTCAGGTGAAGAGGGAGTGAGGAGAGGAAGGAGACAAATTGACCTGGACAGCAGCTAGGGTTTGGAAAGGCAGAAGGTACATCATCTGCGGGTTTTTTTCCGTTTGCAATGCTGAATATTCTGTTGTGTTAATCATCATCACCTTCACAGGGGCCACTTGGGCATCAGCAAAAACTGAATGGCCAGAGCAGCACTGGAGGGGATTTAATCAAACAGTCTCTGCATCACAGTAATGAATTAATTTGTTACACGCACAAAATGTAAAACCATATAAATATGTTCCCTCCTCTCTTTACCCCAGAAGGGTTTTAATGTGTGAGTTCTCATTAATATTCACTTCTCTGTCAAATAGAAGGGTCATGCAGCTTTACTGGATAATGTTGAAATGTCACAAATGCTTCCATTGCCGTCCTAAATCAGTGATTCTCCATGCAGTCATCTAGCCCATCTGTATGTAAAGCACAGCTGTACTTTGAAACTGAGGAAATAACAAACCTGAGAAGTTCCCAAATGCTAGGCCAATGCAGTATACTCTCTCCCCACACCTTTTTATCACGCTGTCATTTTTCACTCAAGGAATTAGACATGGAGGTTAATGAATACCTCTCCTCCCCATTCAATTCCTTGTGCGGCGGAGGCATTAAGGAGAAAATATGAAGGCTGCAGGCAGGGCAGCATGTTTAATCATCAGTGTCTGCAGATGTAGCTATATATTCCTGACTGCTGAAAAATGCAGCCTCATATAGCTTTGTGGTAGTTGCTTCCCCAGAGGTAATCCAGTGCCTAGCTGACTTTCTAAAGGAAATGTCCTGGTTCTCCCACAATGATGCTGGGGTGCATGTGGAGCTGACTGGGTGATATTCCAGAGCTTGTATTGAGAGGAGGTCAAACAAAATCAGAAGAGCCCTTCTGCCTTTAAAAAACATGTGTGTCTATCTCAGTGGTTTAATCTATGCTCCCATGTGTCTCTTGAATGTCAAATAGCGGTTTCATTTTGTGTAATTTATAGTGTGGTAGCACTCAAAGGCTGTAGCTGGGTTTGCTCAAATTTTAAACATCAATAAAATAGACAGCAAGGTCTCTGCTCTAGTGTACTTGTATTCTACAACCCCAGTTGGTGGGACAAGAAGAAAAAGTGACACCTGCATGACAGAGAAGAATGAGTAAAGGGAGAAAAGTAGGAGGAAAATGATCAGATCAAGAGCCAGAAAGACCAAAGGGAGGCTTCAGAAAGGGATTAAAGTGATAGAGCTTTTCAGTGGTAGATGAGGAGAAAAGAATAAGATGAATTGTCCACTTTTTCATAGTCTTAGGCAACTTAATGAGAATGTAGTGGATGACTTCTGAAATACCAGTCTTTTTGACTGATTTCTCTGAAAGAAATTCCCCAGGTGGGACAGTGTGACAGCCATGAACACGTTACCATAGTTTATGGCACTTGCAAAGGTATTGTTATTATTTAAGACCAACACACGGTTCAGGCAAAAGTTTCTGTTTTTCCATCCTTTGTGGTGCTTGAGGTGCCAAACAATGTTTCATCGTCTTTAGGAGAATCTGCTTCAGTGAATTTATGACCCTGTGTCTCACTGCTTTCCTCAAGAAGGAGACCTTGTTGGAAATATTCCAAGAGCAGGAAGACTGACCAAAAAGAAAAGCAGATTTTATCACTAGAGATCAGCTGTAGCTCAGGTTGAGTTTGCTGCTATTATAAATGGCTTGAGATTTATGCAGGCCAAGAGTGCGAACACCTGCTTCTCGCTATTTCAAATGACTGCTACCAGTTTTATTGTTCCCAGGCAGGTAAGCACAGTCCTGTAAAAAATACTAACGTTTCAAACCTGGACTGCTCAGAATGCACGTTACTGCTTCAGAGTCTTCTTATTATCTGTCTTTACACCCAGCTGGCTAACAGCTCTTCTTCCAACCCGTCAAAAGCAGGGGGCATGTGTGCACCTGTAGTGAGCAACTTGGCAACCACGGCCGTGCTGGTTTTGCTGCCTTCTTGTGTTTGATGCTGCTGCTGCTGTTGTCGTTATCATGGCCATTCCTGACAGCTCTGTTCGAGGGATTGATCTGAGATGCCTCAGTTTCTGTAAATCCATCTGTACCGTGAGTGAATTGTACAAGCACAATGTTACCGTATTGGGACCAAACACTTTGGGTCGGTATTGCATTGCTGGACTGTTCATTGGCATTACTTTGCCAGACCTGTGGGTTTCTCTACACAACATCTCACAGCAAGTTGTGTAACAAGGGGCACCTTGAGAAGAGGAATCACTAAATTTTGGTGAAGAGAAAGTATAAATAGCAGGTTTGCCCAGTGATAATATACTTTCTTTGGCATCTTCTCATGACCTCTGTGGCAGGGAAGATCCTAAACGGGGTGAACTTTTAGTTTGTTCAAATACTATTCAGTGTGTTTTATGTAGTCATGGAACAGCCCTAGGCAGCCTGTGCTACCATGACACTTGGGGCTGGGTCAGTGTACCATCTGGTCAGAGGTGCTGGAGTCAGTCAGTCGCTGACTGCTGTAACCCCAGGAGAGCTAATAAATATGTCAGGAAAAGCATTGGAAGTCACAGCAGCACTGCCTGGCTCTCAGGAGACTCAGACTGGTGTGTCACTAGTTACTCCCAGATGGGAGGTCCCAAGGCACAAGGACCGTGCTCCAAACTGCCCAGCAAAGAGTTCAGTGCCATATAAAGCAGAGCACACAGGCACACCATTTCTCCCTGCGCCTCATTCTGTTAAAGTTTCAACACAAAGAGTGCACTTAGTAAAATACGTCATCTTGGTGAGTGTGAGGGCTGAGGGACTCCCAGGGGTGCACGAGAAGGAGGTTCTGCACCCAGCTCAGCCACGGGCTCCTCTTGGCTTTCCCATTTTCTTGCTCTCTGCTCCAGTTCTTCCTTGATGAGGAAAGGATAAAAATTGCTTTGTTCCTTAACAAGTGAAGTGTGTGCTGACTGCAGCTGAACGGCACCTCTTTTGCCCTTTCCAGGACTGTGCGCAGGAAGGGCAGGTAAGGACACACAGTGGCACTACTTCGTCCACATTCTTATTATGTCTGGGTTTGGGTTTCATCTCCTCTTGCAGAGTTTTTGTGGCAGCCAGCATATGGTGCTGTAGTACCTCACAACCCACGTGCTGTACTAGCTGCCTGGCAAAAGTGCTGCTGCTACTGCTGTCAGACACAGTGTTTTTGCCCTTTGGTGTTAGATTGTTTAAAAAAATCTGACAGGCTGTCACCCAACAGCTGGTCTTTTCACAGGTGCCAGAAAATTAACCTCCAGAGGGATCCTCATCTCCATCAAGGAGTTTGTAACAAACAACTGCTTAAAGCAACAAGACCTGAACGGGGAAGAGCTCCAGCATCAGGGCGAGCGTGGCCATGGACACGAGTTCAGTGCTCACCTCTGCCACGCAGCCAGCCTCTGCTTCCCATCACTTTGTAGGTCAGTGGTGACCAATTTACAGCAAACTCATTAATCCCGCTGCTACAGAATTAAAACCCCCGTGTTGAAATTACATATTTACCCACACCTTAACTTGAAATAATCACAGTGCACTGCAGAGCTGCTGTTGATTACTTTGTCTGATCACATCCTTAATTAGTGTTATGCAAATTTAGCAGGTAACATTGAGACTCCAGGACATGGAATCATTCAACAGAATGAAGCACAGGACCAGCCTCCAAAGAGTTTTAGCACCACGTAGGAATTAATTGACCCCGGGCAAGTCAGCCACATTGCAGGCATCTTTAAATACAATGTGGACACTTAGTTACCCCAGAGAAGAGCAATGAGGAGTTAATTCCATTTTACACCCTGCTCTAATCATTGCTCAATTAGAAATCCTAGATAGTGTTATTTCAAATTCTGATAAATATTTATGTCAGACAACAACAAAAAAAGGAGATATGGACCTTAATCCTCTAACCTGTAAATGACTAATGAATTTGAGCATTCACAATTTCAAGTCTCGCAGAAGATGTGGTTTACAGAACACCTGACCTACAGTCACTCTGCTGAAAAATCCAGCCTTTATTGTATAAGTGAAAAGTTACCACCTTTTAACTTCCAGCTCATTTTCTTTTCATGATTACTACAAGTTTCCAGGCAGAATGGCTTTGCAGTTCTCTCAGCCTGTCCCATGAACAGAGATGACAAGTCAGGGGTAGCCAGCAGCTCCTCTTGGCTTTTTGTATGAGGGTCGCCTTCAATTTTGCATCTATAGGATGATATATGAATGCTTTTACTTTGAACTAGTTTTATCACTGTCACAGAAGGTGTCATCACTGCCTATAGCAAGGACTGCTTCCCTCAGCAATGTATATGATGAAATGTCTCAGTGATTTGCTTTGAGGAGGAAGTTTGGATTTTGAAAAGCAAAATCAGTTTATGCGCTCATGTATACTCCCAGATTATGAGAGCATTGTTGTGAGATCACCCATAAGAGTTAGGAAACAGATCATTAGAGTAATTCACTCGATATGGTTATGCCAAAGTTAATTCACTTTTCAGCCATGTAATAAGATCCCATAGGATCATTACTTCTTTGCTACATCATCAAAAATAATGAGATTCATTTTTCTCAGTTTATGTGGAAATAGACACTGTCTCTTATCATCCCCAGCTCAGTGAAATCAACAACTGCAGCAGTCCCTTTCTTGAGGTTTTCCAAGGTGAAAAATTGTTATTTAAAATGTGAGATTTGACGCATTAATACAAGTGGTTCAGATTGTCTTTCCCTGACAGTTGAAGCTTTTATCACTAGCAGGACGTGTAGATGGATGAACAACCGTGATAAGATTTCTTGTATATTATTTCTGAAAAATAAAAATTATATTTGTCAGGTTCATTAATAAGAGAAACATAGGACACAAAAAATTATGCTACAATGAAAATTGATTGCCATCACATGTAGTATAAATCAGTATATTTTGCTTATCTGCTTGACAAGCACTGTCTTAAAACATGAAGTAAGGCAGTGAAACTATAACTTACTTGAAGGTTCTATCGATTTAAGAAGGGGATGTGCTGGGCTGTTGGTAAAGATGCACGTTCAGAAGGTATATGTAGCTTCACCCATGGAAAGGCTCACTATTTCAGCAGACATCCCATCGGATAATAGATTCCAGATTGCATTTGGTGTATAGTTGAGCAAAGACTTTTTCATAATCATTTTAGGAATGTGTGCAAACATAAAAAGAATCTTTAGTTTAAACTGATGGAACAAAAGATCCAAATAATTTTATAGATCTGGCTGCTACTGTTACATTTTTGTCCATATAGAAAATTTTCTGGCCTTTAGTCTCCTATCTGCCCTCCCAGTTGGTATATTCATGTAAAAGGATGGACTTTCAACCCTGTCCCAGATTTTCTTACCTCAGCATGGGAATTATACAGAGAGAGGGACCATGCTTCCTATGGTAGCCTTTTATTTGTCATATTTATACAGTCTGGGATGTGGTCTGCACAGAGAGTGAGATAGTCTCCACGTATTTCACCTTACGCGAGTACACAGGCCAATTTGTCATTTGAAGGTATGATTTTCCCAGTTGTATTCCTTGCAGGAGGCTCAGATTAACACTTACTAAACTTGTATAGTACCAGTTCATTGCTAGCAAGCCTCAAGCTTATAGAAACCTTACAATCTTGTAATATCTACCTGGGTATTTCACCTTTGTTTGGCTCCAGTCAGTACTCTAGTGTCATTGTTTTCTGCTTCTTTGGACAAGGTTTTGAGAGCATTTCTGTTCTAATCCTCCTGCATTTCAAATGATTTTGCATTTCCTCTCATAAACAGCATCCAGGGTTGAACTCTGGCCTAGTCAGTGCTTTTTTGGTTTTGTGACTAATGCATGACTCTGTCATGATGCAGTTGGTAACTGAGTGGCTCTCTTCCAGTAGTATGCACTGTTCATCTCTTTGCAGATGCCTAAAGTATATTAGCCCAGCTACTGTGTGGTTATTTTATATACCAGTACTGATCAGCTGATTCATTGGAAATGGAGAAACTAAAAAACACTGGCATTTTCAGTTAAATAAAATGTCTGTTAAGAACAGTTTTCATTAGAGTATCACCTCTCTTAATACCATTTCATACCATGCAGGGTTGTGTCCAAGAACCTACAGTTCAGCCCAAAGGTTTATAGAGACTGACACCAGTATTTATTTATATTAAAGAAGCATCCTGAAATTCCATTTGCTGTCAAGGCAAAAAGAGATGATCCTAGTACAAAAACAGAAAACCTTTCAGTCTACGTATTCAGACAGGAACGGGACAAGGGGTGAAAACAACTGGAAATACGTAGAAAATGTGTCTTGTTCAGCAAGGGCATAGCAAGCATGAGGACAAAATCTTGATTACCTGGCTTTTATTTATTCTAAGTGTAGGAAGGTCTAGATTTGGGGGCGCTGCTGGCAGAAAGCCTTCCATTGAAGGAGAATAACATTTACAGCAGCAGTGAAAATCAGAATTGCCTGAAGAAAGAAATGTGGTTTTAGAGCAAAGGGAATTGGGAGACTCCTTATCTCTACACAGGGTGTTGTTTGCAGGGACTCCATACAAGATCTCACTGCCTCCCTGCCCACACAGGGAACCTAGTTCCTGGCTTAGACAGGCGCTATGGGTCTTGCACCCACCAACCCATTTAATGTAGCATTAGCACATAGTCAGGAGGCTGGTTGTCTCATGTTGGCTTTCCACAGTGCTGTCCCCAGGGTCAAAGTGCATAACTCTTGAGACAGTTCTCTGAGACAAGTACACACGGTCATTACTATAGTCCTCAGTAGCAACCAATTTACAAAGCCTCCTTTTTACTCTTCAGTTCTGAAGAGCAGGTGGTAAAAGTTGACTTCCTCTGATAGAGATCCAGGAGAAAAGCAGCTGACAGCCAGACTCCCTGGGGAGAACTCATCATATTCCCAAAGAACCCTGCCTGTCTCCATGCAACTCAGTCTGTGCTTCCCGTACTAACAATATATATAATTCAAGCACCCAAGATTCCTGTGTTAGCAGCAAGAAAGCCTTATGTAAATTCCACTCTTGTAGGCAACTCTGTGAAAGATTCATTGTGCATGAGATTGCAAATAAGGAAATCTGCATTTGAATGGCAAGTGTCTCCCCTGTGGTAAGTTTGCAAAGTCCCATTGAATTTTAGTAAGGCTGTATCAGTTTGTGCTCATTAAGGAACTGATTGCTTCAGTTTGTTTAGTATATTTCCTAGCCTAGACAAAGCTGAACATAAAAAATCACTCCTTGTATGTCAGCTTAATTAGAAGTGAGTAATTTAATGAACACAGTGTAATTAATGTCTATTATGCCATGCAAAGATCTTATTTCAACAGGCTGGATAGATTTTTCTCTCTCCTTGTAACTGTAGCAGCCTGATTGCATTTGATCAATGTAATAAAAGGTATAGTTGCATTATATTGTTCGCAGGCCTTCACTGGGAACCTTAATTGCCTATTTACTAGTGCCCAGTGCGTTGGGCATGGATATCCTTAACCACAGTGTTCAGCACGGTGTCTCAGTGGAGGTTTACACGATGTTCTAGTCTGGGACTATTTCTCCATTAAGTTCTGAATTCAGCTGATTCTTTGAAGAACTAGAAATAATAGAAGGAACAGCAAGTACAGAGATCTTGCAGTGCATTAAGTCCATTCAGCCTTCCCTGTAGAAGGGAAAAGAAAGGATTTAGTTTACAAACAATTTTAAGTTGTGACCTTTGTTTCAGAATAGCTAATTTTTGTCAATGTCAAATATAAGCAAAACCACAAGGGGATGAGTTCAAATGGGCTTAAAAGCCATCTTGAATGAACAATCCACAAATATGGGAATCGTGGAGGTAGAAGCAAAGATTTCTGTTTTGAACTCTGAATTATAGATTTGTCTCCAAATATGAGAGTAATGCTATAGTTCAAACTCAATGCTCAGAATGATTAAGCTAAAGAAGGAGAAGCTGTTTTCAAGACAAGGAAATTTCATTGACATAAAAATAGTAAAAACAAAGAAAGAATCAGATCTTGCTGTCTCCCAATATTCCACCTCAATTCAATGGATTCAGGTGCATTACTGGCAGGATTGAAACATGAAATTAGAGTGGGATGAGGAACTCCTTATTTTCAGATGTAGAGAAAAAGAAAATTGTGCAACTCATGCAAATCATAAAACACCTCCAAAAGCCAGAAGATCACACAATGAAGAAATGAACTATATTAATGAACAATGTGCCTGAACAGATCAGAGTATAAAATGAATATGTATCAAGGTCATAAATAATAAATAATAAAGTCACCAAAAGTATTATCTTTTTTTTCAACTAAGTTGAAAAAAGTTAGTATTTAGACATGCATACAAATGTAAATAATGTGGAAAAGCAAGTATCTCAAGTTGTATGTGCTAAGACAGCTCAGATTCAGATAGCCTAAATTTCACACTTGATTGTCTTAATTTTCAACAATATGAAGATGTCTTTTAGTATTTAAGGACAGCTAACTTACCAAACTTTGATAGGATGCTCTTGTAGGCATTCCCATCTTTTTATTGTTCATATTAGATGCACTTGATTTAGGCTGTCTTGATATATTAAAAAAAAATCCTTAATATGCATTAGAAGGAATTTTTGATTTTTTTTATGGCACATAATAATATTCTCCAGTATCATAGTTCTCCCTATAGACAAAACAAAGGCCTCAAATCTTGAGAGCTTTATCAAGGGTTCTAGTGTTCTTGTTCGCATAATTATCTGGGGCTCTTTGCTTCCTTATAATTTTCTCAAAGTAGTGCAGAACCAGAATGGCTGCCAAAAACACCTCCAACAATTGTAATTTAATTACAAGCATAATCTTTGTGAAATAGCCTATTTACACTTAACATGTGTTTGCAACACTAGTGAAATAGGCAGCTCTCCCCAGTGCATAAAAAACCCCAGCCCCAAATCTGATAAAAAAAATTAGTGGTGAGGCATCTTCTTATCTCTGCATGAACATGACATCCATTCAATTCCATTTGCCAATCTACTTTTTGCTAGAGATCAGAGCAAAATCTATATTGACTACAATAGAATCAGATTTGGTCTTTTGGGTATGCAGGCTCTTACTATTACAAATTACAGTGGCATGCTGGGGAAAGGACTGGGGGTAGGACATCATAGAACTACATGAGTCAAACCTGTTAAAGAATCTTATGAGCAAAAAAGGAATCCACTAAAACATGTACATTCTTGCTTTATATAGGGCCATAATTGCATCACGCCTTTCTCCAATTAAGTCAGTTGAGTTTTGATACTCATTTTATATCTTTATTTTTCACTTAAGTGCACATACTTAACGTTACAGCTATAGCTCACTGTGTAGCAGAGATCCCATCAGAATTGAAATCTCAGTGCCAGTCACCTGCTTCATTTATTTCTTGCTGTGAACCTAATGAGAAAACAGCCAGAGCTACCCTGAGAAACTGAGAGGAGAAATATCACTTTTCCAGAGATACCAGGAAATTCAAACTGTTCCGAACATGGGAGCCAGGAAGAGCAGCTGAACTATCAAGAAATATCATTGTGAGATAAATAATCATCTCATTCTCAGTGTGATGGGCATAGATTGTGAGTGTTAGAACCACAGGAAGAAAAAAAAGGAATTGGGCAAAACCTTACCCAACGCCTGGTGAAATTAATTAAAGTTTATTTAATGGTTTCAATGGAAATGGCATCACACCACTTTTATTCCCACCTTCCCTTGTGAGCAAAATTCTCCCAGAATGCCCAGATAAAGTATACTCTCCAGGTTTCTTACTAACTTCTAAATGTGCACCAGAATTAGTATCAAAGAGGTAAGCAGTGCGGCAGATGATCATTTTGAGAATACATAGTATCAAACATTATGTTTGCGAAAGAAGATGGGAGTTAAGAAAATGACAAGGTTTGGTTGAGGGAAGAGAGTGAGGCAGCAGTTCTCATTGCTCAATGAATCCCTTTGTATTGAAATTTCTTTGATCTGCAAAGTCAGCAGTAGCCATTACAGGAAGAGCTGGTCAAAAAATTGTTCTATGTTAAATAATCAAAGTAGTTGAAAAATGTTTACTTTACCAATAGCTTTTGTAGAGTGCTTGAACTTAGATAAAAAGGTTGACCCTTGTTGATCAGAACTCAGCTCCTTTTGGTCAAACTCAAAATACTGTAAGATTTAAAAAAGGCCTATATTCTTGTGGCAAATCCATTTTCTTACTATCACAGAAAATTAGGGATAAATTGCTGCGTGTTTATGACTAGCAATTTTTGGTATTTCAGATAATCTAGGATTGTTCAGAAGGTTTTATTCTGAAAAAAGCAAAGCTGCATGCTTTCTACAAATGCATTATTAAGAGCTCTCTAATGGTTCTCCACATCTGCCAAAAACTGGGTCACAACAGAACTCTCTGAATATTGCCAACATTTAAAAAAAAATACCACATTCTGATCCCAATTTGGGGAAATGCAGAAAAAAATTAAAATCAGAATTTTCCATACTTTTGACTCTGTCAAAAGTACTGAGATATTGCCATTCTTTGTCTTAGTTGCAGTTGGACTAGATGATCTTTGTGGGTCCCTTCCAACTGAAAATTATTCTATTCTGCTCCATTCCATTCTGTTCTATTCTGTTCCTATTGGTATAGCTGGGTATCGGTTTAACACGGAAGGCACTCAGACACTTGAGAGGCTGGTGGCAGCATGAGATGCCAAGACATCTATTGTAGCAGAACTGATTTCAGAGATTGTAGGAGAAAGCATTTCTCATTTCCTGACAGCGGCATTGTCTCCATGTCAGCAGTACTAAGCTTGAGCTTGATCAAAGGCCATCATGCTGAATAATGTAAAAACACAAAGGACTTTCAGTCCTGCAGAAGAACATTAGCAATAAGAGCGAGGATCTGTCTGATTAGATAGCATGTGGAAGTTCAGTGATTACATTATTATTATTTTTAATGAGTGTGCATGTCAAATTGCACAGCAAATATAAAAAGTCATTTAATTGTATTTTCCAGAAATGTATCTTATAGCAACAGGCGTAACAACTGGTTGTTCAACTGCAGAGAGGAAGGGGTATACCTGAGCACGGGAATCCTCATGAAAACAACATCCGTTCCGGCATTTCTCCCAGGCAGAGCAAGCTGCGTGGTGACTGATCAGGTGTGTAATCTGAAAATGATTACGCTCTGCTGTTACAAGCCTGGTGGGTGACCAAATAACTCTGTTGATTCTCCCCTACTTGCAGCTTCGTCTCAGCTAACAAAAAACATTACTTTTTTCTTGTTGTGCCCTAATCTTATGACTCAGTGACAACAGGTATTGAGCCAGGTTGGCTTCTTGCAACCCAGCTTCAAGATGTTGTTTGCCTGGTTGTTTCCACGCTCGTTTCCACTCGCTTTATGGTGGATACAGATGCAGGTGCTTTCTGTTCTTGCTGTGTCAGTGACTGCATTCTGCAAACCCTTAGGTTTGGCACCATGGGCCATCACATAGGAGCAAAGGAAAAAACATTTTTATTTCACTTTGACACACTGTAAGATGTCAGGCTGTGCTTTATTTTAGGACATCCAGTGAGAGAATTGAGTGCAGATGTAATGGTGCCTCAGTGGGAGATGTGCCTCAGTGAGGGAGGAATAAAAACTGACCGTGGACACCAGGGTGTATGTTAGAGAGAGCCCAGGTTACAGCTGTGCATACGCAGAGATGAGGAACGGGATGAGAAGTTTCCTTTGTTTTCAGATGCTTTTTGTGCAGCCTGTCCTAGGATTCAGCCCCAGCAGTTGTCCATGAAATCCCACCTGCAGGAGAACCAAGAAAGGATGGAGGACCCAGAAGGTACATTAAGCTGTGCCTCCACCTGCATATATGTCCAAGCCTTAAAATCTTTTCAAACAGTAAGATTATTTCTCCCTATATCCGGGATCATTAGAGGTATTCTATTTCCTCCAGCAGCTCGCTTCCTTCAGCCACAACTCTGGCAGAGTATCATGGTGATCTGCTTCAAAAAAGAAGGGGGAAATTGAAGAAGACAGCAGTTGGTAAACTCATCAATTAATAAAAGGGACAAACCAGAAAAAAATGGAGGTGAAGAGAGGTCCTGCCTTTTCTTTGGGAACACTGCAGCACTGAGAAATCCTAGGATATATCCAATGAATAAGTTTCTTTTTGTGTCACCAGAGGTGTCTGCTAGCATTGCTTTATTGAATAGTATTGATGCTGCTGCCACGTTCCTGTTCCTTCCGCATCTGAAGAAAATGAAGAGGTTTTTGAGAAGAAGACAGGCCAAAAGCATACCTCAGATGGAAAACAAGTTTTCTCATCCTCCCTAAAAAGCGGGGTTTGCCGTGCTTTTTACTATAACATATGCTATCATTAGTGTCTACTTTGCCTAATTTGCAGAATGCTAAACATGAAAGAACGATCAGAATAGCATACCTGACCTCTTTCTTGCTACACATCTCTATGCTTTTAGTTTTTTCCCCACAATACTTTTGGTAGGAACCAAATTGTAAAGGTATTAATGTAGTTTAGCAGGCAGGGGCATGACAGCCAGGCTTGCAGAACGGTATCTGCTCCCACAGTTGGAGTCCGGACACTCCTTTCAGAGCACTGTTTTGCTGTGTTTTACTGCCATTAATTCACTACTGTTTCCTGTCATGGTGACGTGAAAATCACATCCCCAGATAGATGGTATGGAAGAATTCTTTAAAAAGTGACAGTCTCCCAAGTGGAGGATTTCTACCCAAGTATATGAATATACTTTATTTATTTTTATTGTGGTGCCTAAGGCAGGAAGACCTAGAATCATAGAATCACAAAATCTTAGAATCATAGAATGGTTCAGGTTGGAAGGGACCTTAAAGATCATCGAGTTCCAAACCCCCTGCCATGGACAGGGACACCTCCCACTCAAAGCCCCATCCAGCCTGGCCTTGAACACCTCCAGGGATGGGGCATCCACAGCTTCTCTGGGCAACCTGTTCCAGTGTCTCACCACCCTCAGAGTAAAGAATTTCTTCCTGATATCTAATGTAAATCTCTCCTCTTTCAGTTTGAAGGCATCACCCCTCGTCCCATCGCTCCCTGATAAAGAGTCCCTCCCCATCTCTCCTGTAGCCCCCTTTAGGTACTAGTAGGGGCTATAAGGTCTCCCTGGAGCCTTCTCTTCTCCAGGCTGAACAACTCTAACTCTCTCAGCCTTTCCTCATAGGAGAGGTGCTCCAGTCCTCTGATGGTCCTCATGGTCCTTGCCTCCTTGCACGTGGCAGTACAGGCTTGCAGTTCAAGCTGCTGAATATTTCTGTGCTCCTGCAATCCTACTCAGAGAAGCTTTCGGGGGGGCACGCTTCACTGCCTGCTGATAGCTTTGCTTCTTCAGCCATGTACTGTGCAGTTGGGAGCCTTTTCCCCTGCACATTTAGCTGGGATGAGCATAGAAAACTGAGGCCCAGAAATTTGAGTTCAACCCCAGGTTTTTTCCATAGGTTCTCCCCATCTCCTTGCAAGCCACCACCTTGCTGTGTGTCTATGCCGTGCCTAGTGTGCTGTAGACCCTCTGTCCCTGATGCCTCCAGAAAACATTGTGATGAACAGATACAAAAAGGGCTTGTTATTTCAAACTTTAGAGTCATCACAAACAACGGCTGTTTTTCAACTTTCCTGTTATCTTGCTGTAGATATATTGGGAGGAAAAACCCTGGATTTTCAAGCATTCACACTAAAAATCATTTCTTAAAGTAAAATAGCTCATTTATCCTGTGCGGGATAAAGCCATCTAGAAAACAATAGCAATCTGCCTTTTGAAGCGTCTTGTATTTTTTGACAGCCCTAGCCCACAGGCTTTGATTAGATAAGGGCCTTAATATTGCATTACAGCAGAATTACCTACATTATGGCAGCTGCTCGTTGCAATTGTGTTGACATGACTAGCTTCTCGTGTGAATGTATTCTGGTCTTTCTAATCTCTTTAGCATCAGCAGCAGAACATTTTATTTGCAATTGATTTTTAAATTTAGGAGTAATTGAAGTTTAAGCGCAGTTACCTTCTTGCAACAGGGAAAGGTTGATACTGTTTAAATCCTAATTATGCACTGATTAAAAGCGATTGCATTGCCAAAGTGAGCAAGGGCTACAATTTGTTTCATTCTTAAAGGCTCAGCTTAGAGAATTAATTGTGTTTCCAGGAAAACAGATCAACATAAAGAGGAAGCAATTAAGAGTTCATTGTTGAATCATAAATTTCCTAGCAATTTTTGGAAGATAGACAAGGTAGACTTAACTTTGAAAGCAGATCTTGTTGACAACAAGGACTAGCCATTTAATAGTTTTGGTATTTGATGATACAAGCTTTACCTACTGTCAGTCATATTCAGCTTGCTTAAAAATGTAAGGCAGAAATGGGCTTATTTTCATTTCATCCAGTCTTGTACTGATCTGGTGTTTGCTTTGTTTTCAAATTTAATAATAAAATGACAGCCTGCAAAATGTTCTCATATAATAAGTAGGATAAACAAAACCAGTCACACTTTTCCAGGAGTCATTTCATAAACAACATAAAAAATAAGAAAGCACAAGAGGGAAACCAGAGCAGCAAAAAAAACTTGTACAATACTGACAGGGTGAAACCTGGAGTCTAAACAGGTTAGAGCTGGGAGTTCTGGATCTGAGCTTTGTGACTGTCACAGGCAATGTCTGAGCCAGGTCTGAATGATCCCAGATTTTGGGAAACACTTAGTCCAGACCTGTGTCTGTACAGTATTACCTTTATTATTTATTTTTACACAGGATGTGTCTGTATAGCGGGCTTTGCTGTTGCATTTGGTCTCTCATTGACGAAATATCAGGATTCACAATGAAGTGTTCAGGCAGTATATGCCAGCATCATGGTGGAAGTTGAAAGGGGTTTTTTTTGTCCTAATTGGAGGGTTTTCTTTCCTCTCTCTTTCTCTATAGAAAACAGTGGTTTCCTTAATTCCTACCAGCCTGTTATTAGCAGGAGAAATTGCAATAATGAACAATGGAAATGGCAAACAGAAGTTGCCACTGTGTTTTTATGACTGTATGAGCTATTTGGTGCAAGACACACAAAGCAGCTAAAACAAGCAGGTACAAAGCGAATAAGGGATGTTTGCAGAGAGACAGAGGGTTATGACAGAGAAAACCGACACTGTTTCCAGAGTGGTTGGAAGCAAGGAAAAACAATGTTCGTTCTCAAGCAGTAGAGGTGCCTGAAATGGCAAGTGCAACTTTTCATTGCTTTGGCTTTCTCAGTGGGATTTTTTGGCATGCATTATTTAGACAAAATGGCAGCTAAATACTACAGGAGCCTAACCAAGGCTTTGTTATTTTTAATTCCAGTAATCCTCTATCACTTCTGAGCAGAGTAACTCTTGGTCTGTAACCCGTGAAATCTAAGTGGTGCTATGCTTGCTGTCTGAAGGAGTATCCCTTGAAGTATACCTACTGCTTCAAATGGGTTCATTTTGGTGAATAGGTTGGGAAGGGCTGAGATTTATCTTCAAGAATCATGAACTAAATAATTTTGCCTCTTTGTGCTCAGCTCCTGTTGACTTTATAGCTTGCAGTGACATGTCCTGGGCACACAAGAACACGAGGACATCATGATCAGTATTGTCAATCTGAAGATGAGTTGTGCAATATTCACCACAGGACAACTGAAAAGTTATTGAAGGCACCTTTTATCCCTTAATTTTCTTTTTGATAAATAAACAGAATCTGCTGGAATAGGGGAGTATTGTCCATGGCACCAACTCAACTCACTGCAGTTTAAGACAAGTGCTTCACATCACTGCTAGGTTGCTAATGCTGGTCCCTCAGGACACAGAGAGCTCCAGGAAGGGCACACTCACAGTTCATCCACAGGTTCCTCCTTTTAGGATACTAAGATTTGATGTTTTCCAATCTGTAGAACAAATTGTCACTGGAGATCACTGAGCTATGAACTGTATGAATTCTACAATCTTCGTTGTATCAGTTTACAAAGTGATAGATACAACCGGCTCACTCAGTCCTTTCCCTTTTTTGTAACTGCAGAGGAAGACACGAGTTCATGCCAATTGTGAAGATTAAGATTGTTTTCAGCCCGGCTTCTTATGAAAGCAAGGCTCACCCATTACTCGGCATGTCACCTAATGACTCGTGATCCCTTTTAGCCAATGTCTCCCCAGCGTAGCAGAGGAGCTGAGTTCCCAAAACAACTTAGTTCCTACACGCTTTTTCCAGTTCAGTCAAAAACAGTAGCCCAAATTGGTACCATTTTTTCTGCTGTAAGGATGAAAACTAGAAAAACAGCAGAACAAATTTACAATTGCATAAGGACACAGTTGAAAATCTAAGTTTTCCTATGAAAACAGGCTGAGAGAGTTGAGTTTGTTCATCCTGGAGAAGAGGAGGCTCTGGGGAGACTTTATTGCAGCCTTCCAGTACCTAAAGGGGGACTACAGGAAAGATGGGGAGGGACTATTTATTAGGGCCTGTTGTGATAGGACAAGGGATAATGGCTTTAAACTAAAAGAGGATAGATTTAGACTAGATATAAGGAAGAAATTTTTTAAAATGAGAGTGGTGAAACACTGGAATAAGTTGCCCAGAGAGGTGGTAGATGCCCCATCCCTGGAAACATTCAAAGTCAGGTTGGACGGGGCTTTGAGCAACCTGATCTAGTTGAAGATGTCCCTGCTTATTGCAGGAGATGTTGGACTAGATGACCCTTAAAGGTCCCTTCCAACCCAAACTATTCTATGATTCTATAATCCCTTCACTAGGAGGTGCGCATCCATAACAAAGCAGGCATACAGAAACCTGTATTCTTTTTACCCTATACTTGCCAACTAGTAGTGAAATCAAACAGCAGGCTTCAAGTCAAAAGAAAAATCCTTGATTATGGACTAAGGAAAGGCTTGACCCATAGTAATAACATAAAAAGCAGCCATCAAAAAGTCCGTAGCTTCAACTGAAGGGTTAGATTTACTGGGGTGAATGCATAGCAATTCCACTGAGATTAAAAACTTGTCCACAAACTGAACAGTTAAGTAGAACTTACTGCTTCAAATAGTCCTTCAAGAAGCCACTGTCATTTTGGCTGACTCTCTTGAAGTCAGTGGATTGTCTCCAGACATATACCAGTGATATTGGAATGAAACCGTTCATAATTCTGAATTCTGGTCATGAGTTTAGGTAGCAATTTCTTTCTCTTTAGTGACTTTCTATTGTGGTTGAAACATAAACCACTTCAATGGCTCTACTCAATACTTGTTTACTGTCTCTAGTAGAATATTTTTCCCAAACCTTTCTTGAATCATAATGGTCACCTAGGGAGCTCTGAATGCTGTCCATGCCGGGTATTGGCTCAGGATATTACCCCAAAAATTGATTTTGCCATAATTCTTTTTATGTGCATTGGTTTCTCAATTACATGATTTATAGGAACTTTCAGGCTCAATCACTGCATTTGAGAAGATGCAGAAAAAGAGCAGGTCTAACACAGGGTGGCGTGTGAGCCTGAATTTCTTTAGGAAATGCCATTCCAAAACTCACTGAAATAAGTAGACTTTTTTTTGCATTGTCTCCAGTGGGATTTGTGTCGGGCTTAGAGGGTGTTTACAGATCAGAGAGTATTGAATTAGAATCATGGAAGTGTTAATGTTTAATATATGCATAATACTAGAATCATGGTTAGAAATCAATATTGGAGGTTTGTCTCATGAAGAAATAATAGAAATTTGCTACTCCTGGGATTTAATGCAGAGTGAATACGAAAAAACCCCAGAGTTAGTGTTTTTCTGTGCTCCAAGAATTAAGAGGATTCTAAGACTAATCAAAACCTTTCACACACTCTTTTTTTCCATGTTGTAAATGGATCAAAAGTTTCAAAATGTAACTCTGAGATTATTATGTTTGCATGTATATTTTACAATCTATAAACAAGACCTTTAGTTTGCAAACCACTTCTGTGTGTAAAAAAATCAATTTCCCATGAAGAATTCACAGGAAGAGCTGTATGTTCAAGATGTACTTTCCATTTATTTCACCTCAGAAGGTCATCTGACCAACTTCCTTTTCAAGAAGGAGGGTAACTGAAAACATATGCTTGGTTATTCAATATTTTTTTTAACTTCTTGAATTTCAGTAATAAGGAGATAAGCTTGACTCAACATAACCTAAGGATGGATAATGACTTTTGATACAGCTGTGAAAATTTCCACAGCTTCAGAGCTAACAGAAGATAACAAAAGAGCTGTTTCCCTCATCTGTTTCTGTATTAGCTTTTTCCTTTGACTTGTACCTAGAATATTATGAAGCATCCAGCAGACATGGTTAAATCTATTAAAGAAAATGGTCTGAGGTCATGGTACAGCCCAATATCACTTTGTGATGAAGCAGTTTCTTCTTACAGTCAGTTACAGGCACTGACCCGGTTTCCAGTGGAGGGGCTCAGCATGGGGCACTTTTGCAATCTTCCTTCTTATTCAATAGCTTTGGTTTCTGTTTGGAGAATCTGTTTCTTGTTAAAGTGTTTGAGTAACCAAGTGTAGCCTTCCTGAATATTGCCACTCACCCACCAAATGTTTGCAGAACACTTGTGGGCTTCCCAAGACATTCCTGAATTGATGGTGTTCTCCTATGATTTCCAAGAAAATCCATGCAACCATAAAAAGTCAGATACCTTGAACTTGCAAAGAAAGTGTTCACCAACAGTTTTGAAATGTGAATATACATTTCCAAGCTGCTTTGAAAATAAAGCCAAAACAGCATTTTATTTTGACTTAACATTAAGAGAGCTCTCTACTGAACCTGTTCAAATCTTTTGTATTATCTGAGTTCATATGGGATGGACTGAGAAAAAACAAGCTCCACATTTTACAGAATGTGGGGGTCTTTTATACAGTTGAACCCAAAAGCAGGGTTTGTCTCAGATGTTTTACTGTAAAATCTCTATCTCCTCCTGCAGATTTTTCCTATCACTGTACAATCCAGCTGAACAGACTGTATTAACCATTTATTTTTATCTCTTGAAATAGTTGTGCATTTAACCACTATTTGCCTTCTTTCAATCTTATCTTCCTGATGCTTTTGCTCAAAAAAATTTTGGGATCCAGTCAAAAGGCTGCTTTGGAATGGTTCTATCTGATACAGACTGTGTTTCTGCTACAAGTGAGCTTCATCCCAAATACTGCAGGTGAAGTTAATCCCAAATCAATCCCCTGCTCTGAGCAACCAGCTGTACAAAATTCAAACTAATATAGAAGTCTTCTTTTAGCCTTGATCTGGCTATGATTGAGCCATTCACATTTAGGGGTAATGGAGTAAGCAGTAGAGACTATCTGGGGAAATAATTTCTTATGGATGAGCAGTCTGGTTGGCAATTGTTATCTCTGGTTCAGCAAGAAAAGGTAAGTGCTATGAAGATTCTCTGTAACAGACTATGAAATTGTTTAATGGCAACTTTTCTCAGAGCTTTCAGTGGTACACATTATGTTCTTGAAATTATCTGATCCGGTGTTTTTTGAATTACAATGATATCAATGATGCAACCTAAAGAAGCCTATGGGCAGTTCTTTGTAGGTACTGTGTACTCTTAACCAGCTGTAGAGAGTAATTGGCTTGCAACTAGTTGCCTGAAATTAAAACTTCTTGTTCAAAGACTGTACAAGATAACATATACAGTTTAGTGCAAACAAGAGACTCAATGAACGCCTTGGGGACAATCTTCATTTCAGTCTTTCCTAGCAAAAGCCTAGACTTGGAAGTCTTTCTATTCTTTAATGCTGGGATTTGTGTCCATAGTCATCCATTTTAAAACTTCCTTTCTGAAGTCAGCACAAATTGTTCCATAGCTCTTGGTTTCCATACATTCCTGACTATTGGCATAAATTTAGAAAGAAGAAGAAATCACAGGACAGTGTTTTCTGTATGTTAGTAGAACAGAGCTTGGGAAAGGAAGCATAAACAGCCACTCACTTGCTAAATCTAGCAGAAAATATAGTGAAGAATTCCAGCCATAAAAATCTTGTAATTAAAACCTTGGCAAGTTGTTGGAGACTTTTTATTATTATTTTATTTTCCATCACTTTAGCAATGCAAGAAGCAGAACACTTTACTGATAAAAATTACTTAGTAATACAAATCTCATAGGACACATTATTTTTAGGCCAGTTTTTATTACTATAATCTATTAAAAAAGAAACTCAAATATTTTGATACATCAGCCTTTAAATTAATACAGGAATATAAACATACAATTTTGTTTCAAACCATTTATGAAGAACGGTTAAGCTTAGGAATAACAGCGATGCTGGGCTTTAGCCTCAACTTCTGGCATCACCATTTGGAATGAAGGTTCAGTTGAAGTAAACAGTCAAAAATTCCTTTAATACTTATACCCATGTATGACTTACAGAGCAAATCAAAACAATGAGTGTATGAAATGAAATTACTTTTTAGATAAGATCCATCAAAGAAAAAAAAACTGGGCCCTTTATTACTGTTGTTATATGCCTAATCAAAGGATGATAGCATGTTAATTACTGTGCAAACATATTAAACACCAATCACTCCCTCTTCCAGCTCTTACCCTTCAAAAGGACAGGTCAAAACCAGAAAGAGATAAAGGGGAAATTAACTACAGAAACATGAAGACAGGGAATAAATCAGCTGCTAAGCTGGGTGTGGATTTTGCTCCCCTAACTCTGTTTCCTATTCACTTTTTCTTCCTGTTTCGTGACTTTGTGTAAGTTTTAATTGCTGGATACAGCTATCTGAAAAAGCCTGGTTTTCCCTGTTACTTTTAGGAATATCTATATGCTATCCCTGCTGTGTCCAAGATTGTACATTCCTTACAATAGGCCATATGTGCCTCTCTGCTTGGATGCATGGGGAGAGAATCAAGCATGTTGTTTCTAGCTTAAATCATTCTCTCAGCCCCTGGTAGATCTTCAAGGATAATTATCTCGTCTCAGCTCTGTAGCACGGGCTCACCTATGAAAAACCTCTTCACGAAGCCTTAGGCTCTTGGCTGATGGACAACACAAGAAGCTGAAGATGGGTTATTCTTTAAATATTAAGTCACTTTACTGATTAGGCTTGACTTTTCCTGCTTGGTCTGATTTGAAAAGGCAATGTGGATGTCCCTGATCTTCTTGGAAATTACAAAGAAGGTAAACCCCACAGTACAATGGGAATAAGAGAAATGTGAGTGAATCATCAGTTTCTAGAACAAAATAGTCTACAACATGTGGCTGCTACACAAAGCAAAGTGACAGTGAGTCCCAGGAGTGGCATCAGGGGAACACATAAACAAACCAAATGTTCTTATTTCAAAGAGACATTCCAGCCAAATTAAGTCTTTGTAGCAGGGTCAGCTAAAGACATAGAAAGTGGTCTCTTTTATGAAAGAAACTGGATTTCTGTCTTTATTTTTAATTTGTTATTGAAGTTGTCACATAAAGTACTTGAAATTCACAAGAAGGCCATGAGGATGTGTTATGTGAATCGGTCTCTTACTTTGTGGCTGTTCTTATGTTTTTGTCTCAGCTGTGAACTGCTGAAAGCTGCTGTATATTGTGTGGTGAAGATTCTGGGTTCGTTCATCCCTAGAAAGGTGTCCAGACTGGAGCAAATCTATATGTTCAGTCAGCTCAGTAAAGGACACTCCATGGTGGTGATTCCTCAAACAGCCGATCTCAGGGACACGTAGTTTGCAATGTTGTTTTGGCAGATATAGCTGGCTGTAACAAAGCACTTTGGGAACTGGAGATGGGTGAGGTGGTATTTTCTGTTTCTCAAAATAAGAGCAGCAGTAGCTTTGTTCTCAAAATCACTTTGAAGAAAGATTTAGTGTTGAGCAATCTAGGCTGGGAGGGGAAAAGGGTAAGCAACACTAACAAATTACTAAAAAAAGAAAAAAAAAAAAAACCAAACAACCCAAACCTAGAAAAAACCCACCCAAGAATTCTTTGTGGTGAAATATCTAAGTAACAGTAACCTTCCTACCACCTAGGTAAACTTACTAAATTTTTTAGTAGTACACAGCATTAAAAAAGATACATTAATGTGAACTTACAGAACTCTTGATCTGTGAGCATGTTATTCCCCATCATGAAAAGAGACGATTCACCTGTGAAAGTAGCAGCTATGCTGTAAACTTACTCTGCTCTATCCTGCAAAGATTATTAGTCAGGTTATCCAACCTGTCTAGGTTCAAAAATCTGTGATTTGTGTTATATGAAAAGTGATCACATTAACTGTGAGTTCCTATCTACTTGGTGAAAAAAGATATTATTTGTGAGATGAGCTAACTCTGGAGATCAACAGACAAATGTCCTTCCCACCAAAAGTCACTATTTAAATTAGTCCTTTTGGTGGGAATATATGCAAAGGGATCAGTGATTAATTTCACAGGAATGTCTTTGTACTATTCTAAGTTTTTCCTCCATACGGGGCATTCTGAGCTGATTGACCTACTTGAATCCTGAAGACTTTTACACAGCTAAAGACTCACAATGGAGCCAGTCAATTGAGATGAGCTAACTCTGGAGATCAACAGACAAATGTCCTTCCCACCAAAAGTCACTATTTAAATTAGTCCTTTTGGTGGGAATATATGCAAAGGGATCAGTGATTAATTTCACAGGAATGTCTTTGTACTATTCTAAGTTTTTCCTCCATACAGGGCATTCTGAGCTGATTGACCTACTTGAATCCTGAAGACTTTTACACAGCTAAAGACTCACAATGGAGCCAGTCAATTGACACAAAAGGTCAAGAGATGCCATTAGAGCTGGAACTGGTTAGGAATATCTTGATGTGCTGGAGTTTTTGTAGGAAAATGGGGTTTTTTCCAACTTGACCTTACATAAAAGTTCTCACTGAAACAGAAGAGATGTGTCACAGAAAGCAAATAACCTCAGGATTAGAGTATTTGCTTAAGAAAAGGAATCACAAATCCATGATTCAGATCAAGAATATGAACTTGTGTTTTCTACATCCTGGAAAAGTATTGTCATTGCAGCTAAGTTATCAACATCAAGTTTTGCCATTTTTTTCTTGTTGAAATGTTGCATTTACAAATCATAATAAACAATGAACTTGAGAAAGCTTTCCCTCAGGTGATAGTTTTAATATGCAGCCTGCACATCATTCTCCTGCTGGCCTACTCTGTCTTGTCAAAAAACATTTCTAATTGTCTCAATTTCATCCTATCATAGTCTTGGAAGGGGGGAAAAAACCCCAACCACTCATAGCTTATTACCTGGAAGGGTTTCACTGTCATAACCCCTAGTACTACACAACATTTCAAAAGAAAATATACTAGTGCAGAAAGAAAACATGGATTGAGTCATTCAATGTATTGTTTTTATAGTTCGTAATTTATTATAGGAAACATTATTATGACTCCAGGCATCCCAGTGACAACAGTCAGTGATAAGAAGTCACCTGAAAGATGAGTGAGGAATAATAATTAGGTCAGGGAGAGAACAAAGCTTGGGACCCAATTCAGCTCAAGTCATTCATTCATTCATTTTGAAAGAGGTTGCACCTGTTTGTCTGACCTCTTGGTCTGATGGGAGGATGGAAACATGTGGGCACCTCCAAATGTTCATTTAAATTTCTACTAGCTTGAGATAAAATGTAGTGCTACCTAGAAATCTCCATTTCTCTCTGACTGCAGCACTATAGTTTTCCATAAAACAATTTCTATTAAACAGATTAAATCTGGCTGTGATGTTTAATGGTATGCCTTTACAACTCACTTTCAGTGTTCTGACAAGGACCACATGAATCTCTTAGTTGAAACAAAGTCTGTTTACCAAGAAATAGCTGCAACCTTTACTGCTGCTAGAGTTTGTGTTAAGGAAAACTATAAACCATCTAGTTACAATTCTTCTGTGTGCTATTAATTAGACTATTTACTCTTGAGCCCTGTCTTGAGCTTAATTTTTGTCTTGACCAACTCATCTGGGAGATTGTAGTGCAGAATGGATCCAAGGAGATGATAAATCCGCTACCCCTCCAATAACTAAAGGTGAGATTTCTTGACTCCAACCCATCTTTCTTAGAACTAGCTTCCTGAACTTTTATAGAATCTGTTTATCTGTATGGTTGCATTGTGCTGAAGGTAACTTTGGAATGACCTGCTTTCTTTTGCTTTGGGGTAGATAAAGCTAAAACTGTTTGTGTTTTTCATAGTATGGCTGGAGTAAGTACATCCTGTTGTGTGGTGATAATTCAGTCTTTCCAAGATCTCAGGTGACTTTGTTCTATTTGAATGCTTCCTATTGAACACCAAAAGTAGAGGGGAAACATCCTTATTTGGCCCCAAAGGTCTGTAGATGCAGCAGTTGGAATGTTTTTCTATTGCAGACATAGAGCAGAATCTCTGATTCAAACCCTTGCTGTCGTACTTAAACCTTAACTCTATGCAGGATGTTCTTGTAGTAGAGTGATGGTGAGATGGAAAGAGGGAAAAGCAGAGATTGAGGAGCAAGCCTTCCATCGCTGAGAAGCTGAAGTGGAGGGTTCCCTAATAACTGTTTAACTTTTTAAAATATCACCTTAAAGTAGATTGAATCAACATATTGTGTGAACAAAGAGTGGGGCTCCTGTGATTTAATTATTGGCAATGTAATGCTGGGGTGTCTGTTCTAAAGCTGCAACCCTAGAAGCCCTGTGACTACAGCCTTTCATTCCTAAAAAAACCCCACCAAGTTCCCAGCCCTTGTGTCTGCAGTGAAAAACTGAAAGATACTTCAAAGGTCAAAAAACAGATATTCTGAATTTTGTATGGCTAGTGTTAGCTAAATTGAAGTAAAGAATGTCTTTGCCTTGGAGAATTTTAGTCAGAATATTAAAGATAAATAAAAGAAAAATCACTGACCCAGTTTTCCTGATGAAGAAAAATAAGACAATGAGATTACTTGCTGGAATTCTCAAGGAAATCCTGTGTCAGTGCAGTAAGCAGAGGCTCTCTCCTTGAAGCTGGACAAGTTTCTTGACTGCAAGGTTCCCTTGTATCCCACACTGAGGGCAGGTATCTAGCAGAGACAGCCCCAGCACCCTACTGCTCTAGCAGTCCCTTTTTTTTTTTTTTTGCTCTTTCAGTGCTGGCTGGAGAGTTTTTATCTGCTTTTGTAACTCCTGTTGCAGAACCAGATGGCTCATGTTGGAGGGAAGAGGTGACTAGGACTTAACTTCTGAGAAGTTTCTTTTTAACAAGAAAATTATAACGGGAGAGGTTAGGGGAAATTTGAGGAATAACAAGCTGCCCAAGCATTCTTCAACCAATAAGTCTGAGAAGTCTCTGAAATTCTTTTTAATCATTGGATACAGATTTCCACGTATTGGTTATGGCTAGATTGTTAGAGCGGGACTTTCTCTGCTGCTTTGTCTGCATCCCTCTCTTGCTCTGCCTTCTGCCCATCTCTCTCTTGAGCAATTTACCACTTTCCATCCCCGTTTCTGTGTTTCTTAGCTACCCTTCTATACCACAAAGTAAATGAATCCTCATTGGGAACTTATTTTCTGTTTCTTTGTGCCCAAATTGAGACTGTCCCACAAAATATTACTTAAAACTTTATAGTCTGGAAAAAACCCCTTTATTTTCTTATTTATATTTTCTGTGATACACATAGAAATAACTTCTTGCTTGCTGCATTTACTAGTAGCTCTGAGTGGGAAGAACATTCAGCTAGCTTTTTATGAGAGATGAGAATATGTTGGTTATGATAAAATTGAGAAATCTCTGCATTTTTTTTCTGTCAAGTATTTTCTGATTTTTCCTGGAGCAAAGGGCAAAAGTCTACATTTCGGCACAAAGGGAATTTCAATGAAACTTTTCACCTGCTCCAAGCATTTTTTTGTGTTATTAGTTTTTAATACTTACCCTTTAGTGTGCCTCCTTTTGTACTTTGACATTTATCTTTAATCTGTGTGTAGCCATAAACATCATTTCTATGCTCAGATCGGAGTTTGTCCTAGCACCCTTGAAGGAACTTGCAGAGGTGAAGTACGTCAGAAGAATATAGCAACAATGTCATTTAAGAACAGACTGTAAAAACCAAACACAATCACAAGTATTTTATTTTCCATTTCAAATATTAAGATCTAATCCAAAATTCCCTGCATACAAAGCCAAGAGAGATTTAAACTAGAAAGAAAGTCAATTAATAAAAAATATATTTTTCATTGTCATTAGGCAGGAAGAGATCTATGTAGCAAACTGTAAATGTCAAGAGACCATTGGGCTTCTCATTTCCAGGAGGGTTGTGCTGAACTCGAGAGAGATTTGAATTTCACTCTGAGCAACTGATCCTCTCTAGGAGACAAAATCAGAAAAGTAGAACTAGAATAATCTCAAGAGCATATCTAGTGCAAGTCTTCTTCACAGAATTATGGAAAGGTTGGAAAGGACTTCAGGGAGCATCTGGTCCTACCTTTCTTGGCAAAAGCACAACCTAGACAAGATGGCCTAGCACCCTGTCCATCTGTGTCTTAAAAGTGCCCAATGATGGGGAATCTGCCACTTCCCTGGGGAGATTATTCCAGTGGTTAATTGTTCTCATTGTGAAAATATTTCCTCTTGTGTCCAGTTGGAATCTCCCCAGGAGTACCTTCTTGTCAGACAGATTAAATTGTGCCTGTTGCACTGCTAATTAATGCTGATCTAGTTTGTTCTGAAGGATTCCAAGGTTGACAGCTTCACCATGGACTTAGAAAAGAAATAAGTCCTTTCCTCTGTTACAGTCTATTGAGTACTTGGAAATCAGAATTATGTTCCTTAAGCTTCCTTTTGTTCTCCCTTTTCATCCAACTACTCTGCATGAGTAGATTGCTGAAATATGGGGGGTTTAGATATCACTTCTAAGTGCTCCTCTGTAGACCTGGCTGAGGATTTTATCTTAAAACAGACTTGTAGGAGCTTTTGCTTTTTTGTTGTTAATGGGTACAAACCATATTTCAGAACTTGTCTTGACTTTTTACCACTAAATAGGTGAGTTACTCATGTTTACTTAATCCTAGAGTATTTATTTTTTGCTCCATTTAATTATGTACATAGACTGTAAGGCCAGAAGGACTGTGGTGACCATTTAGCATAACAGTCCCTAGATAACAACATGTTTTTCAGAACTTCTGTCAGTGAATCTTTCAGTGGGAAAATTATTCTTCTCTTATGTAAGTTACTTATCAAGTCCAATAAAATGTGCTCGATCTTTATTTTTGCAAGTGAGGGGAAAGGAAAAAGAAGAAATTGACAAACTTATATGGAGGCTAGTGACTGTTATATTTTAAAGATTTTATATTTGTTTTTGTACTATGGGTTCAAGTTCTATCCAGAAACACAAAACTGAATAAAGTGTTTTGCTGGTGGTCCTAGAAATCCTAACATCCATCTTGGTTAGGAAATAAACCATATTGGATTGAATGTGTCTAGATAAGGTTTAATAAATTATAATCAACTTCAGCTTTTAATATGAACTGGGAAATATGATACTGAAACATATTTTTGTTTAATAACTGTTTAGGTTATGTGTACACTCAGGTGAAGACAAACAAGCAGTTCTACCACTTGCTGTAGGATTTCTTGAATGCTGGCATTTAAATGGATTTTAAAGGACTTAAGCACTTTACTTAGTTCTCAGTTATTCTATATACTGGCAGACTTTAATCTTCACTACAACCCACTATTCTTCTCTAAGATTTAGTCTGTATTCCTCACCGAAAGCCTTCACTGAAACCAGTAGTGAAACTTCAGGGATTTCATGAAACCTCCAAGTTGTCTTTTGGTGCTAATCTTTGTGTGGATAGGACTTCCTGTTTTGATTAATTTGTTACTTTGCTTTCTTATAGGTATCTTTTAGGCAAAAAAAAAAAGCTAGGGTCAAGGGAATGCTTTTTGGAGAAGAAAGTTATGCCACATTTCCAAATAATGGCCAAACACTACATTCAGACACCGTGTCAAAGAACCTTCCCTCAAAATCTCATATGCTTTG
>KZ506208.1:82571-124509 GCA_002844005.1 Limosa lapponica baueri
ATATATATATATATCTATATACACTTAGTTCATGCATCAGTCTCCTACGTAATTTTAAATTAAGGAAGCCGAGGGCTGCAGGAGAGCCTTCAGCAGAACTGATACACCCCTCGCAGCTGAAGTGTGAAGACAACAGACAAGCCCTGTTGTACAGCTGCACCAGCCTTTCTGATAATCAAGAAATGGATTAGAGAAACCCTACTACCCAGATAATTTTCTGGAGGGTTCCCTCCTGCAGAGATCAACTATGTACTGCCTCAGGAAAAAGAGAGAAAAGATGTACTGTTGAACTGATAAATGCTTTTGTCTTACTTAATTGGGATTTTCATTTAGCCCCTTCCATTTCCCCTGCAGAGGTAAATCACCAATGCACACACAAAAAGGGCCTAAAATGTGATCTGAGCAGAAAATGCAAAATATCTTGGAATTACAGCAGTTAAAGAGCAGTCTGATTTATCATCTACATTGTCTCCATAGTGCTTGAAGGACTCTGCTTTAAAATTACATTAAAGCAGCTCTCTGGCTGGTTTTGTTTTATTCAAACTGTATAATTAAGGCTCTATTCAGGGTTTGGTTTGAGTTTTGTTGTTTTTTCTTTGTTCCTTGATCTTTCAAATCCACTTCTTCCTTGAAGAGTATTTCCTGCACTGCTGGACAGTTTCTGCTGCACCACAGTACACACCATTAAGAAAACATATTTCTTTCCCACCAGAATGGGAAGAATTTGAAGACTTCAAGATTAAGGTTTTCTATTTGTTGTATTTTTAATAGATGTCAAAGCTATGTGATATCTGTGTTATTTTCCCCCTTACTATTGTTATCTGTCACTTGTATGCTGAGCAGAGATTTCTAGTTCAGATGGTAGCCAGGCCACTGGATATCTAACAATATAAGAGTATGATGAATGTTGGGTCATGGTAAACATCTGTCACCATATGCTCTTTTTCCCCAGCTTGATCAGATCCAGACTCAACAGTCCTGCATAGTAATTTTTATTCTAATCCTATCTGAAGTAACCTATTCAGTCTGCAACTTTTCTTTAAGCCTAGATCATGAAATACACTTGTCCACTAGCAGCACCATGTGGTAAATATGTCCATCTCTTTGTATGTCCTAAAAGATACCCATCTGCCACTCAGTGAGTCTTTTATGCTTGGTGTGAAACAGGATATCATCTCTGTGCTGGAGACCTGTAATTCCTGTGTCTGTGCAGATTTTCCAGTCAGTGCCTGTCACCTGTGTCTGGCCCTTCTCCAGTCCAACGAGAAGAGCTGTCTAGTCAATATGCTACCACCACATTTTTATGGCCAATGTTGGCATATCTTCACATACAGCTAGATGGACCAATGTGTTTGGGTGCCTGTATCCATGTTACTACACTGGTATACTTTGGGCTAAGGTCACATAAGTCTCTGGCTCTATGCTTCATGTGGTAGCTCACGCTCAACACACACTAGAAGAGCTGTGGATTGCATTCCAGGACATGCAGGCGTATGGAGAGAGTGTGGGTCTGCGGTGTCAGGCTCAATGCACTGCTGTGTCAGCCACATTACCTGTGCTTCTGCTTCCAGGACACCTCAGAGCATGGTGTCATTTCCACAACCTCTTCTCCAACCCTTACAGCACTTCCTGAAAGCATGCTTCTGTCCATCATCCCCAATTGCTCAACCCATTCTGATAAGCAGCAACACCATTCATCATTCACTTCATGCTGTTCCAAAACCTCTCCTGAGGAGATGGCATCTTAAAATATGTCCCTCCTCAGCACAGATGCCATTTTTCCTCAACAACTCTGTTATTCTGACTGCTTCTGTGATTCATCGGTTATTGCTGTTGAGACTGGAGTAGTCAGATGCTGTTTACTTGTTGATTAGTAAATAGAAGTTTCATAAATATAACCTGACAGGAGGCAAGTTTATTACCAGTCTCTCTTCTGAGTAAAATAGTTGGAAGGTCCCCCCATGGCCCACTGTTGAGCACAAGTGATCTCATTTCTGCTTTGTACATAGAACTTGATGTTCTGGACTCCTGCCGCCTCAGGACTGCATTGCATTGATCACTTCCATAATTCATTTTTTCTATGAATGAGATATCACTGTTTTGCTGCCAAAGGAATTCAGTGATATCCCTGGAGCTGATGTTTAAGGAATATCTTTAAGATCTGTACTCTTCCCAACCAATGGATAATTTATTTTCTTTGCTTTATTGGTTCTCAAGAAACTCTCCGGCAGGAAAATGTTGTTTCTTCCTTTTGATACAAAGTATCAACAGTTTCATTGTGTTATTAACTTCATTATGTTACTCAGTGAGTTTGTAGTGTATTATTTGAAATGCAAGGGTAGTTCCTGCATAATAAATTCTAAATGTCCCCTCAAAGTTCAAGATGAAGCAAACTGGCTAACAGAAGTTACCAAGTAGGCATGGTTCAATTTCTGATAATGCACAGTGTGCAGTCAAGAACACAATGATGAGGCTCTTCTGGTTTTTGTAGTAATCTTTTTTTTTTTTCTGGGCAGGGCCCTTTGTATGATATGTGACAGTTTTTCAGAAAGTTTTCTGCTATATACTTATTTCAGGGGAAAATGAGCCATAAATTTTAATATAAGTGCTGATGAATTCAACCTCAAGACTACAGGTAATTTTCAGTTAGAGCAGGAAACTGATCTTGCCCATCTGCTCCGCAGTTTAATAATGTCTTAGTTTTTCAGAAGGGCTCTTAGGAGGACCACAGCCCTGTGGCTGGTTAGTACAAAGTGCGCTCCAGCGTGGACTTTCTGTGGACCTCCATGCAACAGGGCCTAATCTAATACATAGCTATGAATGCAGGGGGCTCAACCCCATGACTGACAAAATCTCTCTAAATCCTACATCCCACCTGAGTCAAGCACTTCAAAAATAACCTTTGGATTATGTCTGTTGGTGATGACTGAACTACCTTCAAACTGTCAACCAAAGGAAAAATGTATATCTTCTCAGTTCTTTAGTGAGATACTTTTGTCCTTCAATATACTTATGCTTTTTTTTCTTTTTTCTTACCTTGAGTGTGTTTGCCAGTCACTTCACATCTCAATACACAAAATGCTGGGGTTTGCTAAACAAGCAGGAATTCTGAATTGACTTGCAAAGCTGTAGATATAAAGCTGCTATCTAGAATTCAAGCTTTGGGGTATTTACTATTGTTCTTGAAGTCATAAGCTACTTATCTCCAGGGGACAGAAAAGAACAACTTTTTCTTCTGAGTCATTACACTTAATAATTGAAGATTTACATGCTAAGCAGAGTTTCTTTTACTGGAAGGAAAAGCAATTCCTGCAGGCAATATATAAGGCTAAATAGGCAATATATCTCATTCCGCTTACTCTAACAGTTCTCCAACTGTGAATTTTCTCAGATTTTACCATATGCTGAGTGGATTATGAATGTGGTTAAAACTGTGGAATAGAAAACGTCAAGCAAAACTAGTAAGCTAATTTAAAAAGGACTTCAAGAAATCACTGTTGGGAAATGTTTTTCATACAAAAAATATAAAAAAATCAAACTATACAATTCTGAAAACAAAGTCAGAAGAGCGAGCTAAATTCTGTCTCTGAGTTTTGAGGTTGGTTAAACTGAGGGAGTTTGTTTGTTTTAATTGGCTATATTTAGTTATATGAATAGGGAAGGAAAGTACATTGTAGTTTTGACTACAGTTATTCATGGGCCAAAACTAAATACAAAATTAACCTATATCAGCCCATATAGCAGTAGGCCTGATTTTTTTTTTTCTTGTTGGAGCTGGTTTAGAAAGCACCTTGTAAGAGTTGCTATAAAGAAATTAAAAGGCTGAATCCTCCAAGGACAGAGGAGGAATTACAACCTTGCCTTGAACATGGGCTCAAACCTTTACGTGCTGCCCTGCACTGGCACTGCAGTTTGGATATCTTCAGAGAGTAGGAAGCTTCTTACCCATTTTTTCACGGCAGAGTCCTCAAGTAAAACTGAAACTTAACCCAAAAGCCTGGAGTCAAATTCAGACCTTGCCAAACGCTAAAAGGGTTTTAAGTTTAACTTCCTGTTGGGTAATAAAGAAACTGTTGAGCTGGAGCCAGTGGGTCAGGGGAAGAACCAGATAGCCCCAAGCAGATTTGCCAGCCCAGATAATGTGTGAATATGTCTGTGTGCTCTTAGAGTATGGGAATAGTGTCTCTAAAGGCAAAAATATTTTTAAAAAAAAAAAAAAAAACAAACAAAAAACAAACAAACAAAAAACCCCCAGCTATGTTGCTACCCTGACAATAAAGTTCCTGATCATATTCTTGTGTAGGTGTTCTGTTAAACCTCTACAAAATTAGTTGCACACCCATTACAGGAGTGAGCAGCAGTGTACCTCTGTGTGAGTCACTCCTCCATTTCAGCTGTGCTGTGTAGGGGTTATATTTCTCTGTTTATAAAAACTGCGTTTTCAGGGCTTCAACTGCATCTTTCTGCATGAGCGACACACAGGTTCAGACCATGTCCACTCTGGTCTTGCTTTGTGTAGCAAATCAAGGTTGGGACATTTGAACAGACCTCTCTTCTCAGGAGGGAGGTAAAACAAAAATAGACTGCTTTTCTGTAAATGTTTCTTCTTCTTTTTCTAACACCTAGCACACAGTAGTGAAAAGGAGCGGTTATCCAAACCACCCATCTCTAGAACTGGTTGACTTGCAGATACAGGATCTGATTTTCTTTTAAATGCCTCTCTGTGTCGAGTAAGATGATGTTGATTGTGATGCTGAATGACAATGTTCAGGACTATTATGAGTGCTGCCCCAAACTTTCCCGTTCACCTTATCACAGTCACATAACTACCCACATACCTGTAACTCCATACATCCCAAAGGAAAAGGAACTCTTTCTTCACCACTCAGTTGAACCTTCATCCCTCTACTGCAGTGTGAATCACAGTGGCAAGTGTGATTGTGCAGAAGCAGCTCTGCTCCTGAGAAGCTGTTGGAGCCCCTGGGGCAAGTGGGTGACCATCCCTGAGCTATATGCCTGAGTTTTCCCTAGGAGGGGGAAAGTTGACAGAAGATGAAGCACAGTGACAGGACCCAGCCGGGCAGCCGATGTGATAACAAGCCACCCATGGTGGAGTGCGAGCCCTAGCACAGCCTGGTGGCTTGCACCATGTCAATGTGCAGGAGTATGGGATGGAGAAGTGACAATAACATGGGAATGGGAGAAGGAGCAGAGCTTTAACTGGGAGAGAAAAAATTTAAATATTTTTTGAGAGGAAGAGAAAAAGAAAAGGAAACTACCTTCAGTGTATATGTTTATATCAATAGACAAACACTTAGGAGCATCACCAACCTGGACTAAGTTGGAAATGTCCGCTTCGTTGCAGACCCACAGTAAAGTCCTGAGCAGTTAACAGTCAGAAGTAGTCCAGTCTCCACCTTGGTTTTGATCCATTCTTTTGTCTCCTGTGTCTTGCAAACAACTCTGCAACTAGCCAGTCAGTAGAAAAACTCCACTTCCATGGACACTGGATCAGATTTTGGAAGAGTGGCATTTTAAAAACAACAGAGGGATCAAGAGTCTCTGAGCTAATTAGACATGCTGGCACATGTACTGTTGTCTCCATCTGCCATGTTTCAGACAGCTATGTAGCTAGGAACAATATTTCTCATGGCAGATACCATATGGTTTCAGAAAAATCTTCTGGCCATGACTCCACTGGGTTATGCATTTAAGCTTGCTCTAATATTATTGTTACATCTGATTTCATGTTAACCGATTTGTCTTACCTGTGACTTTTTTTTTTCTTTCCAAATTCAACCATTGGTTGATTTTAATTAGCTTGTGCATTTAAAAGTAGCTAGCCAAAAAGGTATGAATCCAATGCCTGAATGAATTATCTGGCAAAAGAAACGTGGGGAATATGATCGTGATGTATATCATGTCACTCTAGGAAAAAGTCCCCAACTCCTTCAGATTGTCATCTTCTTTTCCTCTTTAGGTAACAGATCCAATTGGGAAACACTGGATTTGTTCACTTGGTTTAAGTCTGCATAATCAGAATCACTTTATGTGCTTCATAGGATAATTCATAGTAATTATTTAAATATGCTTATTCAGAAAATAAGTATAGTAAAGTCTGAACATGGGCATTCCTATAAATTTGGTCAGAAGTTTTGCATTTAAGACCTCTCTTTTCAACCCTTTCCTGTGAGCAAGGTTTGTAACAGATACAGAGACGTAGGCAACTAACTGCAAAACTTAATATTATAGTATCAAAGCCCCTAGTTAAATCAAGCAGTGATTAGGTTAATTCATCATCACTAAAGAAATGAACCCAGACAGTAGTCTGATTAAATGGGATTCTTACAGTGATTAAAAGCTTTTTTTAATCCCTTTTTTGACTCTGATAAAAAAAACAAAGCCATGTATCTTCTTGGAGTAAATCCACATTAAGTGCAAGTTGACTCAAGGGAGGCTGTTTCTTCTCATGACTCTGCATGAGCCACCTGAAATTACTATTAATTATCTGTTTTGTTCCAAGCTGCTGCTGAGTGACTTTGCCTTTCAAGCCTCAGTTTCCCCATTGAGCTTTGTCTGAGTATTTGGGTGCTGAGTGTGAGAGATGTTGGGCTCAGGTCTGTCTTTCTAAAAAAACTTAGAAGTCCTGACCCAGGTATTTTCCAGCACAATTGTGGCAGTCTAGAGAGCATCTCACTGCATGTTTTTCTGTCACTGATCAACCAGAGTGTAGATTTATAACATCATTTATCTTCAGGTGAGCCATTTTGAGTAGTAATAAAATGAAGAAAGAAGGCAATAACCAGGCTATGGGCACCCTTAAGGAAACCTGCAGTTTCCTAGAAATGCGACGGCATCCTCACACGCCATGGAGTGTGGTATTTCAGGAGGAAGGAGTTTCATTAGGGTTTTGGGCTGGTTGTTTCTCTGGATAGCTGGAGTGGTAGTGGAGGTGTAAAAGCCTGCTGGAGGAAGGCTTGATGCTTGGGGTGGAAAAGAGGGGGTCCCAGCTGGAGTTGACCCTGTGTGAGCTTGTGAAGGGCTGCTGTGGGAGGAGAGGGACACAGGCAGTTACCCCAAGGGATGGAGGAAACACTTTGGTTCAGTGCCAGCAGGCTGGGGTCTCCAGGGAAGAGTGGAGCTTGTTCCCTTGGTGTTGCTGACAGATGAGGGTTCTTCCGAAGGCAGAAGTTTTTAGGGAGCTCAGTGGTGATGTCAATTGGTGAACCTGCCTGATAGTAACTCCCTGTCTCACCATGAGGGGTTGCTGAGGGAGACAGCAACTGTGGCAATAGCCGCTGAAACCTTCCCTTGCTGCAGCAAGTCCTCTGCTGAAGCTTTTAAGTACTAGGAGCTCAAAAGAAGAACAAAACAGAAGTTTTTCTTTTTTTGCTGAGATGCCCAGAGAAGAAAGCTGTCCAGGGACCTGACCTGTCCTGAATAACACTTCAGCATCTTTTGCTGTCAACAGAAAGGGAGTCTTTTTTTATTGAGACCTGTTGATACCTCATGATGGGATCTAAGTAAACTATATCAATTAAGAATTCCAAATAATCACTCTTCTCTGAGGAGGGAGTGTTGCAGGTGCTGGCCACAGCTGTTGAAGGGTTCTATTTTGCAGTGGAGGAAAAGTCAGTCCTCTTCACCGAAATCAGGAGAGATTGCAATTGGCTGGATCTTAATTTCCTAATTCATGCTGTCATTGGCATACGAGCTACTTCCACCAAAGGGTGTGATACCCTAACCATCTCTCTGCCTCAGCTCTGAAGCTCTTTTCCTTCTTCCTTTCTTTTTTCTTTTTTTTTTTTCATTTTATGAACAGGGCTTTCCTTCAAGGAGAGGTAAACAGAGGGGGGAAAAAACTGCCCTCAGGCTAGCAAGCAGATATTTTTCTCCGTAAGTCAGAAGTCTTTAGGAGACCTTTCCTACTGAGCTGATAGGCTTTTAAATGGAACCCAGGGGCCATTTATGAATAGACTTATCTAGCAATTACACAGGGAGAAAGGACTGTCATGTAGAGAGCCTCATTCACTTCTCTGTCAGTTTACTGGCTGGAATTTTTTTCTGTAGAATAAGTTTGACCCTTGTTGCATCATTCACAAATAGCAGAAAAGCAAGGCAAAACTAAATACTCCCCCTTGAGTGATGGATTCTAGTAGCGATTGTTAATAGATACAGAGCCCTTTCCCTTCAAAACTTTGCATTTCTTATGCTCAGTGATTAAAATCTTTAGTTTTTGTTTTCAGTGAGTAAATCAAGCTTTCTAAAATTCTTCCTTTGAACATTGAGTGTACTATGTAACATTTATTTCCTGTGTATGGTGCTTCACATCTTGGAGGTCAGATAATGAATCATAACAAACTTTTAAGGAGAGGTCTTCTTCATGTTTTGGGTTTTTTGGTTTGTTGTTTTGTTTGCTAGCTTTTGGTTTACAATCAATAGAATCCAGAGTGCTTGACAAAAGAACACAATGTATTTCCCAATCATAAAGTGGACAACTGAAGGGCAAAAATAGATGGTACAGTTTTTCCAGACAAGATGCAATACAGAAAGGCAAAGCATGGCTAGAAACAGTGGGCTGCTGACCCGTGTAGAAAAACAGTTGTATCTCCTTGTGAGGCTCCTCTTGCTTTTTAGTTTTACAGGTTATGCAGTAACAGCCAGTGATATTGAAACTTGTGCCAACTTGTCTGCCTCACTTCCCATAAGGGAGAGTGGCAGATGTCTGCTGCAGAAGGATAAATTTAGACAAGTAATTAACAACAGAAACTAAGGGAATGAGTGAAAGGGTTGCTGTTAGGTGGCTCTGTCTATAAAGAATCCGTGAACATTACTACAGAAATAAAGCACCAGCCTATATTAGACTTTGTGTCATATAATATCCTTGCAGCTTATAACTACTTTCTTCTACAAAGTGTGTGTGTGTCGGGGGAAACAACCACCCAAACCCTCTCTTATTCAGTCCAACACCGGAACTATAGGTATTGCTTAGATCATAGGTCAAGAAGAACCAGCAGAACATACGGCCTTAAAAAAAAGGGTCATCAGTTTTTGTCCCATTTCTCCTTTATTGAGACCAGCACACTCAATTTGGCAAAAGCTTATCTTATTAAAAGGCATGTGGTCTTCAGAGGAGAATTTGAGAGACAAACAATTCAGCTTTAGTAGGTTTTCTTTATCAGTATATTATTCTGATTTTAGAACTGTATGTTTCAAATTCCATTTTAAATTTCTATTTCAAGTTTAAGGATTTCTGACAACTACTTCTGTACTTTAACTTCCACATTCAAAACACTGTTATATTAGCTAGAGAGCCAATGTAATTTTTCAGATGTCTAAGGACATATGCACTTTTTTGGCTTGGCAGACAACCTTGCAATTGTCTGGCATTCAGTCTCGCTAGAAGAGGTCCTGAGATTTTTACCTTTTCCAGATGTGGTTTTTGTGCCTGCTTATGTCTGAATCAAAAAAATAGCCAATTTCTAGGATATAATTAGCATTAAATGAAGTGCTTATTTTCCTGTCAATCCCTCTACAAAAATATTACAGGCTATATTAGGATTCTTCTTTTAAAACTCCTTTATGCCTATGGAGAAAAAGTCATTTTGAATATCTACCTATCTGAATGTACTATTTACTTCATTTTCTTTGTTGATTATTTATTATCAGGAAAACTTGCCTTTGGTTTCCAGGAGACTAGGTGTTTGCTCTGTATGTCAGGAATAGAAATAAGAAATAGAAAGACAAAACAAGACAGATGTAAATGATTCTGGTTGAAAACATCAGGGGAACCATACAAGCATGGAGCCTATGTATTTTTAAATCATGTTTTTATATTCATTTCAGGTCAGCAATAACTGAAAGTCTTTGCTGCATGACAGCTGTTTGGACATTATGTCTTAAAGTATGGCACTGGTCTCCCTTCAGTGTCTGTTATAGTGTATATTGGTCTACAGCACAAATCACCCCTAATTGACACATATTAGATTATGAAGTTAATATTCATGAAGCAATGTAGAGAGTATTGTTGCTGCTGTCCTGGCTGTGTTTGTTCTATTTAAGACAAATGTTTTATATAAAGGCTGTAAAACTGATGTCACGCTTCCTCAGGAGGGCATCTCAAATATGACCTATGAAACAAAAAAGAAAATACTTCTGCAGCCTCAAGGAGAAGTCAAATAATATGTTTAACCAATTACATGTTCAGAGGGGAGGCTGGTCAGGGTGCAAAAGGATCTGGTATACTGTCCATACAATTTGTGTTTTTCCTGGGAATTTATCAGTATTTGTGCCATTTGGTGATATATGAAACAGCGGTGAAGACATCAATCAGTACAAAACAACCTTGAAAGCCTGATCTACTAATTCTGATGAATTTTCATTCTTCTTGTTATAACTGATGCTAGCCCTAGATCAGACACTCAAACCATTTTCTTCATCAGTCCTCTGTTTCCAGGGTTGTGACAGAAATTTGATAATGCTTATTGATTGTTCTTTCATGAAGGGAAATATGAGACAGGTACCTCTGTCCTCTGTGTCCTGGGCTGAATCTGAATGCCTAGCTCTGGACGGTCAGCCTGCCAAGAAGTGGTGGGCTCTATCAGCCATTAGTTTTCTTACTGTTCAGCACAGCTAACCCATAGCATTTTCTTTCACTTCACCTTATTTCATCTTATTTTCTCAAAAAAGGACTTCTGTCTGTCCCATAGTCAATGCACCCTTACTTCTGTGTTGCTCCAGTCTAACACTGCTATTCCTAATATGCTTCTGAAAAAGCAAATTGTTGGGATCATTTTAAAGGAATGATTAAGTAGTGCCAAACTTAAACCAGTGCTTTAGAAAGACAAGCTTAAGTTATCTGTCATTTCAGCAATGCTTCCCTGGCCCTACTTAGGATAATAAATAACAAAAAAAATAATGTGAGGCAATATGACAGAATTCAGGAAATGCAAGAACCAGCAATTGCTCTCGAGCCAGGTATAATTGCCTTTTAAGTACATGTGTATATTACATATATATAACTTGGCAAAATCTTGTATTTCCCCACAGTTAGGCAGGTTCTTTCTGCAAAGGCAGATCAGATCTTTTCTGTCCATGGCAGGAGCCCAGCATGTCAGCACGCTTACAAGAGCCTCGGCAAAGTGCAGAGGGCAGCTGGATTTGAGAGGCGAGTTAGAAGAGCTAAGCTCTGTGAGCTTACAACTGTCAAACGGTGATAAAATATTACTTAGCATTGTGAGTTGTGTAGCTTAGCAGGAAGCTGTGAGGTGTCATCGTGTGGACTGCCAAGAAGTGAATTTTTCTTAAGCCTGAAAGAGTGTTGATAAAACATGTCAGGGGCAAGAAAAGTTTCTGTGAGTGTGTGTAGTTCTACCTATGTGGGTTTACCTACGTGCATGTCGCCTCAGAGCTTGTGAGATGTGCTGATTTGACGGTCTTAGTGCCAGAACACACCGATTACCTGCTGAACATGCCCAGTCCTGACAGCAACGGGGCAAGTTTTGATATGTCTGAAAGGGCTATTCTCCAGCTCACTACTTCTGCCTTACTGGAATCAGATTTTCAAAGGCTTTTTGCTCCCTTTCAGTCAGTCAAAAACTTGGCATCCAATGTTCCAAAAGCTTTTGAAAGTTTGGCTACTGATTTTGCCGAACTGAACTCTGCCTATGAAGTCCCCAAGTCCCACTATTGATATCTTGCTGACATGGACTGTTTTTGCCAGTCTTGGTGCTGACTTCATTAATGTGAGCACTTGGTCACTAAGAGCAAAACCAAGGGAGTGGATGTTTTTTGTTAAAGCCACAGTGCAGACAAAGTAGCCTTTTGAGTGTGACTGCATTAAGGTAGAGGTGACTGAAAGCTTGCCCACAACAACTCTTCTCAAGAAATATATCAGTTTCAATTTTTTTCATTGTCGGATTTCAACTGCAGGGCACAAAGCTTCTGCTGTTTCATAGATACTGTGCATAGTCACTGTATTAAATCCATTTTCATAGAGAATATTAATTCCAGAATCCACTTGCCTCACCCCTAAATGGCTTCTGTTTCCGAATTCTGTTAGTACAAAAGGATTAAACCAGTTTAAAAAGGTACATAGTATAAAACTCTTCTGGAATGCTATTGTTTCTTGTAGATTGCGTAACTAACTGCTAGAATATCTGTAGCATTTGCATACAGCGAGAGCATTCAACATTTTCTACAGAAAAACTATAAAGGAGGGACAAATCTGATAAATGCATGGTGGGTTTTTTCCTTGGTGGGTGTGAAAAGCAAAGCTTATTGCAACAATCCACATTTCTTAACTGAAGTCAGTAGAATTATGTTTGTTTCATGAGATCACAGGGTTTTATTACAAACACTAATCACAGATGGAAAACTCTATGGCCTAAGAAAATACCTGTATTTTTTTTTAAAAAAAATAATATATATATATATATATAAATGAACCCAACCCTGAAGAACGAAGTATTCCCAAAGTCACACAGAAAAGACTGTAGAAGGGCTAACACTAAACCTGAAGAATCCAACCTGCAGCAGTGCCTCCAAGCATTCATTAGAAAGCCCTGCTGTCAGTAATATATTTGGATTTAAAAGATTCATTCTTACTTACTGGGTATTATGCTACCTTCCTGCCATTCATTATGGGACAGGCAGAATCTCGTCATCTTGTTAATATAATCATTGCCATGGTTGTGGCATTACAGCAAGCAATGAACAGGAAATATATGAAAAGAGGTTAGATTTGACACAAATCTAGACAGATTACAATCCATTTTGCAGAGTAGGATCTCATATGGAAGTCAAAATTAAGAAGAAACTAAAACATAAATCATTGTGAGCTTGTGCACTATAAATAAATCTTTCCTTAAAAAGCAGCTCATTGGGTAATTTGAAAAGTTTGGTTTGCTATGGACTATATATAAGAAAAGTGATTATATTACTAAAATATCTGTAAAGAGTATTACAAATAAAGGTAAATATAAAAAGGCATAGGCTAAATTTCTGTCCCTAGTAGATAATGCCAATCTCCCACTGATTCCACTGGGTGTTTAATTCTCCCTTCCATAAATTACTGAATTCTGTAGTCACAATCTGTGTTTAAACCTCTCTTGAGGCTATTCCAACACCTGCTGGTGTGAAAAGTATGTAGCATCCCTTTCTAAATCCTCTAAGGAAGCCTCTAAGGAAGATAGATATTGCTCTAGGAAGATAAGACAGCTGTCCGGGAACAGGGACAGCTCTTAGCAGGGGATGTATTGAGGTAGTGTGTGACCTGGGTGGATTCAGAGGACCTGCCAGGGCTGTAAAAAGCTCTGGCAATTTTTGGAAAAAACTAACCTTCCTGAAAAGCTGTTCTTCCCCCTTCTCCCCACTGAACCACCAGACCTAGAGAGCTGGCAATCTACACTAGCCGACGGTGTAGTAGTGCATCTACATTATATGATGGTGTAATGGCCAAACTGCCCAAGTAAACCCAGGGTGGCACAGCCACACGGCACAGTGCAATTCCCTGCTGCGATACTACCTCATATCTGAGCTATTTGCCATGAGGTAGGACACCGGAGCTGCAGTTGGAGGGCTGCAAGCTTTGAAACCACACAGTTTTGACAAGTTCTGGTGCCTGTGCCTTGCCTGCCAGTGCAGATTGTCAGTCAGAGGCAGCCAGCAGTACACAACATCAGAGAGTTCCCCAGGGAAGTGGAAAGAATTGCGTTGTCCTGACAAAAGCCTCCTGTGGCACGGAGGGTGGACTAGGAAAGTCACAGGAAAATTTGATTTGGTACAGGAGTGTGCAAAGCAAACCTCTTGCAGCGCGTAGAGCCGGGTTTTAATTGCCACACAGTTGGGTATTCTGTTAAGGGCATCCTTTCCAAATACAGTGTCCCTGTGCCTGGTAGTACTTAGTTCAGAGATTTATTGGTTACTACTTTCCTATTTGGAGAGAAGAGACTATTTGATATACTAGTTGACAAAGCTGGCAGCTAATTCTGGACATTAAAGGAGCTTTTCAGAGCTGCAGACATTTCAAAGTTATTTACATTTCTCTTTTATAATTAAATGTCACTAGTTTAAACAGGCGAAACAAATGTTATTTTTGGGGTGGCTTAAGTGACTGTTAATATCTTCCAAATGACTCATGGGAAATTACAATATGTTTGGGGGCAAGGGAAGCCACTCCTTCAATCACTCCAGCTGGTTCACGCTTACCACCCATGTTATGCTGTCTGTTCAGGCTTCTGGCACTCAGAATTAAGCACTTTTTTTCCACAGGAAGGTTGTCCTAATGGATGGTACATTTGTAAAGGCTAATAGCACCTGCCAACCTCACAGGAGTGTTACACAAATAGTTGCATTAGGATAGTCAAATAGACCAAGGAAAGGGAACTTAGGTATCTTAAAGTTCAGCCCAAGCTAATGGTTGCAGTATCAATTCCCTGTTGAGTCTTATACTCAAGCTAAGTCTTGTTGCCATGGCTCTAGCAGTATGAGCAGTTTAAAGAAAGCCCAGATATGGTTTCCCAAGCTGCAATCATGCCAGCATAGACTCCATCCTTTACATTTACCTTGAGTTTGCATGGAAACCCAACTCATGTTCCCTCTCACACTGAGAGAGTTCTTCCTTTGAAACAAACAGGAGAGAGACATCACATGTTAACATATACAGCCTACAAATTTAATTCTTTGAGTCAGCAAGGAAATATGTTCAGAGTCCCATAGAATTACAACTATGACAAACTTCAGAGCAACAGAAATTAGTCCTAAGAGTACTGATATAGGAATGATTCAAGCCATGGTTCAGGCTGACCTGAAATTTTAGAAATTAAAATAAAGCCAGATCATAATGACAGATGCTTTAGGAAGGACTTGAGCTAGGATTATTAGCATTTTCATATCGATTTGTTCAAAAAAAGCCCCAAAGAATACTTTCAGTACTCTGGCAAGGGAAGGTGGGGGACGGAATTGGAAAAATATTTGAGGTTTTCAGTATTTTCTAACTGCAGCATGCATCCTCTTTGCATGACCAGGTTTTGATAATTAACAAACAAAATTACTTGTGAAGAAAAGAGAAACAGTCAAAATCGGACGAAATCCCAGCAGAACCCTCCGTAAATAATACGTTTCTCAAAGTGGTTCATCAGCTCTGAAAAAATCTCACTTTTGTATCAATAGAACGTTCAAAGACAGTGAACTAGAGAAAAATTTGGCAAAGATATTAGCATGTTGTCTGAAATGGCAGCCCTGCTCTGAGTGTTAAGAACAGAGCAGTGTGCATGGGTAGAATGGGACAGGGCTTTCCACTGCTAATTAGGAGAGAGGTGGGGAGATAGAGAGCTGACAGTCTGTCAGTATCCCATGCACCACTTGCTGACTCAAGACAGGGTGCTAGTTTTCACGCCTTGTGCCGGACATAGCAACAAGGGAAGATATTTTAAAAATCTTAATGAGGGGCCATTGTTTGATTTCCTCATTTGTATCTTGCTAAGGCAGAACACAAACGATTTCAGTAACTAATCCTTGTTTTAAAAGAATTATTGCTTCTGAAATCTCTTCTGACACCAGGCAACCTGCAGGGCTACATGAGATAAGCAAAATCCTCCATGTCTTCCCAGAATGACCATAACCTCTTCAGGCTCATCATATCACATCACATCCCCTTATGGTCAGGGACAGCTGCAAGCTAGGAGGATTTACCAGATGCCTAGCCATGACTGTATAGACAAAGTCACACTCTTTTCTGATCACAGAAGCTTTTTATAGCCACAAACAAGAAATTCCCTTAACTTGTTTTTCTTGTGAGATACAAAGCTGACTGAGGAGCCTGGTGAACTAGAAGTTGTTTCCCAAGAACCCATAGACATAACAGACTACTTGGCTGTGTTATGTGAGAACAAATATCCATGTAGCCCACCTTCAGTAGTACCCAAACCTAGCTGCCTAGGGAATAGTAAGGTTAGGGGAAGAATATCACAGGACAGTTTAGGGATATGCATAGGACAGTTTAGCTTGAAGGGACCTTAAAGATCGTCTAGTTCCAACCCTCCTGCCATGGGCAGGGACACCTCCCACTAGACGAGGTTGCTGAAAGCCCCATCCAGCCTGGTCTTGAACACCTCCAGGGACGGGGCATCCACAACTTCTCTGGGCAACCTGTTTCAGTGTCTCACCACCCCCATAGTGAAAAACTTTCTTGATGATACCTAATCTAAACCTACTCTCTTCCAATTTGAAGGCATTACCCCTCATCCTATCACTGCATGCTCTTGTTAAAAGTCCCTCTCCAGCTTTCTTGTAGGCCCCCTTCAGATCCTGGAAGGCCACTATAAGGTTTCCTCAGAGCCTTCTCTTCTCCAGACTGAACAACCCCAAGTCTCTCAGCCTGTCTTCATAGGAGAAGTGCTCCAACCCTCTGATCATCTTTGTGGCCATCCTCTGGACTCACTCCAAGAGTTCCAGAAAAGATATAGAATTTCCCTCTACTATTCATCCAGTCTCTGTCATGTTTACAGCTCTGCGCTTTCCTGAGTCAGATGTGGTTTTGAGGTTTGTAATGATCTTTCATGGATTTTTCTTCTGTGAACTTGTCCAGTCCCCCTCCAATCCACTGTTTGCATCCTGTTATTTTGGAATAAGTGTAAGCAAGTTGGTAGGAACTCCTTGGTTTTCCTGCCTTGTGTGCTTTACCTGAGGACTGGGCTTATCTGGAGAAACACACAAAAAAGCAGATAAGTCAGATCGATGGAAGGCTCAGTTCTCTGCTGATTCCCAACAAATGTAAAGCTTGTAAGCAGTGATGATATTTGAGTCAATCGAGATAACACCTGATAGATTTAAGGGGAACAAATTGTGATCCCGCAAACATTTGCATACCAAGAAAAAGTAAAATAGTTTGTCAGTAAATGGCACCAGACTAGTTATTAATACTCAGCTGCTTTTTGCCTTCACCTGCTATCTCTAAGATAGGGTCAAAATTCTCACTTGCAGGAGAATTGTAATGATAAATAAATATTAAACACATTAACGTGCTCAACTACTGGACTAGTATATGGATGAACAGCAAATGTTGACTTTTTCCCTGAAGGAAACTAGTGGGCTTAAAGTTGTCAGATACAGACTTCCATGTCGCTGTTGTCTACCATGGCGACCAAGGAGCATAGTGACAGAAATAACAACAGTGTTATCAGTTGTTTAAATACTTCTCTGTCTCCTATGATAACTGTGACTCACAGTTAAATAACAAAATATTCCTTAAAAAATTCTGTAAAGGCTTGGCTGGGAGATGTCACATTTGTGGAACTTACAATGTGTTTAGGGGATTGTCCCATAAACATTAGCAGCTCAGCAGGTTCACAGCCCTGAAACGTCCCATCAGCTTCACTGTGGTATGAATTACCATGTAGAAATTATGTTCACTGAGACATTTATTATTATTATTATTACTACTACTACTACTTCACAGGAACTATTGACCATTTCTCTAGCCTTGCTCATTCTCTTTATGCCACTCTTAATTGTTTTCTGAAAGGAGTCCTTGTCTGCACAACTGAGCACTAGATGAAGAAAGGCTGATTAGCTCCTTATTCATTTAATGACAGTATTCAGCACTCAAGAATGATTTTTACAGTAACAGTCTTAAGGACACCTTCCCAATCAAGTGATTATTTTTTTACAGAAGGGTGCAAATTCCATCCTCTCAAAAATGAGTAATGGCCTGGCACTTCCGTAAATGTGATGCATACCCACACCACAAAAACAGCATGTACCCAGAAATTATCACCCTCTCACAGAGGGAATTTGTGTATGTTTCTCTTAGAACTACACTTCCGTCTTGGAGATGGCCTCCAGAGGATATCAAATGTACAGTATCAGCCTTTTTATGCCTTTTATGATGATTTCCAAGAGTAATTGGTGCTCATCAATATTAAACTTGCTATAAAAATGTACTTAGAGTGCATCATGAACTGGTAGGAGAGATTTCTGAGGGTTTTTTATTCTTTTATGGTTCCTACATGGCACTAAAAGGTAATGGAAGAGAAAATAATATAAGGGTCAAGAGGCCTGGGAGATTTTTTTATTTCACAGACTTGCGCAACATATCCAAGGAGGAGCTATGGATGGCAGAAGTATGGAATTAAAAAGAAAAAAACTTTTTATGACTCCTTGCATCGTCTCAGGCAAGAAGCCATAAATCAGCAGCAAGGTCATAGCAATAGATCACAAAACAGGTCACTCCAACACAGGCAGGGTTTATCCTTCCCTCCTTATTCCCTTTCTTCTAGCTGGCTCATGATCTTCCACCACCAACATAGGAAGAAAAGAAAATAAGCTCAGGCCTGCTTAGGATGAACGTTCTTCCACTTCACTTGTTTCTTTTTTCTCTTTCTTTCTTATTTATTTTGTTCTTTCTTTTTTTCTTTTCCTCCTTCCCTTCCTTCTTTTTCCAAAGTGAAGTAAGCATCCAAACCCAACCTTTGCAACTCGATTTAGCCCAGCTGAACCTAACATCCATGTAACATCACACTGTTTCTCAGTGAAACTTCACCCGAGTCCAACAGTTTGCCAATGTGGGACCACCTGAGGCCTCTGCCCTAAGATACTTGAGGTCTCTTTATAGCCTCTGAGCTACTTAGTTTCCTAATTCTCACCAGAAAAAAAAAATATGCTACCCCCTCCTTTCCTTTATGCAGTAAGTTAACATGACCTGTGTTATTCTATCTCCTTTCTAATGCAGTTTTTATGGGGTATTATTATTACTTGCTTTCATAATGTTAATTAATGTCATGTGTTTTGACAAAAGTTCTAAGTCTACTTAACCTGTCTAGCTTGTTGTATGCAACTTATTATTGATTCAAGCCCTTTGCTAGACCTCGAGAAAATTTTAGACAATTAGTGAGTGGAGTGTGCCCTTTCTCAAAGCCATTTTCTTCAAAGGTCTCATAGGGGTAAGACCTTATTCTCTTTTCTGCATGGACACATATTCCTCAATCTGTAGCTGCCAAGGAGAAAAAAAATATATTAAAAATACATTTTCCCATATTTACCACTGAAAAGAAATACAACATTGTCATAAGGAAGAGAAAGAGGTAGAGCTCTGCACACTCTCAAAGGTGACAGTCTGTGGGAGAGACACTGGGGGGAATCTGACCTAGACCTGCCACATAAGGTCCAGCTGTTCCCAGCCACAACTTCTCCAAGCTCCTCAGGGTATATCATGCTGAGTTACAAAGGAGAATTGTCCTGGCTTCTTGACTTCTCCTTGGTTGCCCTCCAGTGAGAAGCATCATGTTCATACTGATCTCCTTAGACTTGGTTGTCACATCTAGGTCTTTGACTATATCCTAAAGGTACTCTGTGGTGTATGTTTATTTAAACAATTTCTTCAACTTCCCTGATGAGGGACAGCTCCTTCTCTAAGTACACTGCATAGATGCAATGTTTCTGTAAAGGAGACAAAATACATATACAGAGTATGCTGATACCATCCTGAGCCCATATATATATGTCACCACCTGACTTGTGGCCAAACCTGAACCGGTCTCATACCTGTTACAGATCTCTAGATGTAGCATGGGTAGAGGGTCATACCATCTTTCCATAATGTCTAGTGTTCAGCAAATAGTCATCTGCATCTCAGCTGTTTGGAGAGAGCAAAGTGTGTGGACATTTCAGGACAAAAAAAAAGTTGGTTTAAAGCCTAGCAAAATCAGTTTATTTTAACTTGGTTTGATTGTTCTCCAAGGCACACTAGAAATGTTCAGCTAGTCAGTAAGACCTGCAAGTGCTTTAAAAAAAATGAACAAACAAAACCAAAAACCAAACACAAAACTACCCACTCATCTGCTAGTTGTCATTCCAGACCAAAGACGGGTTAGTTCAGTCCCACATCTCTTCTGCTTTGAGTTAGGGTACTCAGCCCAGCCTAAAGCATCTTTAAGATAAATTACAGTGTTTGACTTTGCAGTGAAAACACTTGTGCTGTCAGCCACATCTGAGAAACTGGTTAGGAGGTTGTCCCATAGTCCCTGCAAGATGTTCAGGGCAGACCTTTATCTGAGACCCCAATAATGACTGTGCATCCATCCCAGTGCTCAGAGTTCAACAAGGCATTGCTGTAAAGGGTTTCAACTCGTTCATTTGACTTTGTGGTAGATGGGTAAGGAGCATTCCTGTGGTTGATTACAGCTGGGAGATGAGTTAAGAAGCCATTGCTTCTCTGCTCTAATGCTGTATCTGGCTCAAAAGCATACACAGGCTTAGCACACACCAAATTTTCTATTGGGAATGCAAGTTTGATGTGATGGCAGGAGTGGTGTAAGAATATAATCTAACTCAGTCAGCTATACCTGGAGTGCCTTAGCAGCTGGCAATGGAAACGCTCCCCACCACAGGAGAGAGGAACAGAGACTGGACTGTGCTGGGAGGCATTGCTTGTCAGGTGGGGAAGCACTCAGATACTACTGAGCTGAAGGCAGAGAGGCAAGAGAATCTGCATAAACCAGACTACAATCTGAGAGAAGAATGAGATTGTCACAATAAATTGTTTAAATCTATGTGTTCTTGATGAATGAAATAGTTTACAGAGGTGATATCACTATTATTCCTGGGTATCTGAGTTAACACCTCATTGAAACAAATGGGGCAGTTCACTGGGGAGTTATTGTCCAGCTTTCTGCAGACACACAAAAAACATTACAACTTTTATCTTCAGCTCACACTGAGAGGCTTGTCTTCACCATGGTTACCCTCCAGGCAGTTTATTTTTTTTTAAGGAAAGCCAGTGGAAAAAACAGAGCTTCAAAAGATTGAGAGTTGTATCAGCAGTGCCCACCATTGTATGTTCCTCACCAGCCCATGCTTTGCTGATACCAGTCAATAGCAGAGATTTGTTTTTCCTGATAGGTGGGAAATCAGGTAAATGCCTGCACTAGATGTTAGAGTACAATTCTTTGTGACTGCCTGGAACTTCAATAAAAATCTTCACATCCATCTCCAGAAGTACAGAACAACACAATCATGAATGATAAATACTCAACCCATTACAATACTCAGACTCTGCACCAGCCTTCAAAGTAGGTTAAATAAAATGACCACATTTCAAGAGCAGTCAGGTCAGGATTTTTTGTTTGCTCATTGCAGTGGTGGTGGTGTTTTTTAATTAAGCAGGTGGGGCAGTCAGTGGAAGCTAGTCCATGTCAGGTGTATACCTAAAGCTCTACATGTGCTTCAAAAATTTGCCTTAACAATCAGTGAGTATAATAAATCAACGTCCTTAAGAAATGGATTCATTTGATTATGCATATGTGTATATATACATAACGAGTCATCAGCAACACTCTCTTCACTCTCCTGAACTACTGAGATGGGCTGGCTGTGCCAAAAAGATAAAAACTTGGCAGGAGTTAAAAGACAAATTTCTGGTGATTGTTGAGTTTTGGGGTTTTTTACTTAAATGACCTTGTCTTGTTTGCTAAGAAAAGCAGAGATCCTGTCAGTTGTGTTTTCTGTGATGGAAGCTTCCTCAAGGAGGCTGAATGGAGACTAGCATGATCAGATGGCTTGCAAACCACCAGTGTGAGAAGACTTCTCTGCTACCCCGACATTAAAACTTCAAATGCAACACAGCATGCAATCCAGTCACCTGGGTCCAGAAAGATACATTAAGGGCAAAACAGGCACGGATAGCTCTTTTTAGAAAGATCACGAAAATGGAGAATCTGTCTTAGGGAAATGTAAAAGTTTTGCTTGTTTAGTTGAGCAAAGCGGAGACTGAAGAGAGTGGTTACTGCCAGTAAGTGCGTTAAAGATTGAAGTGAATACCAAGGAAAAGAAATAGTAAAGCTAAGAAAAACTTTAACATGAGACGAGCATGTGGGAAGTGATGAGTGGGAGTAAGCTGTCCATGAATGTATGTTGGAAGTGAGAAGACTGTTTTCCATTGACCAGAGATGCGCTTTTCTGGAGAAACCTTCCAACTAGGTCAAACAGCTACACGCTGTTAATTAATTTTGGGACAAAACAGGATGTAATGGTTTCTTACAGTTAGCCAAAGACTGGATTCCAAGCTCTTTTAGGTAGGTGAGAAAACCAAAGCCAGAAGTTATCATCAGTATGGAGATAGAGCTCTTTTGAAGATCGAAGCATTATGCTGCAGTTGTTTCATAATTCGTGATTCAAAACCACCACATTTTGCTCTTCATATAAAGGGTGTTATATAAAATGAATACACATAAAACTTGGATCTAGACACATCATTTTGTGGCAGAGATGTTGGGTTCATATTAGACAAGTATGAAGGAAAGCAGTGTTACCTGCAGCTTTTTGGCTCCTAGATGTGGTGGAAAGATCAGCTATAGTCAGTGGTGTTTTGACTTTGGATGATCTGATTTGTGAAAACTGTTGAGCAATATTTTTTTCTCCTTAAAAATATTCTATAAACATTGTTTCTGTGGTAGTTTTGCATATTTCTTTGTCTTTCTCCTCCCCTATATTTTCATAAAATCAAGAACAAATCAGCTAACATTTAAAATTTAAAAAGGCAGAAAACACTTTCCATCAAGCAGAGACTTTTATAGTTTTTTTAAATGAAATGTCTATGATATTTAAAGTAAAATTTCAGTGAAAGGGCAGTTTCAAAGGAATTTTTTTGTAACTTTCAATCAAGTCATCTTCGAGAGAAAGAGTTGTTGCCCAGAGGTCTGCTGCCTGTCATCTGTGAGTTTTCATAATTTAATATAAAAAGTTCACAGGAGCTCTGATCAAAATACACAGATGTGCTGTGCCTGTGCTGAAAAGGTAGGAAAAGTGAATGTATACCCTACATTCACATACACAGTATTTGCTGTATTCATTCATCATTGCACATAGAATTATAAACTACAACACCTGAGCTTGCTTTTGAACAAAACCTGAGCTTCTTCTTTTCCTTGTATCATCAATTATGAAAGCGTCCTTGTTCTCTTTTTTTCCCCACTTTGTCTTTTTTTTTTTTTTACCTTTTCTGCCTGTCTCTCTCCAAATAATTTCTCCTTGAAATTAACAGTCTAAGGTGTTTCTTGCCTCGTAAGAGTCACACATACAACACAACGGAGCGCCATGAGGGTACCTAATATAGGAAAGTGTATTCTGACAGCACCCTTCATTTGTAGAGTGCAAACCCTATCGGGATTATTTGACACAGTACTGTCGTAAGAATAAGATTTGGGCAATAATTGAAGAGCAAGCCACCCTGAATTCCCTGATTACGTGAAAGGACAAGGTTCGGGGAAATCTGAGATCATACAGGGAAATGAAAATTAACAGTTGGAAGGACAGGGGGAATTATCTTTCCTGTTCACTGCTTTACAACACAAATCTGTTTAAAACTCTTTTCAAATAGTGAAACCATAGGGTCACTTGACTTGTGATTGTAAGGATGATTTATAAAGAGCTCTGTGGTAGACGGGTCCTTGGTTTGAATCATTGCAGTCTTTGCAGGAAATAGATTATACCAATTAAAAAATAGCTCACAGAAATGGATATTGCTGAAATACTCATTTATTTCTTCTTTCCATAAAACCAGAAAGTGCCCTCAGAGGGAGCTGGACCTTCATGCAATTGTAGTCAAAGTGGAAAACATGTTATCTATCAACTGGGTGTTTTAATTAATTACCATCTCTGCTTCACCCATCACTGACAACTCAATAGATAGCTAAAAGGCAGCAGTTCTTCAGCTGATTTTCAGGAGTGAACTTCTATACAATTTATAATATTTTTTTCTCCCTAGTTACTCTAAGACAGTGGTACATACCTACTTACATGAAGTAAACTTTGGGTTTCTATAAAAGGAGATGTAAAAGCCTGCATTTAGGAATAATTTAATCCAACGTACTGCAGTGATGTTTTTGGAAACAGTGTCAAATATTATGGGATGTTTACTTACGGGAAGAAAGCCAGGAAAGAGGTCAAACAGTATTCTTTCAGGGCAGTCAGCCTGTTCCAGAAATAGGTAAGCAATTCTCCTGTATTATAAATGCACAACTGTGCTCTTTGAAAAGGAAAAAAAAAAAAGAAGTCCAAAAAAGTGATTTAATTATACATTTCATTTTTCATTTTTGATAAATATCCTACACTATCTGGTTTTAACGCACAAATTCTTTATCATCAAATCTGTTGGGATGATCAGGTTTTCTGTGGCGAAGGTAAATTAATTGTTTCAGGAGTAACTGAGTAAGTTCTGATTTAGCTTTCTAATTTGCTCCCCAAATCATGCAATAAGAGCCTGACAAAGAAATTTAAGGTCCTGCAGTATATTTTTTGCATTGAGTTGATTTAAAGGAGTGAGAGTGATATCAAGCCTTTTTGCAGGTTTATTAATCTGTCATCAGTTTAGTAATTGCTATGATATCAGAACATTCCCATGTATGAAAAATGGGGAGATGTGTGTTGCAAGTAAATTACAAATGAGCTTGAAAGGTACTGACGAAGGTGTTCTAGTTCAAATAAAAATTAATTCAGGTCTTTTACACTGTGCTGTAAGGGGGATAGACTGGATGATCACAACATTCTTTCTGGTGTCTTAATGCATGAATCTGCTAATTAACTCTACCATATGTAATTATGAATATATCATATGTTTTAAATCCCTGTCACTGTTTGTTAGTACAATAGCAACAACAAGTGTCTTAATCTATTTTTTTCATTTTCATTTTTCACACATATAAGTAGATGTTTGTTACAGGTAAGATTTAAGGGGGATGGTGTCTGCAGAAAGCCCCAGGTTTCCCATCAGTAGTATGAAATTTCCCATACCCACAAACAGAATACATCTCTGTCAATCCTGCTGCTTGGACCTAATAACCATATTTAGGAGGTGGTGCTACATCACCATACTCACTGAGTCCTTCACCTCTTTCTCAATATGACATGGATGTAGAGAAAGCCAGCTGTAGAGACTGGGTTTTTTGTAGGGTTTGCCAGCTGTTCTTTGAGGCCCAGGCACTTTGACCAATTGATTGATGTGAATCGCAGCTACCAGATGTATGTGATTTCACGGCATTGCTGATCTCATTTCATTCTCAAGTGGAGACCTGGTGGTGGAAGGCTGGGTGCTCCCTTAGCTGCACCCCTGCTCACCAGCCTCCGAGCTTCATTTCACAAATTTCTCTCCAAATACTAGGAATTCTTAATATTCTCCATATCTAGTAATTTTACATAACCCTAGTCTGACTTCCTACTTTGATCTATCCCTGATGAGTGCTAATTACCTATGGAAGTGTTATCTGATGTCAGCTGCTGATGGGTGAGGGAAGATGTGTGAGTCTTGCGTGACTCTCATTTTGGATTATTTGCACTGCATGTGAGATATTCAGAATCAAAGTCCAATCTTGCATTAATTTCAGCATGTGAGTAGGTTTTTTTTCTCCCATGATGAAGTGTATGACAGGAACAAGAGAAACAACCAGGGAAAGAGGAAAAGATAAGGATTTTCTCACATATCAAAGTGAGGATTATTTTTGAATAAAGACATTTGTTGCTGTTCCTGCAGTTATTTTTGAGAACCCCTCTGTATTTCCAGGAGTTTGCTTGACTCAGAACAGCTGAAAAACAGTGTTGGCAGCCTGTAGGTTTTGATCCACTCCTCTCACTAGTGAGGCTGACCTCTCCCCGTGAAACGCTAAAGGAACATGCTCTTGTCTACAGTGAATGACAAACAAGTGGAGTAGAGAAGGATGTTGCTTCGCCTCATTTTGCTTCTCATTTATAAAATATTGGATAAATAAATAACCAAAATTATCAATTTTAAAAATCTTTTTCTTCTGACCATTCAATGCAGGGATTTTCAAACTGATTGCTAGCTTTCACAGAAAGATTGAGATTGAGCAATGTGAACAGAGTTTAAGAAAATATACTGAGCTGCATTTGTTTTGTTTCCAGTGACCCTCACTAGCATTTCAGTAAAAGAGAGGAAATTGAGATTCTTTTAAATGAAATTAATGAATTTGTCTTCTCCTCTATGGAGACTCTTTTGTTTGTTTGGATATAGGGAGAAATAAGCGTAACAGGAATGTTCTTTTACTTCCAAGATGAAAGCTAGTGCCATTTCAGCAGAGACATGTAAAGTTAAGTAAATAAATCATGTCACTATCCAACAAAATATTCTGAGTAAAACAACTGGTTTTGAACACTGGACTTACCAAATGTCAGCAAAACCCAGTCGGGTGACTTGAAACAGTGTCATTTTAACAAGCTCTTTAAAAGAGCTCTGCTAATTTGTGTCAGGTATATTTTTACTAGTTTATGCAGCAAAGGGAGATTTCTAGGCTTTCAGATTAATAAAGACAATATTTATCTCATTTGTTATTTGAAGACAAGAACAACAACATTAAAAATCAAGAGATTAATTTCTGCAGAACAGAGCTAGTAAAAGGAAATGTCTCTGATTTTAGCAGCTGCCTTTGTTCTCACCATAAACCTGCTGATTCTCCCACCCCAGAGGATGAGAGTTTTGCCAGTGATTTTCAGCAGAAACATGTCTCATATCAGACTTATCACCTCGTTAATACAGTCAAGTACAGAATCAAGCTGATTGTGTGACTGTGTGTCATCTGTTATCTCCTTCCAGTTCACTGCAATGTAATGGCACAATCATAATCTGTACAAATCACATGTGCGAGCAAAGCATCCTGCAGACCACTTCACAAAAGTGATGAACTACCAAAACTAACTCAAGGCAGAAGGTAAACCACGCAACAGTTTTGCCTCTGCTGGCAGATCCAGCTGCTCCAAAGAAAGAGAGAGAAAGAGGCAAAAGTCTCTCCCAGGAGATATAGACCCCTCCTAGCCTCCCTTCCTCTCCCACACCTGACCTCTCCCAGTTTTTCTCAAGTGCCTGAGTTGCCTAAAGCTCACTTTGAGGACTCCGCTGATGGATAACTATATAAGAATAAAGTGAACATTTATTCATAAGCTGCAGTGGACTTAAATAATGCATCTTTCCCCTGCCAATTGTTCCCCCCAGGATAATACTATTATTGATTACATTAAAGGAATTAATTATTTCTTCTTCTTTTTTGGTAACACTTTAGAATTAATTTGATGTCTCTTTCTTGCTTCAGTAACAGCCATTAAATAGGACAGTGCCTTTTAGTTGCTGAATATTCTGCTTTCAGCTCAGCCACATTTTAGGACATCTGCCAGAAACATTCACGGACTTAAAGTTAAGCAGATGCATAAGTGTTTTTATTGGATGAGAACCAGTGATTAGAACTTCACAGGACCGGTGCATTAGGACCCTAATACATCATTGGAGAGGAACTCTTAACGGAACAACAGTTATTGCTTTCTGTATAAGATTCCTTGTCATTAATAGTTATTTTCCCCATTTTTAAGTGGGTGTGAAATAATTAAACTTTAATCAATGACAGTGATGCTAAAAAACTATTAATAAATATTTAACAGGTGACTGAATGGGATAAAGTAGTACTTACAAGAATAGCCCTGAATTATTCTTCTGCTGTTTATGAATAATAAAATTAATTAACTTTTGACAAGCATCTAAACTAGTATTTAGATCAGCAGTACACAAGTGGACCGCAAAAATACTAACTAGCAATCTGTCTTAGAAGCAGATGTTGTCAGTGTTTGTGGACCATCACCACATGTTTATCCAAGTCCTTTCTGCTATAACAGAGGATCAACTGTGATAAACCTTCAGCTTCCAAATTCAAAGCTTTAAGAGTTCAGGGATATTCTAACTTGTCAATTCACTCTGAAGGATTAGAAACAAAGAATGGGAGACAGATGGATGCAGTCTGTAATATACAGAATCTAATAAAAACTAATCCTGCGTTTGGGGAATAATCACAGCTGGGTTTGTGGCTCTGATGTCTTTCCAACCTCTACAAGCTGGAAAATTCCCCCACATTCCTTCAGGCTGCCCCCTTTCTCTTCATCCCTGAAAATGTTGGTTCTCTTCTGGTGACATCAAAAATCCTAGATTTAGTTATCACCTTGAACACTGGTTTTAACAAGCTGCAAGACTAACCTCTTCAAGCCACCGTTGTTCCTGTCTCAAGGTGCCCATGAATACCCAGTGTGCTGCCAGCTACAGAGTACTGATCCCCTTATCACAGTGATGGCAAACCATTGGCACCAACAGAGATTGGTGCTGGCACCAGCCACTCAGTATTTGCTGCAAGTATTTTAACCAGGCATTTGGATTAGACGTCAGAGAGGTCCACTGTTACTGATTTATGGGCACGGGCACCCTGCTTCCTATTCCCCATAGGGTTATATACAAAGAGGTAGTAGGAGAAAACAGTAATGCAGCATGTAAGAGGGACCTATTTTTGGAGGTTTTTAGGACAGAAGTAGTACATGATATTCAGTTGTCAATACAGAAAAATGTAATTTTCCATCTTATGTCTGCCATTCTCTTGCTGATAGAGTCCTGACTTTTCAGAAGTGAAGCACTTTGCACTGGGTTCAAATGGGTATTTTGTTCATTGACTTTTATTGACTTCAGTTGTCAATTCTGGGCAGTGGCTGAGGATCTGCCCTTACTCTTCTCTATAGCATTGCTCGTAAGATTGCTCAATTTCAGATTTAACTGTTCCATGAGAAACCACTTCCGGAAATTGTATTCCCCGTTCTTTCTATATTTCTGCATATGAATCTCACTGTCATTCTCCTAAAACTTTTTTCACAAAAGAGAGATTATGCTTAAGCACTATACTGAATAAATATTCTATATATTAGTAAAATTAGTATATAGAACCAAATACACTAACTACAGTAAAACCCAACCTTTTCTAATTATTCATTTATGTATCCTTCCAGCTAGTGCTATTTTACAAAGAATCAAGTTTGAAAGTTAAGAGCTTCACACTGTTTTGTGTAAGTTCTGCCATGGACCGTTCTCCATAACACAGGGCAGCCTCACACTGCGTACACTCATAGTGAGCACTGAATAGTACACATTATATTGACCAAAACCCAAATATAAAGTTTATTATGACTAATTGTGAAAAGATTTTATGTTCTCTCTATTGAAATACTTATGTGGTGAGTATTGAAAGACTACCCAGCTTTTAGCCATTTATCTTGATCATACACACTCAAATAAGCTTCATTAGCTCTTTTGTCTTCTCTATTTCTGGCTCCCTCACCATAAGGGTAACTGAAGAATAAGAATTAGGAGTCAAATCTGAAGGTTTTAGATCTAATCTAAACAACACTGAATTTGATGGAAAATGTCCTCTTGATTTTAAAGATGATTGAATTGGGCTCTATTATATAAAATGTCTGTGATGGATCTGGGAAATTAACCTACTTCCACATGAAACTCTGCTCAATATCTTAAGTACTCATTGTAAAAATATAAAAGCACCACCACTGTTATATGTCTTCATTAAAATGTTTGAGAACAGCAACTATTATGATCATAACTCTCAAAGGAATAAAAGATTTCCTGTCTAAAAATAGAATACTTTCTAAGAAAGGCCCTGGATGCTTGCAATTTTGACTCCCTTGCCTTCAGTCCTTAGCCAATTATTAGCCAAGATCCTCTTTTTGCATGTAGTCACTTAACTTAGCATCAGTTTTGTGTAAACAGAACATGCTGTTCATTAATCCTGCAGTAACAGCCAGTGTGTAACCTCAGGCTCTTCAGCAACGTACAAATGTTTGACAAAAGACTAACTATGACAATTAAAACAGCATCCTTCATCAAAAATGGAGCGGCTGCAAAGAGTTGTTTCACTGTTGTGTAGCTATCAATCAGAAACAGCTGAATGTGAGCTAATAAACATGTCACTTTCTCTCTGCTGCCTCCACTGAGGAAGAATAATAGATGAGAAAGGGCAGGAATGGGAACACCTGGAGTAGATAATTGCATGCTGCTTACAGGGCTCTCTGGCTCTATTTTGAAGCTTGATACAATAATAAGGAATAATGCAGCAACCGTATAGTCTAGGGGAAAGGAAGATCAGCAGGGCAGGTTATTTTCCCTCTTAGTCCATCTGCTCAGTCTTCATGTTGTGAACTGCACTGAAACATCCCCAGAACCAGAGATGCAGCAGAAAGGCAGAAAGCTGCGATCAGAATTATGTCTTGCCTTGCCCTTTAAAGGTCCGATCTTTGAATCCTTCTCTAAAGGTAACAGCAAAAAAATAAATTCCTCATAATCAAAATATTCATTTGGGCAGTGTATCCACAACTGCAGAGTCTTTTGCTGGAACAGGTTCCAGTTTACAATCAGCATAGCTTGCCTCTGACCACACAGCAGGGTGGTTGCACTCTATGGAAGGACTTGAGGACCCACTTTAAGTCTTCTCTGGAAAGAAGTCGTGGGCAGCATTTCATACCTAAGGAAACCATGAACACCTGTATTTCGCTTTGATCAGAAGTTAGGAGATCACTGGGAAAAACAGATCCAAGATGTTGAAACGCTTCCTTGATGCCCAGTGCTCCTGGTCAGGCACGTTTTGATGCACACAGCACACACAATCAGACACACAAATCTGTTGAACTGTTTTCCAGATATGGGGGACAGAAAAAAACAAATTGTGAAGATTTCAAAGAAGCAATTTCCCTAGATTGTAACTAGAAATCACTATGACACTGTCCTAGTTACGGTTCTGGCTCATGAGGACATCATAGTCCTGAATACTGTTTACCCACCTCAGGTAAGAGAGTTTACCCACAGGGATTTCACGGTCTTCAATTTAAGGTACGGTGGGATGTGCGACTGAGCTGAGGACCTTTGGAGAAGGATGCACAAGGATGTGTTATCATGGCTCACCTGCAGTGACTGACAGGGCCAGTATAGCAACTAGCACACAAGTAGCAATATCTTAAGGTGGCAAAGTATGAAGAAATAAGGGAGCAGAGAAGACTGCTGGAGTTTGCGGGAAAGTTCAATTCAGGGTGCGATGTACTCAGTTACTTCCCCAGACAAGGCAAGAGCGTAAAACTTTGATGGTTTCCCTTCACTCAAGCTTTACCTTCCATTCCTACATTGAACTTTACACTGTCCTTGAGCTCCAGGAGTCCAGAGAGAAAGAGGGGCATAGGTTTTTTTTCAGGTTGTCTCCATGTAGAAGACTCTTCTGGGGCATAGGAGCTCCACCACTCTACCCCCTTGTTACACACACTTCTTATTTCTTTCTTCCCTGACTAAAAATACCCAAGAACTTTGCAGGCAATTAATATGTTGGCTTGCTTCCTATCTATAGCTTTTCTCTGATGGGTATCAATGCTGTGACACACTATCTATGTTGGTCTGTCAGGCTGAGACCTGTGTGACTGAAAACTCTGGAAATTTTAAAAATACACGATTAGAAACACTATCTTCATTGGAGAAATGGAGATTAAAATGAGATGCTGACAAATTGATCAGCTCTCCTGTAGGCAAGGCAAGCAGAGAGGAACAAACTGAAAAAAACCCAAAAGCAAACAAAAAAGCAGGTTCACCATCCTTTCGTGAGAGCAAATAGCAAAGTATTTGGCATGCTGATTGACTCTCTGTCGATCTGCTTTCTATGTTCCTACCAAATCACTGCAAATATTTGCCTCCTGGTAACTGATAAACAGCAGGTCAATGCTGAAAAACAGATTATGTGAGGTTTGAAGTCAAAATTGAATATCCCTTATTTTCTAGCTGCAAAAAAATAACAAAAGGGTCATGGAGGTCAAACAGTGACTATCACAGTAATTTCAGCAACTGAGATTGGAGGAAAGACGTGGGGGAGGCAGTTCATACTGATTCAAGGCAGGGTTGGTTCTGAATGATAACATCACAACTAAGAACAACTTGATTTTGAGGAAATTTGGTTTGTGCCAGACAGGCAGTGTCTGCCTCAAGAGTAGCTCAGCAGACTGCTCAGCTACCTAGGCTCTAATTTTCTACCTATAGCGCTTCTTGTTTGGAGCGACACCATGTATTCCCATGCTGCTGTCGTCTGCCCTGTGCAGAAATGTCCGTAGAAAGTACCGAGGTCCATATGGAGTCAGCCAGAGGATGAGGGGGAGCTCATTTATAAGTTAAAAGGGAAGAAGGAGCTGTGGGTAGGACAGTGGTACAGAAAACTGCAACACTCTTGGGACACTGTTGAAAAATAACAAATAAGAAAGAAGACCTTCACCCACACTGGGGAGGAAGTTTGCCAGCTCTTCCCTCCTCTCCCCCTTCTTTCTTGAGCATATTAATATTTTATCACTTCTCATTTACTAGGTGACCTGGCTCATATGTTTTTGACACACTAGAAACGAAACTTTCCTCAGTGCAACAGGAACAGCTTCAGCGGAGTGTGGTAAGGCCAGAAAAGGAGTTTTATTATGAGATGGGGGAGGGATGACACCAGTGAAGAAAAAACAGTGTGAATAATTCATGCAGAGTATTTAGATGCCATGTGGATCCTGAACTAGCCTGAACACACTATTTGCTTTGCATTCATAATGTTTCATTAGCCACTATATAGATGAGCAAGGCAAAGTCATTAAGCTTAGTGTAATGTTGTTTTAACACCACTTGCTGGTTGTATTACCATGAAAAGACAGTGACTACAAAGGACTTTGGTTCCTTCCATGAGAGTTTCCTTTCAAAATCACTCACCACACAGGGGAATAGTTACTGGAGAGCGACTTCAGCCTCCCATCTCCCAGATCATAAAATGTGATAGGGATTTCAGTGCAAAAGAGATTTCAGTCCCTGCAAAAGAGGGCTCAAGAGATCCTTTTCAGGTAAACACTAAGCAGCCCTCTCTCATTGCATGCCAGAATTATTATGTTCAGACTGAATCAAGTTAGAGAGAACAGTAGGTTCCTAACCACCATCACTGATGCCTAAAAAGGAATTATTACTGAAAGATGCAACTCAGTAAATTCCAACCAACCAGGACCCCATTGTGCAAGTGTACTACTGAACATGGGCATGAGGAGCTGAGCCCTTTCAGATCCTTAGTGGTTCCTGCTACACAAAGAGAAAGCCTGGAAGATAGATTTTTGGCTGAAAAAAAATTCAGCCAAATTTTGGATAAAAATCTCCCCCCTCAACCCTCACCCCAGTGTTGACTCACTCATCCCAATTGAGACTACTTTTAATGGTGAACATTTTCATCCAGAACATTTTGTGACCTTTGCAAGGAATATATTTGTAAATAACTGTGGGGGTTTTTCCCATTCCTGCAGAGCTTATCCCACCTCTGCCTAGCTGTTAGCATATCACTCAGGTTTTATATGACTGTTTTAATATTCAACTGACACAATGCTCTTATCTCAGGATCCCTTAGTCCCTGTTCTGTCTCTCACTGTCTCTGAAATGAAAACCCCTGTTTTTTCTTGTTTTAAAGAGATAAATCACACAGGTTTGAATGAACTGTAGACTCAGCTGAATCAATTTTCAAGAAATCAGGTGCTGTGTTACATAGTGCCCCTTGAAGAGGATCTCTGATTTTTGATGATGACTGTAAAGTGAAATGGGCAGGTGAGGCTTACACAATAGACAAACTGGATCGAGGAATTTTTCTACTGTGGGTTACACTTGGCATGATGCGCTCCCTGATATTTTTCTCTTCCCTTTGGCTGAAGTGCAGAGGAGGTTGATAAGGCCCTTACTGCCTCTGAGGCAATGAACCTAGTGGTTTTAGCTCTAGTCATAGAAAATTATAACCGCAGTGACAGAGGTTGTGAGTTCAGGGTCTGTGAACGATTCAGCCCAAAGTCTGCTGTCACAAGAGCCAACCTTGTAACCTTAGAGGGATGTAAAGTGGACTGGAATGGGGCCTGGTTATTTACTCTGTGTACAGTGTGCCATTAAGTCTGAAAGTTTCCTGAAATGTCATGCCAGTTCCTGTGATTATTTTGCAGCATTTCTGCAAAAGTAACTGCATAAAATTCATGGCAATTGTGCTCACAAAAACCATACACAAAAATCCATGTTTTTTAAGAAGAGAAGTCAATAATTTGTCCTGATTCATGCTCAGCTCCATTTCAACATTAAGTAGCATATCTCAAAGCTAGACCAAGGGTTTGAAGGTCTTTGACCTAATTCAGACTTATGATTGTAAGAGAGGAATTCACTCCAGGGAGCACACAAAGGGCAAACAGTTTTTTAGCACTAATATACAGTCAAGCCTGGACCACAATCAGGAATTACTGGGAAACAAGAATAGATGGTGAACAGGGGAGAAAGCAAAAGGCAGGGTCCGAATCTCACTTAAGTCAGTTGAAACTTGGTTGTGTCCTGGGAGTTGAGATGGAGAAAGTGGTATGGCAATGGCATCTGGGGAGGTGTGGGACAGGGACACTGAAACAGAAATCCAGGTGATGTGTTACAGAGACATGTGTTGTGGGGAGAAGGTGTGGGCAGAAGTGGTGTAGTGAGTTGACCAGAACAAAGTGCAGATCTGTATAAACTCTTTAGAAATAGGCAACCAAATACTTTGGCACCTCAGGTCAGGTTTTGTATGAACATTTGGGTCTCTTCTTACTGAACCCTCACAGTTAAGAGTATGGATTTGTTACAAAGGTGATGTCCAAGCTATCAATAGTACTACTCACATCACCAGGTTTCAAGACTAGCTTTGTGGCCACTATACCAACATTTACATTAGCCAACAATCTGCCTTGGAAAAATGTCATTGATTCTATTCCTGACCTTCAGTGCTGTTCATACATTTCAAGGAATTGCTTAAATAAGAGTGCAGGTGGTTCATCATGTCTGTCACACTAACTTCAGGCCCAACCATCTCTCATCTGAAGTCAGTAGTAAATGTCCTTTAATTTCAAACAGAAATCAGAACTGTTCTCAAGTAACAGACGCATATCTGCTTTGGAGTGACATAAACAATATATTCAGCTCAATTAGACCCTGCCAGGAAAAAAACAATATAGGAAGACGAGGTCATGTTGAATCTAAAGCAATTGACATTTGTTTTTATGTGCTTGAGTGCCTCATGTGCTGAAGCAAGAGGCAGTGAGCTGCTTTGGAAACAGTAAGTTTGTTTTCCCAATTTTTCTCTTACAGTCAGAGGAGGAATCTTAATGGAAACCACACTTCAGGAGTAACCACTTATTTACATTTGGGAATGGAAAACAGTGATGCATTTCAAGCACCTCTTCAAACGATCATACCATCCAAAACCTGGGGGTTATTTTATGGATGGTAGAAAATTCACTGGAGGGATTTATGTGGCAACTGAGAAGACAGAACAATGGGTGAACGGAAAAAATGCAAAATACGAACAGTGCAGCACTTTTATGGGCATACTCTGTTGCATGCTTTTTGTTATCTCGGTTTTCTTCCAAGATTACTTGACTGCTTTAGCACTCTTAGCAGTCTGAATTTTTAGTCACTGTTCTTGTCATGAGCATTGTAGTAGGAACAACTCTATTTCACCCCAGACATTTTAGCTGATATTGGACTTCATAGGTTTAAAATTTGATCAGACACTGTGACGTTCATGTAAATTGGAGGAAGGGCCTCTTTCCAAGTATGTTCATTAGAATATATATTATTATTTCTTCTCCTTTTCTCACGGTCCTATGGTTCAATATCCACCTTTCTTCCGGCATACTCATTCCATGTGGGTAAAATAAATATAAGTAATTTCAAAATCTGGGCTCTGAAAACATCTGTGATTGTCCATTACAGAAGCAGATCTTAAATCTCTTGACAATGAACAAATTGTTCCAAAGACTCTACTGACAGATGTCCTTGTGCCCCATCAGATCTTCCCTGTTGTCCCACATCTCTTGGAAAGCTCTTTCTTTGTGACTGTGTCTTGCAGAGCTGAATCAGACAAAAAGTCATGTAACTCTCCTTTCCCCTCCCAAAGCAGCAGGTTCGGCTTCCTTTCCTAACATAGTCATTAGCACTGGTGAACAGCAATGACTACAGAGAAAAGCTGCACCCACTTTAGCTCTAAACCACAGGGATGGCTTTGGCGCCAGCAGTGCTTCCTGCAGAGCCAACAAGATCAGCAAACCTGGGATTATATTTCCCATAACTGAGCAGTTCAGGGAAATCTTCAAGTTACAGGAGTGGTTTACATAGACAACCTCAGTTTTGTATGAAGATACCCAAACTAGCTGTGTGTGAATGAGCTGGGTACTGGAAGTAGCCCAGCCCAAACAGCATAAATCTAAGCACTAATGCTGATACTTGACATGTTTATTTAGGAGAACTTTTACTTAGGTAATGAAATTATGCCGTTGTGAAAGCTGTGAGAGAAGCTTTTCCCCACCGAGGTGCTCAGTAAAACTCCCATCAGCTTCAGTAAGAACAGCAGTTCTGATTTCTGTGATGCATCCACCTACTCCTGTCCCTCTGTTACAGTAGTGGCCAATAGCACATGCTTCTTGGAGAATATAAAACAAGATGACTGTATGATGATACTTTTCTCAAAATACTCTCACAGCCTTCAGGAAATTGTGGTTGAGAGACTTCCTGTGCCAGAGGTGTATTTCTGCATTTAATAGCCCTCCATGGGCTTCTCAACAGTGCCAGGGTTTATTCACTGGCTCCTAAGAAGACTTAGAATATATTCTCACGTGGGTATTTTGAGACAGATCTACACAGTACATTCAGTTGACCATAATAATAAGTTAGGCCCCTTCAGGGACTACACTTTCTATTACCAACAAACAGGAAGAAGAAGAAAATATTGTCTGAATTCGATCACTTTAGTCATCCATGGCTACTCTGTGTTGCTTTCAGCAGCAGGAATAACAATGAAGTTGCCATCTGGCTGGTTTCCAAATGGCCTGTCCAGTTCTGCTGCGGTCTCACCAGTCACTGTTAGGGCTATCACAAATTGCATTGCACAAGCGCTTCTACATTTGGCCAAGCAAGGTATTTCTAAGATGGGGGCTGTAAAACAGCAAGATGGTCAGAGATATGCAAAGGAAAGCAAAGCATATTTCCTGGCTTGGACGTGGAGTTGGTAAGGGCTGGAATGAGGTGGGAGTAGCGAAACATTATTCTGGGAAGGAGCACTGTAATCTTTCTGAAATGTTAGTATTTAACTAATTTAATACCTGAGTAGGGGTGGAATTTTAAGCATTTTAAGCATAAAGTTATTTTTCAAAGTCAACCACAAGGTCAGAAAGAAAGTTGTATGTTCGTGAAGCAGCACAAAGTCAGCAATAGCAAATAAGTAATGAAAATTAGGAAATGTAGGGGGTAAGTCACACAAAAGTGAGTCCAAGAAAAATAAGGGATTGACGCTTCTCTGTTGACATTTACCAGCACTTCAGATTCGTCTAACATCTGTTTCTGAGTGAGACGTTATTTCAAAGCGCTTCATTTATGGTGAATGAAACAGTTATTATATTACTTGTTTTTCTTACTCTTCAGCAATAGCTTTCATCCATTGAGAACTGCCTATCTATCCTCATTTTCTTCATTAGTAAGAACTATTTGAATTACTGCAAGGATATTCACTGAAGATTTAATAAGGTAATTTATCTATGCTATATATTGACTTGGCTGTTGTTTAAAGAGTCAGACAGGCCTTCTCAGAGATAAGTGGAGTAGTCTTTGTCCAGTCTTTCTATGTGTTACTTACAACTCTCCTTTCAGAAACCTACTCATGCCACCAAAGATGCAGATCCTTAGATAACCTTGATCTTACAGCTAAAAAGATGAAAGAGAGATTCTTCAACAAAGATCAATACAGCCAGGGGGAACCCTATAATTCACCCAGAGCGGCTTGCTTCTTCTTTGATTCCAAGTCAGTTTTGTTATTTTAGGAACTTGGGGATGAAAGCCTTTTTCTGTCTGATATTTTCATATGATTCTGTGATACTTCTTCGATAAAATTATGCCACATGCATCTGCTACAGGATTTTCACCCACTTAACTTGCCGTAGTTCAGATACTTTTTCTCTTGTGTGAATGATATGCAATATAGAATTGTATTCTTTATAACATTTGTAGCAGGGAATGAGCATGTTTTGAATGAAACATTGAAAGATTTTTAAGAAAACAGCAGAGTAGCTTATGTGGTTGTATGCTTTTGGAAAAACTCAGTTTCTTTAGTTCAAGTTAGAAAAAAACCAGAAAATTTTATCTTTTTGGGGTTTTGGAGTTTCATTGAAATGAAATTCAGAGTGAAGCACAAGGAACAGGATGAACAGTTCAATAGAAATCTGGAATTTTAATTTTGCATGTGTCTAAATAAATTTTAAACAACTTTGATTAGCTTTTATTGAAATGTAACCCTATAACGGGAATAACTTTTCTCTTGCTGAGAGAGCTATCCATGACTCCTATCTTTGTTTTGCAAATACATATTTTTATGCTCATCCCTTTGCCTATGCAACAAAACTCAGGGACTGAGGACTATCTACAAGCACAACCAAAATATGCATATATCCAGGTCAACAGTGCTGGACATATGCATGGACAGTGCTGTAACCATGGTCCCATCCTCTGTGGTTTGCAGTGTGAGGATTCTGCAGCTGAGGGTGGGATTTGGATATTCTGCGGCTCACAGTAGGAACAACAAATCCAACTCTACTCTTTGCAACCAGCCCCAGCTTCCTCCCATCTGTTCCCCTCCCTCTACATGGTGGCGTCATCCTGGACAGGATTTGGGTCATCATCTTCAGGGAAGAAAGTTTCAGCTCTGGAGACTGAGCGGCCTTGAGCTTGCAGTTTTGAAGTGTGCTCACTGATAGACTTGTTCTGCAGGTCCTGTGAGTGTACTGTGTTATCGACTACTAAACATTTAGACAGTGTTATTTATTTCAGCATAACTTGCCAAGGCTACCAGATGATATTTTTTTTCTCTTCCACTAGCAGCTGAGCAAGCATATTTACTGTGAATACGTGCATGTGCAACTGCAAGTCACCCATTAATTCTTGTGAATATACACACAGCGGGAACTGCATACCCACCTCCCACGGGAAAGCTTCAGGCTCCTCATCCCATGACACCAGGTGAGTGTCAAAGTGGAAGATACTCGTCCGTAAGAACCTCAGCTAAGCAGATACCAATATCCCAGGTAGGAAAGACTACATGCAATTACCAAACCCATACGCCTTCCAGCCAGCTGAAAAAGCTCAGTTAGAAAGATTACATCAATTGTTTCATAGCTTAAAGTTTTAAGGAGCTAAGTTTTCGGTAATGAACTTGTAGCATTTGTGGCAATTGGTGTGTGTCCCCCCCCCCGCCTTAAATATGTTGACTTCCATTAACTAATCGTATCGAACACAGGTTAGACAGCTTCATTCCCAAATAGCAAAGAAAAACATAAAACAAAAATCAAAAAGAATCCAAAAAGTGCTACCAAGATATTGCCTTCTCAAAAATTCATGCTTTTCCCTCAGAAGTAGCTTATTTTACTTGTTGTTCTTCTATGACCTGTGGCACATTAATCTTCAAATCCCCATATAAAAGGTGAAAATGGGCAATAATACTATAGATGTTTGTTACTTTAGGGGCTTGGAGAACAATTTGTTTTTAAACTGCCAGGAAAATCAGATCTGATCAAGCAGCTGAATTTTGAGAGCAAACAAATCAACAAAAATATGAGTAAAGGTCCTCTAGTTTACAAAACAATGTGTGTAATGATTAGTGAGGACTAGAAAAAAAAAATATTGGGGAGATATTTAGCCTCTCACACAAATGTGTTTTCAGAAAGTTTGTTCTGAGCTAATACAAAAAAAGTTCAGAGACAATGCAGTGTCCTTAGGATACATATCTCTAGGAAACGAAACTTGCATAATAAACCCAAGATCTTAGGCATACGGTTGTCTGTTACATGCTCTTTATCTGTCTGAGGCTTTGGTCTTCTCACCAACAAAGTTTGCTTTCTGCTCATGTCTCACTTTCCAGCAGCCAAGGGTGTTTTGTAGGCTGTTACTATAAGAGGGAGTCTAATTCTCCAACAACATGTTGGCATGTGAATACGAAACAGCCAACTGTTCCCTGCTTTCCCAGGTCTTATTTTGTCTCAGTAGAATGAAATCTACCCATTTGAAACTTCTCTTTAGGCTAAGAAGCTGACAAATATTTTAACCTTTTAAAAAGTAGAAAAGACCTGGTTTATTAAATAATGGCAAATACTCCTGCTGGCTTTAATGATCTTTGAATCAAGCTGTAATTTTGGGTAGAGATGAAAAGTTTGGTAATAGCTATTTGGGAATAGATTAAATTTCTTGCAGTGCAAAATGAAGATTCTTCATGTCTACATTTGAAGGGATGTTCAAAAGTGACACTTGAAATTAAAGGACACTTTTTTAAAATGTAATGGGTAAGTAATTAAGAAAAATATCTCTAATGCTAATCAACATTGCTCTGTGGAAAAGAGATCTTGTCACACAAAAACTAATTTGTTCTTTGACAAGAATGCAAGACTGCATGATAAAGGTATCTCTGTAATGTTCTTAGAATGAGGTATTGGTACAGCTGATCCCGTCTAAGGGTATGGGAAAAAATTGATCATCCCTTTATTTCCCCCAGATGTACTTTCTATTAATCTATGATGCTACATTTTCTTTAAAGTGTTTGAAATAGAATTGCCTCAAAGTTTCATTAATCATCAGAATCAATGAAGAATACAATATATGGACAAAAAAGTGAATGACAAACCCTGAAAGAGATCTACTAATGGGAAATCATTCGCAAAAAGGTGTAGTTCTTGGGCAGATTTTCTGGGACTGATTCTACCTCAGGGTTATGCTGTTGTACAGGTTTCATCAAGGAGTATCGGGGAAGTACAAAGTCATTTTTAAGTGTGAACAAAGCCTGGTAGCCTGTTAAGTAAAGATAAGGACAAGACAATGATACAGAGGGATCTAGCATCATTTAGTTATCATCTGGCCTATTCAACTAACTTCAAGATACCCTGCTGTAAAAAAGGTATGTTATGATATCATGGAAAACAAGGACCCTGAAAAAGTATTTAGGAGTCATATTCAAGAAACAAATGAGTGCAACTGCTCAACAAAGTGATGTGGTCATGAGAAGTCTCTTTAAGAATGGATTTCACAAATGCCTTTTGAATTACGTAGGCTACAGCTGAAGGTGATGTGGAGGGAAGAGCAAACCACTTCTTGAAATCAAATTCTCCTTTTCTATGGTTCTTGTCTTATATAAACAGAAGAAGAAAGACCCAAAAACAGGGAATGACTTTATGATTTCTAAACTCACGTTTTACAGTATGCTGAGTTTTAACCCTGCAATACATTTTACACAGAAAGCAGATCTATACAGTATAAAAGATCCCCAAATTAAACCTATCTTGACCTGTAGATCCAGAGCACATTAGAAAACATTTTACAGAGATATAACTTCAAGACTCAGAAGAAACTAGGAAGTTCTGCCTAGAAGGACTATCTCGGAGCAGTATTTTGTTCAGTTAGCGTGTAGAAAACAGTGTGCAGTGGAAGTCTCCTTAATCTGGAAAAGTATATCAGGCCAGACATAGCCTAGTGAGAAATAAATTACAATGTTTGCTTAAGTGGCAGAGGTAATTAATCACCAAATTAACTGTCTCAAGATGTGGTGACCTATTTGCTCATTGAGGATTCCAAATCAAATTTTGAGCCTGATACTAATTTATTGGGCAATGCTAAGACCTCTGGCATACCTCTGAGTGGGAAGACTTGGCTAGTACAGCCTTAAGTCTGTAAAAATTTGGATCTCGTAGCATTCTTCTGAGCGTCAGTTCCCAGCATGGATTCACTCATGTTTCACAATCTGACCTGCTCAGGACAGGAGGAGCAGGGCACGATGAAGCTCAGAGTACATCATTCTACAGTGGAGGCAACGCAGGAGGCATCACATTGGTATCTAGATGTCATCTCATGAAGAATTTGATCTTCCTGTAAATTGCAAAGCACTTGAACACACTGATGGGACTAGCAGAGGCAGCTGAAAAATGTTGATTTTTCAAAATTTCAAAATTTTGAAAAACCAAAAAATAGTTTGGATTCAACTAAAGGAAAAGTGAA